>JASXSY010000591.1:0-17407 GCA_034509805.1 Sipha maydis
GATTGCACAGAACAAAGTCCAAACGTAACAATTATCAACAGCATTACAATTGATGAGTGTCATACACCAACACCTTCTAAAACTGAAATAAATTATATAATAACAAGATGCTCAACATCCGAAGATGCACAAATGGTCGATGGCGAGTTCTTTCCAGAAATAATTGAACTAGGCTCAGCCAGATGTTCTGAAATACACCAATCAAAAAACCAATTCAAATGTAACAAAAAACATAGAAAAACCACAGTGAACATTATCTTTTTAAGTAAATCTCAAGCATTCAACATCCCTTTCATAATTATATTAAGCAGCATACAGCTGAACAGAATTCAACACACAGGCGCCATATAAAACAATCAATGAAACGAGAGCTCAAAAGATATCAAAAATAAGTAAAAACAAAATAGGGTCTACCAACTCAATAAATAATTTAACTATAAGTATAAGTATAGATAATTATTGCCACAATAAAAAATCTCATAAATTTGATTATAAAAAAATTAATTAAGTATAAGTTAAGTCTATTATAATTATAAAATTTTTCAAACCATTCAAAAATATGTGTTCTTAATTTAAATAAAAATTAAGTCAATCACTATAATATACAATAGGTAACAATTTATTATAAAAAATTCTTACAAAAATTGTCATATTTAGACTATAGTTAAGTAATTAAAATATATAGTAAAGTTGACAGTTGTTTTATCATAACAATTCCATAATTCCATATAATTTGCAAATAATGTAATTAATATAAATCTAAAATAAGTTATCATTATTGTAAGATAAAAAAAAAAAATTGTAAACAAAAAAGCCTAATAATCCAAATTTAAGTAAAATCAATCATTATTATGTTATAAAAATTTAATGTATTATTATATATACCTATATAAGTGCATTTATATGTATTTGTAAGTGTATATTTATATGTGCGATAATGCACGTACATGCATATACTTTGTTTCATTAAATACTCACATAATTATATTTAAAAAAACTTTATTATTTAGGAGATTTGTATAATAAATAATATTATGTAAACTAATCTATAAGATATTTTATATACTAACGTTCTAGATCAGTAAATTATAAAATAAAATTTATATTTATCCATATTTAAGATATATACATGTGTATGTACACATATATGCTTAATGTCAATGTTCTTATGTACTCTATATGTATCACGTTCTGTATTATAGGTTCTTTTTAAATGTAAATAATGAAACAGCATAGTAAGATATTGTACCTAATACTCATAAACAATGTAAAAACATGACAAAATTGAAAATTGTAAATCATTACATTAACATCACATGTAATGTTCAATGATTAGTTATAAGACATCAATATGTAAGCACTCATTATCATTCACCAGATAGGAAATACATTAGAAGAGTAGATATACAATTTCTGTTCTACCATTCATGACTATATTGTAATCACTTTTCAGTATAAAACGATTAATTGTATTTGTCCCTTTATAATTGTAAAAATAAATACTCCCTCCCTCCTAATAAGAAAACAGTAATTTTATCTTAACTTTCATTCTCTATTTTTTGATTTCGATTTTAAAATGTTTGTAAATATTTATATTACTCTCACTCTCACCGGCAAGTGTTGTTGTGAGGACACAACAAAAAAAAGTGTAAGGTGGATGTAATGATGTGCATCATTCGAAGGTTCAAAATTGTACGAACTAATTGTCATAATGTACGAGTACAATATTCCATCTTAAAATTGTAAAATCAATAAATAACGGTTCTTTCGATACCCGCACAGACAACAAATATATTTCATATATAAACAAACAATACGCTATTGACACCATGAGTAGGTCAAATCTTCAAAGGGACCGGTCCGATGTCCATCCCGCCATACGTTCCTATATAACAGGGATACAATACCCTTTTCAACGCTCTCGATCTCAGGTCGTCGGTGTGTGCACACGGACCGTGAGATTAATAAAACGCTTCTTGATCTTAGGTCGTCAGTGTGGGCACACGGACCATAAGATTGTCTAAGAAGCATTTTATGTCGAGTGGCTATAACGTGCGATTTTTATACTTTCAAACTTGTTTTGTGCTGTCTGTGCGAGTGTTGAAAGGTGTCCAGCTTCAGTACATCAAAACCTGTGTCTGTCTCACTTCATTTCGACCTCACCATCATACTACAGTAATTATAAGTGTCCAGATCATCGACACCAGAATATCTACACAAACAAGTAAGTGCTATTTTGTCTAGCTTGCCAGACTATCCAGTTGTACTGATCGGCTCTCGAACCTTTGTAATCCCGAGAACCCTCCCTTAAACAAGGAGGAAGGTAATCAACCCCCTTATAACTCTACAACCTTTTTCCATCTTTGGGCTACCACCCCCCTCTCTATTTTTGGGTTATTACACCATTCTCCGGGTAAATTATACCAAATTAGAATTTAATATTAATACCCTCTGTCAACAGAAAAAAGCGCATAGTTCACGTTAATAAATTAATACATTTTAAAATATTTTTTGTAAGTGTAAAACTATATTTTGAATACTTTATTTTTTTATGTGTTATACTCGTAATTTAGTATAGATTAAATAAAGCTATTAAACTAATTTATTTAAAAATAATTTTTGGAAATGTAAGTAAATGTAAGTCTAAATGTACGTAATTTTTTTTTCATTTGTAGTAATTATTAAGTTAAATATTAAATAAAGTCATTACAATTATTGAGTACAATAAAAACGACGTTAAATATGAAATTATATACTTATACCTAAAATTCTGTTGACTTTAAAGTAAACTTTTTTTTTTATGGCCCGCGGTAAAATTTTTTTTTTTTATGGCCCGAGGTAAAAAAAGTTTGGCCACCACAGTTCTAAAGCAACTTTGAAGTTTAAAATCCCTACTTCTATTTTCTCTACTGCAATTTCATGAATTAGGTAGTTATATTTCTCGGTTAAAGTCTCTTGATTTTTGCTTATTCTATGAGGGAAGAATAGACATTAGATAATATAGATTTTAAAATTTTGAGTCTGTGAATCTAATATTTGAGTTATTTTGAATTTTGATTCTTCGAAATCTCTAATTTTATCGTAAAAATAACTTGCATTTCTATTATCACAAACGCCAAATAAGATATTAGCAATTCTTCCTATTAAATTAATTGCTCCTTTTCTTGAACGGAATCTATCAATTACCGGACGGTTAATAATTTTAATTATATGTTTTTTATTGTTTTTTATTTTTGTTAAAAATTGTGTAACTTGATATTGGTATTAATTACATATGGGTTTCAAGTCTTGAATTTATAATTGCTCTGTTCTTCCTTCTGATGTAATACTTGCTATTTCTGTTGATTGTTTATTTTTATCCTTAAGCTGTTCTACTTCGCCAAATCTTCTTCTGAATTCTAAGCCAATGCCTTTATTAATTTTAAAATTTTGTGATACACAGTGACCTATGGCGTATTCAGCAGGTGCCTCTAACATGTCTCCAGTGAGTTCATTTACAACTTTTGTTTAATATCAGTAATTTAGATTTTTCTTCTATGTAGATTTGGTATTCGTCAAAAGGTTCATTTAACGCACTGCTTCTTGTTTCGTTAATGCGGTGAACACTTTAACCTTAGCGGGAAGGACACCGCGATTGCCGGCGATGGTGGTCCGCCGTGTCCCTCTCCGTCGGCCGTGCCACACGAACCGATGGAGGTGGAGGATGACGACATCCTCGCCGACATCGAGGCCCTGTACCGGGAATAGTCCCTTACAAGTTATTCGAGTTCCAGTCACTTCGTTGATAGTGAGTTTATTATAAACGAAATAAATGATCGAAATAGTAGAGCTAAAAATTTAATTTTTTACAATGTCGATGAATGTGACTCAAATCGTTCTGAAGATCGCATTGCACATGATTTTAATCAGATTAAAAATGTAATCGATTCGATTGGTATTGACTCTGATATTGTACCATTAAAAGTTATTCGTTTGGGCCGTTTTATTAGTAATAAATTACGTCCAATTAAAGCTGTATTTTCGACTTCATCTCATATTTATGATATTCTTAAAAATGAACGGAAACATTCTCAACACGTTCCTCCTTCTCGGATTAATATTAGTTTGGATCGGACTATTTATCAAAGGGATTCAATGAAGAAGCTGCGTGATGAATTGGCTGCCCGTACATCAAATAGTGAAATTGGATTAGTCATCAACTAATAGTATTAGCCTGTCTCAACATGATTTTCTTACTTAAACACTCTGTTCAAACTAATTTATTATTATATCAAAATTTTCTTATAAATAGTCTTGATTAGGGTATTCAAGTTGATGCGATCTATACCGACTTCCAAAAGGCTTTTGATAAAGTAAATCATTCTTTATTATTTCTTAAATTAAAATATTTTGGTTTTAAAGGGAATTTTCTTAGTTGGTTATATTCTTATCTTATTAATAGAACTCAAATTGTTAAAATATTTTTTCATTATTCTAACGAATTTTTAGTTACATCGGGGGTTCCACAAGGGTCTCATTTAGGGCCACTCCATTTTTTTAATATTTATAAATGATCTTCCTCCTATCTTAGATAGCCCAGTAAATATTTTAATGTTTGCAGATGATGTAAAACTTTATTGTCAAATTAAATCCTCTGATGACTTTGACTTTTCAATCAAACTTAAATAAACTGGTTCTATGGAGTGAACGTAACTATCTTTCTTTAAATTATGATAAATGTTAAATTATAACTTTCTCACGTAGTAAAAGTGCTTTATTTCATAATTATACGATAACATTAATGAATATCCTCTTGAAAATTTAAATTGTCTATAAATAAGCCAAAATATGTCAAAATACTTTGAAAACTTAACCATGTATAGAAAACGTCAATATAAAGATTTGGTGAAAATTTCAAGTTGTTGCGGTTTTTTGTTTTCGAGTTAGAGCATTTTAAAAAAATTTAATTTGTAAAAAACGTGATTTTACGTAAAATTTCCCGTTTTTTCGTAATTTTTTTTATCGTTTTTTTTCGATTTTTTTAAAAAGTATTGAAAAGTTGGATTTTTGACTAGCCAAAGTACCATCTACATTCACTTTCCTTTCAGAAAAGTTGCTGCTTAAGCAAATTGAAGCATTTTTACTGCCAAAAAAGGTGTCGTCAGACACAAAAATAAAAACACACATCATTGTAAAACCAATAGTTTCCATCACTCCGTTCAGAATCTAAAACAACTATATTAAACTATATAAATCCGATTTAATTAAAATAAATCATAACTAGTTAGTTGCTACCCAGAACGTCGGTAGCCCTCGTGAAAACAGATACGAATTAATGCAATGAATAGAAGCGCCAAGGTGCCAAAGCCAGGACGGAAAAGGCAGTGTTGCCAAGTTGCTAACATTACTATTGAATACTACATACTTTTGAAACAAGTGATCTATAGTAATAGGTACAATATTTTCTGAAAAATTGGAAACATATGCAATCCCCAGTTTTAAACTACTATTGGTTTTATAAAGGTTCAATATTATTGAATGAGTTGGCAACAAAAAAATATAACCCTGTATTATTACAACAAATATTTAAAACTTTATAAATATTTAATTTCCTTTCTTTTTTGAAGCCAATAAAACAATCAGTCAATGAATTAGTATTAATTTTAACATCATTGGTCAAGACAATTCTGAATTGTGAACTAATATTGCCCAATAGCGGTCCATCATTATGAGGCTTCTTAAGTTCAATAGAATTTGGCAACAAATTATTAATATTAAGTGCATTACTAAACTCAAGAATTTCTTGGTATCTATTAATTACTTGCTCCAAAGGTTTTTGATGTTTACGAACCATTTTTTTAAGGACTTCATATAGTTTTCGAAATGATAACAAGACAGTTTATCTAAAGGGCCAAACTTTTTATAGTCATCAACAATATGAAGAAGCCCATGTACATTGTGAAATATAAATTTCTGTTCATATATGATACCAAATTTTTGAACGAAATATGACAAAAGTTTTCTACAAAATTAACAAGTTCATCATTACTATTTTAGATTCTGAACGGAGTGAAGAATGTATTGATTTTACAATGATGTGTGTTTTTTTTTTTTTTTTTTTTTTTTTGTGTCTGTCGACACGTTTTGGGGCAGTAAAAATGCTTCGATTGCCTTATGTAGCAACTTTTCTGAAAGGAAAGTGAATCTATTTGGTACTTTGGGGGGTCAAAAGTTAAAAATTTCCAATATTTTTTAAATGCGACGGGAAAAACCATAAAAAAATTTGGGAAAAACGGGAGTTTTTACGCAAAACCAGTTTTGGACATAATCAAATTTTTTATTTTGCTATAACTCAAAAACTAATCGATGTAAATACTTGAAATTTTCACCAAATGTTTAGATAAGCGTTCTCTATACACCATTAAATTTTCAAAGTATTTTGACTTTTATTAAGCTATTTATAGACAATTGAAATTTTCAATATTTTTAAGTATTTTTTTTTTAAATAACGATAAAATTTTTTTGGCTGCCTAGAAAATCTTGAAAATTTAATACAAGGTTTCTTATAAGTTGTTCCTTAACTGATAAAAAAAAATCTAAAATCGTAAGTCACAATTTTTTTTTATAAGTGCTCAAAGTTACAATTTATACGAAATATGTAAAAATCACGATAATTTGCAAGTTTTTTTGTAGTTAAAAATTCATAAAATTTTTTCTGTTCATACTTAAGGTTCAAAATTTTAACACGAGGTTATGTATAAGCTACTCTTCAAAAATCTTTAAAAAAATTTCTACCGGAATTAGAGGAAAAAATTTTATGACTGTTTGAAATTTAAATATTTACGAAATTGCATAAAATAGCGATTTATTCTCAAACGATTTTAAATATTTTTTATAATTCAAAAAGTATAAGTCGCAGATTTTTGAAATTTCTACCAGCTGTTGAGATTGGTATTTTCTTTATGTCATATTTTTTTCAAAATATTATATTGATTTTTAAGCCACTTATAGGCATTTAAAATATTCGATTTTTTTACATTTTTTTTTTATAATCGGTAATAAAAAAAATTTGGCTCGTACAAAATACTTGAAAATTTAATAGAAGATTCCACAGAAGTAGTTCTTAATGTCATTCAAAAATTATTAAAATCTATAGGCACAAATTTTTTTTATAAGCGTTTGAACAGCGAATATTGACAAAAAATTACATGTAAAATATAATATAATGTATAATATTCTAGACTGACAAAGATATCGGTTTTTTTTAAAATGCTCTAACTCAAAAATGAAAAACCGCAACAACTTGAAATTTTCACCAAATCTTTATATTGACGTTCTCTATACATGGTTAAGATTTCAAAGTATTTTGACATATTTTGACTTATTTATAGACAATTTATATTTTCGATTTTTGTTAAATTTTTGTTTTTAAACATCTATAAAATTTAATTGATTGAGCGAAAACTCTTGAAAATTTTATACTAGGTTTATAATAAGTTAAACTTATCGTAACTAAAAAATATCGGTGATTGGTTAACTCAATTTTTTTTTATAAGCCCTTAATTCTCAAATTTGTATAAAATGTGTAAAAATCACGATAATTTGCATGTTATTTTGTAGATAAAAATTCATAAAATTTTTTTTGTTCATACTTAAGGTTCAAAATTTTAACACTAGGTTATCTATGAGCTACTCTTCAAAAATCTTTAAAAAAATTTCTACCAGACTAAGAGGAAAAAATTGTACGACTGTTTGAAATTTAAATATTTACGAAATTGCATAAAATAGCGATTTATTCTCAGACGATTTTAAATATTTGTTATAATTCAAAAAGTATAAGTCGCAGATTTTTGAAATTTCTACCAGCTGTTAAGATTGGTATTTCTTTTATGCAATATTTTTTTCAAAATATTATATTGATTTTTAAGCCACTTATAGTCATTTAAAATATTCGATTTTTTTACATTTTATTTTTATAATTGGTGATAAAAAAAATTTGGCTTCTACAAAATACTTGAAAATTTAATCGAAGATTCCACAGAAGTAGTTCTTAATGTCATTCAAAAATTATTAAAATCCATAGGCACAATTTTTTTTTATAAGCGTTTGAACATCGAATATTGACATAAAATTACATGTAAAATATAATATAATGTAGAATGTTCTAGACTGACAAATGATATCGGTTTTTTTAAAATGCCCTAACTCAAAAACGAAAAACCGCAACAACTTGAAATTATCATTAAATCTTTATATTGACGTTTTCTATACATGGTTAAGTTTTCAAAGTATTTTGACATATTTTGACTTATTTATAGACAATTTAAATTTTCGGTTTTTCTAAATTTTTCGTTTAAAAATAAAATATACTTATGTAATATTTATAAATAACATTGTATTATATTCTAGACTAACATATGAACTCCGTTCAGAATCGTTATTCGTATACAATGATATCTATCATTGCATTCAAATTTAACAAATCCATTATAATAATGACCTATCCTATAAGCGAGGTGCACTCCACCCCTAACTGTACAGCAGAGCGAGGCCCATCCGGTTCTTTTTAAATAACAGAATCCTAAAGCAAATATGCAAACACATGAAATTTAAATAGCATTCATTATTTAATAAATATTTTAAAACTATAGGGCCAGTATAGAGTAAAAATAGTCGAAATTCGGTAGCTTTCCATCTCGGAATTTCGTTTAATCCTCTGGGAAATCTAGAAAAATCAGAAGTCAAGGAAGATCTTAAAAATAACAAATTTTCTGATATTTCTTGAACTTTTCGATTTTGTAATCTAATAGAAATGAGCGATCCTTTTATATTTCCTAACCATAACATGATTTTTTATTTATTATCATTTTTATCTACCCATAGGCACGTTAGGTGCATATAGTCCAAACTAAAAAAATACACCATATCAATTTCTGGGAGCTCTGTCAAAATAAACACACTTTCAGTCACATGATTCTCTTTATGTATACGACTAATGAAATCTAAATGAGTTTTTTTAATAAATTCTCTATCTGAAAAACATACTCTGTTATCTAAATAGATCCCTTCAACATTACATCTAGTACATGAATAGAAACCATTGTGGCTTTTTGTTTTTAAAATATAGCTTTTTGCTGGTGCATCACAGCAAAAAAGTTCGATCACTACTTTTTTTGTACCCTAGGGTGTTTTAAAACCAATTTGATATACATAGTTCCTAGCATTGACCATGTATTTTAAAAATGCATTACTATTCTTTGCTTTTTCTTTACTCCAATATAAACCAATCAAAAATGTTTATGATTTTCCAGGAAAATTACATATATATCCTAAAATAGGCCAAAAACTACTCAGAGAACTCTTTGTTAATGGGAAGCAATCAGTACCAATAACAGTTTTTATTGTTTCATAATAAAATTGAAACCAATCACCCAAACCTTTTAGACCAATTTCAATATCAAAATGATAATATATACCTGGTGTAATAACTTGAATTTGCTTATTGTCAATATTTTTGGTTTTAAGAACTGTTCTAGCATCTACAGGAAATAAAATAAAACATTAATGTTTTTTTTAAAGTTTTTAATAAACAAGAAAAAGCTACATTAGTTATATTATATGAAACCACCCAATTGCCCAACATTTGTAAAATAAGATCTCTATCATCAAATAAATATTCTGCCATGATGGTTTTACTTTCATCATCAGAATCAGATGAACTAACATTTAACATGAAATCATCTTTAACAGTTTCTAGTGAACTTAAATTATTGCAAGATAAATGTTTCACTTCTTTACTTACATTAATTAAAGAGCTTTTGGGTTCAATTGAATCATTTATATTATTTAACACTATTGCAAGGTACAATTAAATTATCAACAGTATCTTGAGATTCTAATATATTATTATCAGAATGCACAAAATTATGATTTGGACTTTCAATATACACGTCAGTGACCTCAATTTCTTTCAAAAATCTACGTCTTGTAGATTTACTAGGATGTAATGACATAATTGAAAAATTTACTAACTTAGCTAATATTGCCTACAGTAATTTATGTAATTAAAACTTTCAAAACTAAAAATAATACCCACTCATGATTAAAATGGTGAAATATGATAAAATAACATTTAGTAAGTATCTAATAAAAATGTGCCATTTTTTAAGGAAGATTATTATAATTACCAGCATTGGTTTAGTATTGCATACTAAACGGTGGCTTGACTATTGAACAATTTGCTGTAGGTATTGTTACGTGCCACCGGCTAGATTTCAACTTGTGCAGTCGATGATGAATTTTAATTGAATAAAATGTGAGACTTTAACTTTTACAATACGTTTATTTAATAATTCAAAGTGTTATAACAATTCATAAAACAGAGTGACGTGAAGTTGCTTGCAGTTCCGTGACTAGAACTCATCTGATTTGTGGTTGATTCGGACGCTCTTTTATATGGCTCGATTGACGTCATTGGAAAGCTGCACCCGGTTGTTTGGTGATTTCCAGGAATCGGTGTGTGACCTTACACGATGCTGGCTTTGTAGAAATGCCGCACCTGGTTATCTGGTTTAATTCCTTTTTATGATACTGTGGACTCGTTGCCCTTGCTAATTTGATAATTTCCAGGAATAGGTATATGACTTTATACGATGATACCTTATTCGTGGAAATTCTGCACACGGTTTATTGCTGAATCTACTTTTATAATTCTAATATACTTTATTAGTTTATAATACTTATTTTTAGGTGTGACAGGCACATAATTATGATTAATATAAAGTTTATATCATTATTCTCAGTATTCTAAATATACATGTGGTCATAATATGTTATATGATGTATGGAGGCCCATAACAGTATATTATAATATATATCACGGTATATACCTATTGGAACCTAAATAGTAAATACAAACAAAATAGAACAATACAGTTAGAAAAAATAGGTATTTTTTTATAGGTACAATGTAATATAGGTATATGTAATTAAAAATAATCTAGTTATCAAAAATAAAAATAATTATACCTATTAATGTTACATTATTTGTTTAATGCTGCATTATTCTTACATAGGTCATAGATGCATAGGTAGTTTTTTTTGTTGTAACGCCATAGTGGTCCCCCTCAATTTTGATTAAACATTAAAAATTATTATTTCTATGTGTACGTAGGTACTTATTTCAATTAAATATAAAAAATATATGGTAGACCGCATGTGATGTATAGTAACGTACAGTAAACGGGTGAACAGCATTCAACAACAACAATGCATAATATAGTTTTAAGTAAGTAGTACATACCTGTATGTATGATAAAAGCACAAAAACGCTATATTTTGTGTGATTGTGACTTGTTTCCACGACTTCACTAAAAGGAAAACGGCTAAAGGCTAACATAGTGAATACAATATACGAGATACACACAAACACACTACACATTAAACTTCACGAAGGCTACTGACTATGTATAAAAAATTGTAGACATGTAGACTGCTGACTGCTAGAGTATAGATGTTGCGGTGGTGTCAATCGCAGTGGTGGTGGGTCGCGGGTGCATTCTGGCACTGGATGATGAAAAAACCAGGCTTTAGTTATTTACATCAAATTATCAATTATTAACTATTAGGGTCTACACTCTTAAGCCGGTACCACACGACTACACGACGTGTACTCAGCGAATAATCGTCAATTGTAATGTATACAAGTCGTGTAGATGTTTAATTGTTAAGTATGGCAATTATTTTTATTTGCCGAGACACTTGGCGTTTCCCATCGGTAGTCGATAAATGTGATACGAGTCAAAGGAATTATAAATAATCGTGTATCGATAATTTGATAATCGTGGAGTTTTCCACACGACTCGTAGTCCTGACTCGCTACTCGCACCACACACTAGTTTTGATATTTAGTTTGTCGTTATTCTGCAACGTGGTAATTAATATTCAATTAATTTAGTGTACGTATTTTCATTGACAATGTCCACCACCTTCTTTTAGTTTTCTTTTTTTTAATTTTCGTTTTTAAATGATATGAAGCACACATTACCGTAAATTCAGCAACGCTAACAACAAACTTATCGTCTTCAATATCCATTTTGGACTGACACAGTCATGAATTTCGTTTTCGTATATTATATTTGCCCGAGTATTCAAGTCGTGTAGGAGGATTGGCGATGACAATTAATGATACACGATGATCGGATAATTGGCGAATATACGAATCATGTAAGAGCGACATGATCGTCAGGTTAAAATACTCGACGAGCAATCGCAATTACAGTGTTCTCAAAGTACACGAGTTCGTGCTTTACGAACAGTTCGGTGTGTCGCGGTCCGCATGGATATTATCGAAAAGTCTCGATAGAGATATAATAATATTATCAAATATGTATAAACCAATATTTCTTAATTATGTTTTTACCATTGATTTTGTTCATTTTATTATGGAAAGTTTATTAAATATATTATAGTTGTTAAGTGTAAACATATATATATATATTTAAGTCATTTTTAATCTTATAGTAAATATTTAATTACAAATATTTCATATTTAATAAATTTTAAATATTAAATAATTATTGACTTATTTATTTTTAATATCAAACATTTATTAAATGTTAAATGATTAACTATATATAGTTATGTATACTATGATAACTATATTCATTATTTTCAAAGTTTGCTAAATGTTTGCTAAATATATTATAGTAAATATTTAATTTACAATTACATCTAAATATTTATTAAATTGTTTTCATTGGAATATGCTGTGTGGGTACATGTAGAAATATTATTGTAAAATGAAAGATAGTTTAATACTATTATTATAAATTGAACAAGTTCTTATGTAAACTTATAGTATTTGGCCTATGATTATTAGGTCGAAGACTAAAATGCCATAAAATTACTAAAAAATCCTTTACAAGAGTGCTTTTGAGATTTAAAAACATTAATAATGGTCTTTCAGAAATATTTTAGAATATAAAATGCATTTTAATATCGTACCTATTATTAAATCATATTTCATATCAACCACTAACCCGAGTCAAATATTATAGTGTATAATATTATACAATCAATCTGAGAAAACTAAGAGGGAAGCCTTTAAAATTTACAATTTATTTTTGATAAGGTAAAAAGTTCAATTTTTCTTTCATTCAGGTCCTTCAATTTACTGTATCAATTTCTGAGTACGTTATTGGTACATTTAGTTTTTCTATATATGACTTTTTACAACTTATTCTGGTGAAGCAGTATTAAAAGTATCGACCAATTTGACAATATACCTACGTATAGTTTATTGACAAAATATCATTGTAATAATAACCATGTTCACATTGTCATCGTATTTCATGTTACACATATAGGTATTACTTATACATATTTTTGTATGGAAAGCAATAAATATATGAATTATACAAAACAATATAAAAATTGTTCAAAACCCTATATAATTATAATATACTTATTGTTTACTTATAGTTAATATATACAATTTTAAATGGGAAGATATTTTATGAGTAGACCAAAGATAATTTTTTTTTTAAGAATATTAATAATTTAAAATTTTATCTACGTTAGAATTCACCAATCAAGTCATAACTCATGTTTAATTTATTTAACGCAGTTCCTGTTAAAAGATGAGTGTATAATTTTTTAGCAACAATTACTATAGGTGATCTGTATACATGCCGAAGGCTTTGAAAATACTAAAAAATAAAATAGTAATGACTAACCCGTTTTTGGTGTTACATAAGTAATAACGAAGTCGTGGACAACAAGAAACCAATTTTCCGTTGAACACTGCATAGTACTGGCAAATAATTAATAAATAAATAAATATTAAAACAACTAGGTAGCGTAAATCATCGAGAAAAAACTAATGTGTATAAGCCTACAAAAGCGAAGAACTAAACATGTCGAGTAAACGCAAAAATGTATATTACAATTACTGCGATATTATGAGGATCGAGGAAATTGTTAGCGTTTTCGGACAAGGAATATTATTTAAAAAAAATAAAACTTAAACAAACTATTAAAAGAGAAAAGAGCGTGATAAAAAATAAAAATAAAATACAACACTAATATTATTAGTGCGTTAAAATCCTCGTAAACCGATATTTGTCTACGCCACGACGGCGGACATGCGTTTCAAAGTTGTCGGGTGCAGGACGTTTACAAATAAATACGTTTTTAGTATAGCTTTTAGCCGATGGCCCGACTCATTTAACTAATGCACTTTGGCTGAAGCCACGCAACACTATGCGCGTTATCAGGTGACCATCGTCCCCTAACCATCCCTCTCCTATCAAACCCGTAGATGACCCGGTGGGTGGGTGTTGTAATACGTGTGTTTAATACCAAAATTAACGATTTCTCTGTCCGTCATCGGTCGTTATAATATGAAAAAATGACTCCGTAGGAGTATGAAAAAACAGAGAGAAAAAAGTAGCTTTTACGGCGGAAATCGAAATACCTCACCCGACTCGCTTTCCGTCATCCACCATCCTGTATACCATAGCCGGTAGCAAAGGGTCGAATGCACACGCACGCACGCACACACACATAAGCGCCGACACACGTAAACAAAGAATTAACGGAAAGAATGCCGGACTGAGCCTTAGCCGCCGTTGGCTTTCATTTAGTTAATGGATGCACCGCCACGTCGATTCGCGTGACTTCCGTCCGGTCGTGCGTGAAGAGGAGCCGCGAAGAGTGTACGTTGACAGCCAGGGGCCACGGCGGGGTGGCGATTGCCTTGTTAGAGGCATATCTATAGAACAAGACGAGGTTATAAACCCTTTACAGTACATAGGAGGGCACTCGCACGCACACGCATGGTTTGACGGGTGTGGGATGCATGAGGGCTTATATAGGCAATGAAATAGTTATAATAATTTATTGAACTGTAGTTCTGCTGTAGGTGTCGGAAGTAAATAGTCTTGTATGTATGAGTGTGTGTGAGTGTGTTTGTGTGTGTATATTGTATCTAGTACGATGTACTACGAGTAATATACATATGTATGTATATTCTTTATAGGTACCTTACCTATGGAAATGACAATCGTTTGATTTATAGTCAAGTGCGCGTGTTATATAAATCCTTTATATTGTTTCCAATAACAATATTTTCTAATGTTATATTATACACCCATAGTACTGTATGATCACATTTATATATATACAATGTGTCCCGGGGCGAAGTGACCGGCCGCCGTCATATGAAAGTATACCTAAAATGACGAAGAAATAACCATTAAAGTGGGGGTCTTACTCTTTTTTTTGAGTTATGGGAAATTTAAGTTTTTTTAAACCAAACCAAAACTAACACGGATTTTTTTATGTTTCTCCGAAACTTTTTAACATTTTAACATATTTATTTTTTTATTTTAAAGCTATTTAATTGTCCTTTCAACCAACATACGCAATTAAACCAAACTTATGTAAATTATAATTATTAAATTGAAAAAAGTAAATTTTTTTTTATCAAAAGTTGGAATTTTTAAAAATAAATCTCGTATTACTCAAAATAATTCAATATTTAGTATGGGTTATTTTGGTTGTGTATTATTCTACAAAATAATACCTAGAATACCTTATAAGTTTGGTTTTCATATCTTTCATAATCGCAGAGTTATACGCAGCTAAACATTACAGGTCTTTTGTGATTTTAATTATTGGAAATTTATAATTTTACTAAACATCAAGTCTAACTTAGGCATAAACTCACTAGAGGTGATATAAATAATGTAATAAGTCAATTTTTTTTTTTAAATTAAATTAAAATAAATTAGTTTAATAATAATAATAATAATAATAATAAATAACAAGGACATAAATGTTATGTTTATTCGATTAATTAATAAGATTTTCAAAGTGTTCCCCACCTGAATGCAAACAAGCTTGAGCTCTAAATGAAACACTTTTGTGTAGTCCTTTGTATTTCAGCATGATTTTGTCATATGTCTTCTGCTGCTATATCAATGCTACCCAATAATTGCTCATGGCTCTCGACGACAACAGCATAAACTTTCTGTTTCATGTATCCCCACAAATAAAAATTTAAAGGCGTTAGATCGGGAGATCGTGGTGGCCAAGCTATTCTACCTCCACGCCCAATCCATTGTGGATAATGCGTTTTCAATTAAATTATGATTATGAAAGATATGAAAACCAAACTTATAAGGTATTCTAGGTATTATTCTATAGAATAATACACAATCAAAATAACCTATACTAAATATTGAATTATTTTGATTAATATGAGATTTATTTTTAAAAATTCCAATTTTTGATAAAAAAAATTTACTTTTTTCAATTTAATAATAATAATTTACATAAGTTTGGTTTAATTGCGTATGTTGAAAGGACAATTAAATAGCTTTAAAATAAAATAAAAATTATGTTAAAATGTTGAAAAGTTTTGGAGAAAAATAAAAAAATCCGTGGTAGTTTTGGTTTGGTTTAAAAAAACTTAAATTGCCCATAACTCAAAAAAAAGAGTTAGACCCCCGCATTAAAGGTTATTTCTTCGTCATTTTAGGTATAATTTCATATGACGGCGGCCGGTCACTTCGCCCAAGAAACATTATATATATATTAAATTAAATTGTACATGATCATAGGAGTACTTATATTTTGGTCAGATCATACGCATTGTTAAAACAATGATGGTAATAATGTTGTTGTTTCAATAATATATAAGAAGTTACTCTCTAATTTTTATTTAACTCGCTTTATTTGCGGCTCAATCATTCTGTAGATAACAGCATTCATTAAATATGGATATAGGGTAGGAGGCAGAAATACGAAAACAATTCCCTCGGCAAATAAGCAAAAAACAAGAGATGGGTGATCCAAGGTTCAATGAATCCTTATAATATTCGACTATTCTTTTTATCTTATATAATAGTTTTGTATCTATCGCAGTGGTGACTGTTTTAATTATAAATTTGTTATTAATTTAAAAATAGTGTGTACGAAAAATAAGGAAAATAAATAAATTACCTTCCCTAGATTATACTGATCATTAATGGAAGTCGTATTCGAATAAATAAGTGTTCCGCATATGTTTACTGTAAATAGAGTTTTTTTTTTTTGACAAGAGATTTTCAAATTTATTATTAAATGTCTAATTCAATACCTACACATCAAGTTAATTTAATCAAATGCACCTATGAGGAAATTTGTTGTACTATAAAAAATTACTGCACGTAAGCTAAGGTTTAATTAGGTACTTCTTATGTTTTCATAGTAGGAATGTTTAAACTGTATGTGCTCTAATAAACAAAAAATAAAAATAAAATAAATTTTGAAAGTGTAGTTCGACACGTTTATGAACTTTAATGTAATATTATGAGCAAACAATTTAATATTATTACAAACGTAGGCGCTAATTTATTCTTCTAATTATTTAAAAATATATTCA
>JASXSY010000592.1:0-66110 GCA_034509805.1 Sipha maydis
TATGTGCATAGATAAGATATAAGATATTTAGGTACTCAACGCACTACTCGTTTTTTTTCACCATCCATCTATGGCGCCCTCTAGGCGAGTTGTTTCGTTATTTAATAGCTAGACCTCGCAACGTTACGTCAGCACCCGCATGCGGAAAACGGTTTTTCCGGTACTTGGTTTAGGTTACGAATTCCAAAATCGTGGTTACGAATGGTTACGAATCGGTTACTAAAGTATGGAATCAATTTAAAAGAAAATAGTTTAGGTTGTGGTGCTAGCGTAACGTACCTCGTCATGCTTTTAATTATTTAACTGAAAAATATTTGATTAATTAATATTTATTTATTGATTTCTTATTCATTATTTATAACATAGGAATATCAATCTTATAATATTTATGTACCTAATATTTATTAATATAATATATAATATAATATAATATATGTTAATGAACTAATATTTGCAAACCTTTTTGGATTAAAATACACAACATTAGGTAACACTTCAGTAAGAATATTTTAATTTAAGGGACAAAATAAAATTAAATTAAATTCTAGTGTTTCTACATGGTATGTGGAAATAATTTTCGTATAATAACTCAGTGCAGTCAATGAGATTATTTAAAATATCGTAAATTAATAGAATGTACGCTAATTTACATCTTCTACTCATTAAGGCTAGACTCAAAAAGTTTTCAACAAAATTAATGGTATCTCTAGTGATAAGTATATTATAAGTAATTGTTTTCAAAATGTAATATTGGGCATTATCAAGATCATTTATATGTATTGAGTAATTCGAAAACTAAATGAGTGAATCGAATTAAAGGTAAGATCTAACCACTAATATAAAGTGTTTTCAAATTCTATTTTATTTTAATTAATAAAATCTAGAAGTGTTTTTATTCTACCAAACAGTTTCTACATATACTACAGTCTTATGCATAGTACCGTTATAACCATTAAGAAAATTCTACTTACACTGTCTTTTACTCCGCATACCCAACTATTATCCAGTTCCAAAAAACGAGAAAAAAATCGGTAAATATAATTAATTTACTGTAATTATATTGTTATATAATCTTTGTTTCCATACAACCGATAAGTACTCCATTACGCTTTTCGACAAAAACACATCCCGCCGATTCCCTCAGCCCAGCCGGCAGTAGTCGATCATTATTTACTATCTGCATTGGATACTATGCCGAATTCATTATTAAACCAGTGGCGTAGTTATGGGGGGGGGAATGATGGGGATAGATCCCCCCCCCCAGAGCCTTTATTTCAATGTTTAATGCATTGACATATAAAATATAATATATTATAATTATGGATATAATCCACCATGTCCTTATCTTGGCTCTCAAATTATATATTTCGCCTATCATATTATCATACATGATACATGATACAATCATACGCGAAACGCAATACCATAGATCAACCAAATGTTTTCCCTACAAATTTCTATTTATAGACATCTGTGATTTTTTCGATACGTAATTGTCATGATAAACTGATAACCACTGACGCAAAACGACTGTTGTTTGATGTGACGACGTCTTTTACTACCCACGTCACATTGTTAAAATTACAACACTGTAGTTAATAAGTATTATAATATCAAAATATTATAGTTTTACATAGTTTTCTGTTTGTTGACGCCTCTGTGACTGTGTATGTTTAAATTTATATTTCCATTACTGGTGCTACACATTTAATATGAATGAGGATGAAACTAACAAAAGAAAGAATACTATTCTTTCTTTTATTGTAAAAAAACCAAAAGCCAACAAAGTAAATGAATATGAGGTAAGATCAGTGTTACAACTTACATTTAAAAATGAACTTTTGTAATATTATTTATATAAGTTATAATTATATCAATTTGTTCTATTTAATTAAAAATATAAAACAAGAATAAACCGAATGAGCCTTCAGTTAATAATGAATCCACTGAGTTAACTTCAATTGAGGATAGTGATGGTCGTGGTCTCCCATCTCAAGTTCCAATTCATGTAAGTACTTACTTTCTCTCATTTTGATCAAAATTATTGGTGCATACTAAATATTTGCATGTATTTATGATTTTATATTTTTATATTTGATAACCAACATTTCCACATAATGTATTGCGCTTGAGCTTGTTGTAAGCATATATTTTAGAGTTGAGTGATTAATTTATTAAACATTTTATAATATGCCTATTGCCTTATGTGTATTTATATAAAAGATTGAAGAACCCTTGAACATACAGAAATATCACAAAAATGATGTAGGTTTATTTATACAAAGAAATTCAATTTCTGATGAAGATAAACATCTTGTAAGAATAATAATTTTATATCAAAAATTGTATAACTACATAAACAAAAATTTATTTTAGATTCTAACTAACGTGTGGGTTCCTCCATCTAACTATAAATTTCCTATAAGTGAAAAAAACAAAAAACGTGGCTTGAGGTTTCAGTACAAGTGGCTTACAGAGTATAATTGGCTGTCATATTCTGAACTTAAAGATGGAGCTTTCTGCAAACATTGCGTTATTTTTGCTAAAACTGGTGGAATCAATAGTCAGCCATTAGGACAGCTTGTAATTAAAGCCTTAAATGAGTGGAAAAATGCTAAGGAGGTAGTTGTAATACGCACTTATTGCATGATTTTTTATTTATATGCCTATGGTGGTATATTGTACACCCAATATATTTATTATTTTATTATTGTTTATTTTTATTTCAGATTTTTCGTACACATTCACAAAGGAGCTATCATCAGTCTTCCATTTTGGATTCTGACAATTTTTTAAATATATATTCTCATAAAGAATTGTCAATAATTGATCGACTGGATTCCGAAAGGTATACAATGACATGAGTCATGTTAATGATTTATTATTTGTCAATATATATTTATGATATTTTTTTAAAATTTTAATAGAACAATTGCTTTGTTCTATTAAAATTAATTAAAATTAAGTCAAACAGGAACTTCCTTGTACCAATTATTGATTGTGTAATATTGTGTAGTCGTCAAGAGCTAGCATTGCGTGGACATAATGATTCTGGGAGCATATATGGTTAGTGTTTGTTTTATACATTTATTTATTTCACCATAGCTTTTTTTATTTAATATATTTGATATATTTTTGTATCACTTAACTGTAAGTCATTTATGTTACAGATTGTGGTAATATAAATCAAGGCAATTTTAGAGCCATTTTAAAATACCGCGCTGATGGTGATGGCTATTTAAAAAGTATTTTACAGAAAGAAGGCAGAAATAAATTCATTTGTCCCCAAATTCAGAATGAAATAATTTCAGTATGTGGTGATGTAATTTTAAAAAAGATCGTGAATCAAGTCAATGACTCAAAATGTTTTACTGTGTTGGCTGATGAAACCACTGATATATCAGTGGTTGAACAGTTAGCCTTATGTGTTAGATATGTTGACAAAAATAAAAATGTGAACGAAGATTTTTTGAAATTTATACCTGTTCAAAATTTGACAGGCAAAAATTTAGCAGATTCTATACTGAATGGTAATTGAAAAAAATATGGCTTACATTTTTTAAAACAATTTATTTTGGTATTTTAATTTGGTATAATAGGATTGATGAGTTGTGGGGTTGACTGCAACTATTTATATGGACAAGGTTACGATGGTGCAAGTAATATGGCAGGCCACATGCAAGGCGTTCAAGCCCACGTTAGAGCAATGTATCCTAAAGCATTATACATACATTGTGCAGCTCATTCTTTAAACTTGGCTGTCTCAACAGCTAGTAACATTAAACCTATAAGGAATTGTTTGGGAATTATAGAAAAGTTGTACGTTTTTTTCAATACACCCAAACGTAACAATGTTCTGCTGTCTTGTATTGAAAATAGTGATACTGATATTAAAGTGAAAACTCTTAAACGTCTTTGTGCCACAAGATGGGTACAAAGATATGATGCGGTTCATGATTTTGTTGAGCTATTTGAGTTTGTCTTAGAAGCATTAGAGACTATTTCAGAGTGGAATGATTCAACAGGTTCCACTACAGATGTAAATTTACTACTAAAAGCTATGGATTCTGAGTTTATAGTGTCAGTCTATGTTGTTAAGGTATTTTTTTTTATAAATCTTGAAATTAAAACAAGTATCTATAGGTAAAAATTATGTAAATAAAAATGCCATTTCTTATGTATTTAGCTATTGTTTTCATTTGGGCTTCCTTTATGTAAGCAATTACAAAAAGAAAGGATTGATTTAAAGGAAGCAGTTGACTTGACAAAAGACATTGTTTCAGAATTGAAATCTATGAGAAGCGAATGTGATAACGAGCTCAAAAAAATATTCCTACAAGCAAAGGTTAAAAAAATTACATAAATATATGTTAAGTATATAGTATATACTATTTATTTATACAAAAATTTAAAAAAAATAGGCAATGGCTGTTAAAATAGATATTGAGTTGACAGTCAAACGGTTGAATAAAAGACAAACAAATCGAGCAAATCCATTGTCTGATCAAAAGATGGATGCGGAAACTTACTATAAAATAACTGTTTTTATACCATATGTTGATTATTTCATAACTGAATTAGAAAATAGATTTTTGGCACACTCAGACATTTTCAAAGGTAGTATAATAATATAATATTATGTAGTCTAATATAAAAGATTAACTTATGTATAAATAATAGCGTAGCATTATATAGTAATATTTACAAATATTATTATTTATTAGTGTATTTGAAATTGTTTTAAATTTTTAGGGTTTGAGAGTTTATTTTCTTCTAATACAATTTTAACTGAAGTTGAAGAAACTTCATTTATGAAATTAGTTGAATTTTACCAACCAGATGTGGAAAACTCAGACATTTTACTGATTGAGCTAAAGTTGTGGAGGCGCAAACTAAGCAGATCATCTAATAATGTACCAAAATCAGCTCTTCAAGCGCTTATTGAATGTGATGCTAATAAATTTCCTAATATATTTATAATAATAAAAATTTTATGTACATTGCCTGTATCCACTATTACACCTGAGCGGGTGTTTTCATCCTTAAAAAGAATAAAGACATACTTAAGAAATACCATGACTGAAGTAAGACTAAAAATCATAAACTTTTTATTCATTGTCATAAAATAATTGTCATTACATTTTCATAATAGTCATTATTTGTTATTAAACAGGATCGATTGAATGGATTAACTATGTTGGCTGTCCACAAAAATATACATATTGACACAGAGGAGATAATAAACGAGTTAGCCAAAAAACCTCGGAAATTGGATTTTATTTTATAAATTATAGAATTTATGAAATTAAATTTTTGTATTAATGTAACTGTGTTTACAATTATGTTTAAAAAAAAAATAACCTGTTAGGGGGTGTGGTGGCAAAGCCCCCCACTTTGCGTTTATCCAATTAATTAAATATCCCCCCCCCCCAGAACCAAATCATAACTACGCCACTGTATTAAACAATACTCAATTATGAACCATACACAGAGCGACTCAAATTATGTTTACACAAACGACTAAATGGATTTAGAACAAAATTAAGATTCAGAATTTCAAATTAAATCCTTTAAAAAAATTGAAAAATCATCCAAGTTAAAGTGTGCGTTACTTCTTTCGTCAAGTTCCACCTCACCAAAAACCAAAAACAAATAAGTCAAGTTTATTACTGAAAATAGGTTTGCTCCTATCTTACCTGTTAATACATCTTCCGAACTAGCTTCAAATCAATCAACGTCATACAGATCTATTTTCAGTAACATAGAAATTATGTCTATTTTTCATTTTTCTTGAAAATCGATTAATGTTATATCTTTTAGAGCTTTTTCATCAGTACCTTTCAGTTTATCTTCAAGTACGTCTACCCAACCACCAATTAAATTAATTGAACTTAATGATTTCAGTTTGTTTATAACTAACTCAGTATGTTTAACAAGATCCAAAATCGTTATTTTATTACTTTGAATAGTCTGTTGATAACGAATAAAAAGGGTTATACGTTTGCTAAAAATGCTGGTAAATAAATATACTTATTTTATAAAGAGACTTTAAGTTTGGAGAGGGCCTTAAAATAATATGTTTAGGCAGGTCTAGTACTAAGAATGGGGTTGGAATAATACTGGACAAGGAGATTAAAAGTAAGGTAGACGACGTAGGAAAAAATAGTGATAGAATTTATTCTTAAAAAAACAGTTGACACAATATTAATACCTTTATCTATTATTTTTAATTTTTCTATAGTCTCTGGTAACTACCCTTCTACATACAAAGACACTATAATTCTGCCTCTCTTTAAATCAGGTGACACAAAACTATGTAGTAACTACAGACCTATTGCATTAATTTTAACTATTCCTAAAATTTTTAAAATATGTATTAAAAAAAGGATTGTTTTTTTTTTTTTGAATAAACATTCATTTTTTTCGTTTAATAAATATGGTTTTTGTCAAAATATTTCAACAGTGGACCCATTAGTTAAAACGTCCCACTTTAATAATTTGGATAAAAATTTCAAAGTTTTGGGTATTTTTCTTGACTTTAAAAAAAGTTTGACTGTGTGAATCACGAATTATTAACAAAAAAGCTTGATTTCTATGGCATAAGAGGTAATGCCCTAAACTTAATTAAATCTTTTATTTCAAATAGACCTCAACAAGTTCAAATTGAAGGAATCCTGAGTGATATAATCTACAATAATCATTTGGTGCTACCAGGTACTGTTCTTGACCCATTATTATGTATAATTTATATAAATGGACTTTTAAACTTAAACCTAAATACTGATGTTATATGCTATGCTAATGATACAGTAGTACTTTTAAAAAATAGAGATTATAATAATTTAATACATGAATCAAACATATGTCTTGATTGATTAAGAATTGGTATGATAATAATAATCTTCAATTTAACTTAACTAAATCCAGACTTGGGTAGTATTCCAAATACAATATTCGGAATACTGTATTCAGAATACTTTTTAAGTATTTCAAATACTTTTTAAATACTTTTTTTGAAAGTATTCAATAAAGTATTTTGAATACTTATAACGAGTATTCTAAATACATTATTTCAAATACTTTTAAAACATTAAATCATCTCTTTTTTTTAAATGATTTTATTACTTCTTCGTCATATCTTGTAGATATAAACTCTTCTCAGATTTTGTTTATTGTTGTAAATTATAATCTATAACAATTATATAACATAAAAATGCAATAAATTAACATAAATTTAGTCTACAATTTCAAATAATTCTCATGATATCTATAATTTTTATAGTATGAAAAACTAGAAGTATTTTAAAAGTATTCGGAATACTTTTGAAAAATTCTAAATAATGTATTCGGAATACAATTTGTATAAAGTATTTGAATACATATTTGGAATACTATTTTTTGTTCGTTTAAAAAGTATTCGAGTATTTATTATAAATACTTTTAAAAAGTATTTTACCCAAGTCTGACTAAATCTATATACATAAGGGTGGTTCTTATTTATAGAGAAAAAATCAAAATACAATATTTTTTAAATTTTACCCCCACCCCCCCCCATATTTATTCAACTATGTAATACAATTATTTTAGTGTAATATGGATTTTTACTTTTCAATTCCTTCACGTCCCTCAGGAGGGTTGAAATTTGACCAGAATGGGTAGTTTTATTGTTTTTTGTAAATAACTAAAAAAGTATTACGTTTAAAATAAAAATGTATTGAAGCTTAACTATAGATCATAATGTCACCTTTATAAACTGTCTCATTAAAATTTTCGATAAACCTATTATTTACTGACAAAAATGGCAAACCATAAATATTTTTTTTATTCATCCAAAATTAAATTTTTATACGTATAACGTGATTATTGATTAATAAGCGTTAGGGTGGTTCTTATTTTTGGACATTCAAATTTTTGAAATTTTACCCTCCCATTTTGTTTAATACCATAAATGTAATAATTTAGTTTAATTTGGCTATCATGGTTCACCCCTTCACGTCCCTCAAGAGGGTTGCTCAAGAGGTATTACCAAAATAGTTGTATGGTTTTTTGTAATTAATTTTAAAAATATTACATTTAAATTAAAAATGCATAATATCTCAATATAGAATCTTAATTATAGAACTTAATACCACCTACAAAAATCATATTTACAACATTTTTGATAAATCCATTATTAACCAAAAAAAAATTGAGGAATTTAGGGTATTTAATGTATTTAGCAAACTTGAATTTTACTATTTTAAAAATATGGTTATTATTGATCGATACAAATAATTTTGTTGTATCGTATATTTATTTTATATTGACATTATCTAAAGCTTTGTAAGATAAGCCCAGCGGAGTGTGGATATTATTGTTATTTGTGGTATTTCCATCGTAAGTGAAGTCTAAGTAGTTTGTATTTAAAGACTAATGAGTTTGATTCATTTAATAATTTTGTGTGACGACATTTGCTTACATTTAATACGTTTTTTATATATATTTTTATTTGCTCTTAAAATCATTAATTGTAATGTCTGGTGAAAGTGTTTTCCTTATTGGTACTATGACTAATCAGATCTCCGGCAGTAAATTACCTTCGAAACGAGACTGTTTACGAGTACTATTTTACAATATGCGCGTAATTAAGTTAACCCTTCATGAAAGTGCCATTCTTACCATAGATGAATGTTTAGTATTTTGGAAAAAAGCACGGATACCAACTCAATCTGTAGTACAGTGGCGTAACTATGGGGTAGCGAGGGGTAGCGGTCGCGACCCCCAAAATTATTATAAGTGATAAGTGATAACAGTATAACTACAAAATATAACCCAGACAGTCGTGGTAGCACTGGTAGCACAGAACAATTGATAACATGAACATTTTTATGTTATCTCATTATCTGTATTCTATGATAATTCAAAAACATTACAATAACGACTAACGAGAAAATGGTTTATCCTTGTTAACATTTTAAATTGTTATTTGTTTTATCATTTTGAATGTTGATTTGTTATTATTATTTGTAGTACTGTTGTAGTGTAACGTGTGGTTTGAGGACGCTACGATAATGTTATGATTGAATAGTACTTCTAAGTGTTTTAATATAAGTTCAATAATTTAAACTTGAAAGAATAGAGTATGATAATTTTATTTTACACTTAGAAAAATCAGCAAAGTAATAACAAAGTAAATATGACTGTCGTAAGCGGAGTGTTTGTACTTGATGGCTGGATACGTCTGTCGTTGGTGGTGCAACGGTGCCTTTATATACTCTGTTTGGTGTTGTTTTCGCCACTTGGTTTCCCTTGGTCTTTGATCGTAAAATTCGACGAAATGTTTTTTCTTTTACAGTTGTTCATGGTCACAGGATGTGAATTGCACCGTTTATGACCTGCGCGTGGCTTACATCACAATTATGAATGCGATAGCTATTTATATAATTTATAAATGTGCATTTTTATCATCGTACGACTCGAGAATATGCATATCATTATTTGTTAGTAATTACATCACAACCATACTACATATAATGGTGCATGTTACAGTAGCGTGGACTGTGGTTTTACTTCAAAACTTTTTATCATTTTTATTGACTTGACAAATCTTAGTATTTCGTCAAAATGAGCTTATTAAAATGGCTTTCTGGCTCTAAAACAAAAGCCAACTGGGATCACAGTACTGAAAGTACAGGTAGTTCATACAATCCACGAACACGATTTAAATCGGAATTAACGCAATCATCACTACTACCAGATTCAGATCCAGGTAAATAGTTATAAAAATTGTCTTTTGTGTGATGTTATTTTTAAAATATAAACTGTGTTGTAGTTTTGATTAGATATAAACTGTAAAATAATGTAAAAATTAAATTAACTTTATTAACTTACTAATTGAATAAAATGATAAAATGTTCTAGATTCTCAACAATAATTAATTTCAACACATATTTTTTTTTAGAATGTGCTTCATATTCTGGATGTAGTGTCATACATGAAGACGATCCAGCATCAGACATTAAAGGAGCTTATGAAAAAGTACTACAAAATAAAGGACCATTTCAACCAAAGGATATCAAGTTTGAAGTGAACAAAAACCGATCATTTCTTATCTCTTGGTATGATTTATATCCATGGTTAGAGTACAGTCCTACTAGTCAGGCAGCTTACTGTTATTCATGTAGAGCGTTTCCAAGTCTAACTAACAAAGCATGTAGGGGTCAACATACTGAACCAGCATTTGTTAATGTTGGCTTTAAAAACTGGCCTAAAGCTATAAGAAGTTTTAATAAACATCAATATAGTATTCCTCACAAAGAATCTACAGTAAAAATAGCTGGACTGAAATCAACTGTAATTGTTGGTGATGTGACCGTCCAAGTAAACAAACAATATAGCATAGAAGTTGAAAATAATAGATTATATTTTAATTGCCTGTTAGATAGCTTATTGTACTGTTGTCGACAAGGTATGACAACGTAAACGTTTGAAAAAATATTATCAACAAGTTCAATAAATGTGTCTCAAAAAACTAAATTAAAATCTTTAAGCGATACAAGGTGGAACTGTCGCATTGAAGCAATCAATTCAGTTATTAACACTTTGCCTGTTATTGTTCAAACACTACAAAATATTTCTGATAATGATGTGAACTATGGATCAGAAGCAAACAATTTGTTGAATTGCATACTTCATTTTGAATTTATATTTTGTTTGTTTTTATTAAAAACTGTGCTTGAACAAACAAACATACTCTCTAAATATTTACAGTCACCATCAATAAACTATGCACTTGTTAAGGAAATGTCAATCAAAACTTACGACTCATTGCAAGACTTACGTTCAGATGAAAGTTTCAATAAATGTTGGGAATCCTCGCAAGATTTGGTAAAAAATAATGGATTTCTACCACCAAAACTTCCTCGTAATAGAAAGATTTCCTATAAAAAACTTGGAGGTGGTCATGTTTTTCCAGAGTTTCATGATGAAAAGTCCTATTACCGGATCTCCATTTATTTTCCAGTTTTGGATATTGTCATGAAAGAAATCAAAGATAGATTCAACGAAAATGATCTTTCCATATTAAACTCACTGATGGAAACACTGACAAATGAAAGCCCTAGTCAATCTTCAATTCAAGAAGTGTGCAAATTCTATGGACCAAATGAAGATGACTTAACTGCTGAATTAAAAATATTTAACAAAATGTTTAAAGGCTACGGCAAAGAAAATAACATTGAAAATAGAATATTATATTTGAAAAACAAAGATATTCAAAATGGTTTCCCAATTATAGTTGAATTGTTACAAATTTTTTTAACCATTCCCACTAGCAGCGTGTCATGTGAAAGGTCATTCTCTTGTTTAAAAAAATTAAAAAACTACTTGAGAACTACTATCGGTCAAGAACGTCTTTCTAACATGGCTATATTATACATCGAAAGACAAAGAGAAGTAAACAACGAACAAATAATCAATCTTTTTAATAAGAACAAAAACCGAAAAATAGATTTAGAATAGGAATTATTTTTAGTAATTTTTGTATTGTAAGAGTTCCTATAATATTTATTTAAACTAGTCACTAAAACTGAAATGTGATATGATAAATACAATTTATAAATAAATTATAATGTAATTTTTTTTATTAGCACACATAGCCCCCTATTTGTGCTAATGGAAAAAGGTTAAAAATGTATAAAAGTGTTCGCTACCCCAAAAATTTGCTGCTAGTTACGCCACTGCTGTAGTAAATATAATTCCAAAATTAAAAAAATTGTACGAAAATTGGAAAAATTTAGATAAAAATAAATTAAGGAAGAGCGCTACACAAAAAAACAACGAAAATGAGTTTGAACGTACTTTAAATAATTTATTTGACATTGCACATGCTAATGCCATATGTTAAATAATATTTATTTATTGTTTAAAAATGTATATATTTAAAAACCAATTAAAATTAACAAAAAATGAAGACAAAGCTTTGAAAACAATTTGCTGTTTTATAATAAAATGTTATGTAGAATTTTGGTTTCGATCAACAAATATTATTGAAGCTCCATATAATGAAATATTATTTTTACAAAAACTTGAAAACTATAAAACAGATGATAAAGAAGTGGCTGAAATAGCAATTAAAAAATTTAGCAATCATCTTTGGTACATTGGAGAAGAAACAATAACCTTATCGTTGTTTGATGATAGATTAGTAATGAAATGAAACTTTCGATGGCTAAACGAATTTTAGATTGTTTTGAAGAGGAAGATATGGATATAATAGCAGACTCGTCAAAAAAATATATATTAAATTCTCATGATATTTCTCAATTTTTAAAAAAAAACCTACCTGTTGATTTATTGACAAAAAATTCGAAAAATATTTTTAAGCGCTTACAGTTAAGTTCAGAATTTTTACATGAGGATCCTGTTAATTGGCCAAATAATGAATCATATAAATATGCTAAAGATACAATAAAAGGGATAAAGGTTGTTAACGATATTGCAGAACGTGGTGTCCAATTAATAGAAGAATACAACTCAAAATTCACAAGAAATGAAAACCAAAAGCAGTTTTTGTTAAAGGTATTAAATTATTATAAATCAGATACAATTTGTTTAATTTTTTTAGAAGTAAATAAATAATTGGACATAATTATTTATTTACAGGTGGTGCGAGAATACCGGAAAAATTATCCTGAATGCAAAAAAAGTGTTTTAATCAAATCTTACGCTTATTAATCAATTATCACGTTATACGTATAAAAATTTAATTTTGGATGAATAAAAAAAATATTTATGGTTTGCCATTTTTGTCAGTAAATAATAGGTTTATCAAAAATTTTAATGAGACAGTTTATAAAGGTGACATTATGATCTATAGTTAAGCTTCAATACATTTTTATTTTAAACGTAATACTTTTTTAGTTATTTACAAAAAACAATAAAACTACCCATTCTGGTCAAATTTCAACCCTCTTGAGGGACGTGAAGGGGGTGAACCATGATAGCCAAATTAAACTAAATTATTACATTTATGGTATTAAACAAAATGGGAGGGTAAAATTTCAAAAATTTGAATGTCCAAAAATAAGGACCACCCTAATACATATATATAATATCTTTAATATTTCTAACTATACATATATGTACGTCATATAGTTAAATTTCTGAATTATGTATACATTCCTATAAATATAAATATTTAAATTTACCTTATAATTGTGTTCCTTTAGAGAAACTGAATTATATTAAATACTTAGGTATTATTTTTGACCACAGACTAAAATTTACGGTCCGTATTTATTCTGTTAATAATTTAATTAGAAAATTATTTTATAAATGTAAAATACTTCATAATATATTAGATCTTAAAACCTTAAGGATAGTTATTTTATCTTTAGGACAATCAATTTATTTATATGGCTCTTTATTCTGGGGATGTACATACTATACTCAAAATAATACATTATTTACAACTATACATTTTTTAATAAAAGTTATTTTAAATAAACCAAGATTTTTTTCTCAAATTTAATATATAAAATTCTTAATGTTAAACCTTTTAAGATATCATATGAAAGTAAAATTTTATTATATACGTATAAAATTAGAAACTTAATTAAGGATTATCAACTATCACATGATTACCATAGACTAAAAAAGACTAAAAAATAATAACAACCTAAATATTCCTCATAATAAAACTAATTTTGGCAATCAAAGCACTATTATTAAAGGCGTTTTATAATTAAAATTATATAATATTAATGTTTTTCCTTTTATTCATTTTATTCAATATAAAAATCATGTAATTAGTGTTTTATCTTAGATTTATTGTTTTTGTAATTTTGTAATTTTTGTGATTTGTAGTTTTGGAATTAATTAATTGTAACTATTTTTTATTCTTTGTTGTTTATATTGGCTCCCTTGTTATACCTTAATAGATCTCAACTCTCCGTACTCAAGCTTATTGCTTATAGCAGGGGTGGCCAAAAGGTCGATCGTGACATGACTTCGATCGCGACTGTCTATCAACTTTTTTCGAATTCTTTCAGAAAAGAGTTAACATATTTATTTATTTTCTGTAAATGTTTATATCTTTATTCAACCCACAAATAAAAAAATTAAAATAATAAAGAATATATATGGTAATAATACATAGTATTAAATAACTATCAAAAACAAAATTATTCATTGAAATCGAATAACTATGTAGGTATGTTGTACATATTCTAATGCATATTCCGTATTAAATAATATTTAGTATTATCGCTAGTATTTATCGCTTCGTATAAATTGATAACAGTTTTATTAAAATACTTTTCTTCGAGGGCTAACCTCCACTCATTTACCCTATTATTGACAACTTCTAGGTTTTCTCCTATCAGAACTATATCATCCGCAAACATCATACACCATGGTATCTCACCCTGTATCTCCTTTGAAACCTCATCCATTACTACTGAGAACAGGTAGGGGCTTAGAGCTGACCGCTGGTGCAATCAACAAACTCGTTAGCAACCCGCGTTGCTAGCAGTTTGATACTTTCGATTTTTTTTTTTTTTTTTTTTTTTTCGACGTTGCCAATCGGAAATCAACAAGTGATAATTATTTTCTAAAAATTTTTTTTTTTCTAAGACCAAAAATAAACAAATACGATTTTAATCCGCGTTGTTAACAGACATTCAACAGGTTTCCATTTATTATCGACAATTTTTTATATAATCTATTTAAACATGTAAATTAATGTTGTTGCAATAAACTTTTATTATTATTATTATTAAAATAATTTCGATAAAATTGGTGTTTGAAGAAAAAGCATTAAACGTAGGAAGTGTGTATACGCCACAAATAGGATGTGCAAAACAGGAAAAGGAAAAGTTTTGGCGAAAGATGGATGAGTTAATGCAAGTAATACCAATAAATTAAGATACTGTGATCAATGGTGATATGAATATACATGCAGGTGGTGAGAGAGTAAAGTATGAAAGAGTGCATGGAGGGTATGGATTTGGCGAGAGGAATGTGGTTGGAGAAAAAGTTTCGATTTTGCATCGTCGTATGAGTTTGCAATAATCAATAGATATTTTCGAAATTAATACTAATAAATATTTCAAAAATGATTAGAAAAAACTACAAAAAAACTTCGAAACATGCATTAAAAGATAAAACGTGTAATAAAAATCGTGAAACGAGCCCATAAAATAAAAAAATAAATTGGTACATATGGAAATATGCGATAATACGCGCAAGGAAAAAAAAAAATGTAACTGTTGCGTCACGAAACAAATTCCGTGGCGACTTATCTGTCGTGAGACCGACCAGAATAAATATGCGACAGCGTGTAAATTCGCGGGGTCCGACGATAACAACGATGGTTGATCAACCGGAAAGACGGTAGAAGCATCTAGGCACGTCGGAAGACGACGAACGAATAAATATTCTAAATCTAAAATTAAGAATATTTACTTAAAATGCCGTATAATGTACGTATGTTGCTAGGCTCATATAAATACACAAGATATCACATTTTCTGCAGGTCATTCGAGACACTGTCGTAATTATTATGATTATTATTATTATTATTATTATTTTTTTAATTTCCCGTATTCGTGTAGCACAAGTTACGGAGGAGCGGTAAAAGCACGGTTTTAACGGTTTATTGGACGCGACGCGCCCGTCATTCGAGTCCTGTCGGCGTGCGGGTACCGACCACCAACGTGCGACCTTCGGTACCCGTCATAATAAAACCGACATCGGAGGACCGTCGGACGAGCGGCCACAAGGGACGTGTCTGGGCGCCACGAGGCCGAGAACGGTGATAGCGATGGTCGAGGTACGCATGGACGACGTTAGGTGCGCGTGGACGGACGGACGTGTAAAACAGCGGTGCGCGCGTGTTTAGAAGGCCACGGGCGGCGACTCGGCGGTGTTCAGCCTCAAGAAGCTAGCGTACGCGAGCTGCACGGACGCGAAGCGGCGATGGTACGACGGGAACGTGTCCAACGGGTCGTGGAAGGTGGACGTGCAAGAGTGCTGCGTGGAACTGCTGCGCGCGGTGCGCGTGCGGCCGGCGACCGCCGTCCAGCGGCTCGGCCGTTCCGTGTGCGAGAACGCCGCGAGGCACGGCCACGCGGATTGCCTGCGGCTGGCGCACCGGCTCGGTGTGCCCTGGGACAAGCGCACGTGCGAGCTGGCCGCGCTCAACGGCCACCTGGAGTGCCTGGAGTTCGCGCACCACAACGGGTGCCCGTGGGACAAGACCACGTGCTCGTACGCGGCCGGCCGGAGCCTGGAGTGCTTGGAGTTCGCGCACAGCAACGGGTGCCCGTGGGACAAGTTCACGTGCACGTACGCGGCGTTCAACGGCCGGCTGGACTGCCTGCGGTACGCGCACCGCAACGGGTGTCCGTGGGACGCGGCCACGTGCGAGGTGGCCGCGGCCAACGGCCACTCGGAGTGTCTTAGGTACGCGCGGGCCAAAGGGTGCCCGTGGGACGCGGCCACGTGCGAGGTAGCTGCGGCCAATGGTCGCCTGGAGTGCCTGCGGTGCGTGCACGACGGATGCCCCTCGGACCACCGGCGCTGCACGAAGCTCATCGACTACGACGGGTTCGAGTCGGGGTGCGCCAGGTGCCGCGAGTACGTCGAGAGTCGCCCGAACGTCGTATGGTTCTAGACGCACGCGGAACGGGCACATCGCAGTACGTCCGCATGTCGTTGGCAAGGCGAACCCGCCGTCCGTACCGGTGCCGTCCGTGAACAACCACGGCGCTGTTGTCCGTCGACCGCGATGATATTATATTCGTTTTAATGGAAATGCACACCGGCACATTCAACACCGTTACTCCCGAACAGCAGCAGGCGATAATGACGTTTTAAGATAATTTTAAGGTCTATTACTATGTACGCACGATTTTTTATCAATCGCTTTTATTAAAACGATATGCAAACACTACGGAATCGAACGGTTTCGTTTCGTCACGTTACCGTGATCCCGGACCGGAACACGTCCGATTCGATGTCGAGCCCGACTCCGTGCACGTACCACGGTTCTACTCGCTGACGCTGACTAAACGTTGTGTGGGGCACATAAATGTTTTCCGTTCATGAGCTACGGGTTAAAAGTAAAAATTCTTTGTGATTATCGTAAGCATTGGGAAAGAACAATTGAAAACAACACAAAATCAGTTGTCGACAAATTCGATTTTCTTATTTAGCTGTAATTCAAATCTGTATTAGCATTTATCGTAGTCAGGGCCGTCCTGATGATTTACGGGGCTCGAGGCAGAGTAAAATTGCGGAGCCTTAAATGTCACTAACGTGCGTCAGTTGCATATTGAACCTCAAATGTGCGCAAATAGACTTAACAAGTATAGTACCTTGCTCTTACAACCATATGAATAAGTAAGTAAATTAATAACGCAACATGTCATATAAATAAACTTAATATAATAAATCCTGTCCAATTGTAGTGAGAGCACGTGGCGAGGGCCCCGCTCGACCTGCCCTAGACACAGCCTTGCTCGTAGTTAACCTAACTTATAACTGTCAGTTATCACTTAATGCTTATAATATTATAATTTTCTGGCAACAACTTGAAATTTTCACCAAATCTTTATATTGACGTTCTCTATAAATGGTTAAGTTTTCAAAGTATTTTTACATATTTTGACTTATTTATAGACAATTTAAATTTTCGATTTTTCTAAATTTTTCGTTTCAAAATAAAATATACTTATTACAATATTTATAAATAACATTTATACATACCTATCATTGAATTCAAATTTAACAAATCCATTATAATGACCTATCCTGTGAAGAGTCACACTTCACCCCCAAGTGTACAGCAGAGCGAGGCCCATCCGGTTCTTTTTTTTTTTTTTTAGGGTTAAGTAGTTAATATATTACCCCAATTTTCTTCATATGTATCCTCAGTTTCTAATAGTGCTATTGTATGTATATCTGTTTTTGATATTGTACGTGTAGGCTGGTTACACATATATTGATTTGATACATTTTTTATTGATGGAATATTAAATCTAAAATTTCGTTAATATTGCTCATATTTTCATTTACTATTATGGTGTCTGAATCATTTTGCTTCGTCAGTTATTACTTTATAATTTATTATTTCGTCGTTCATTGATGTAGGTATAAGATTTTGAAAAGATTGACTGACTTCACTGACTTTAATTGGAATTTGGTTGATCTTAGCATTCATTAATTTCATCGTACCATTGATAGACTGAATATGCAATTTTAAAAAATCGTCAACTCTCATTGGTATATTATTAATTCGATTTTTTAAATCATTAAACTGACTTTCAATTGAAGTATTAGAAGCAGGAACGTCACCATATTTGAATGCCTTACACATGATTTCAGACCACAAAGGTATGTATGCACACAAGTTTAATACCAGACTTGCAATAGTTGGTATAAAATACATATTATCAAGATCCCCCACTTGATCATTTACTTTAATTTGACATTGTTCTGCGATATTTTTAGACATTTCATAAAATGGTCCTTTTGTGTTAGTTGAATGAATGATGTCTTCAGAACTCTGCAGTTCTTCAATATGTTCTCCATTATTTTCATTTAAATTTGATTTTATAACTCCCGTGGCAACTCTCTGTCGTAAGAATTGTCGTCCATTTTCATTGAAGGTTTGATGACCATTTTCTAAATAACCATCAGTATTACTATAAATGAGCCAAAAGAAACTTCTCAACAGTTGTTTTACATCGTCTATATCGTCAGATAAAATAATTTGTGCTATTGAACGAACAATAAAATCTTTCACTCTTTTATTAACTGACTGGAGTGGCTTCCATGTAGTCACCAGATTTATAACATGGGCTACATCGCATCTTATAAAACATTTTGGTGGATTTTGCTCCATATCATATAAAAATTGGGAACAAGCATTTTTGTAATTATTTAAATTATTATACTGTGTAAATGCTCCTACGACTGCAGCTAATAATGCTAATGACATGTATGTAACAACTTGTTTTGGATATGGAGCTCCGTTTCTAATCCATTCTATTAACCAATTGTAAATTTAATTATTGTCATGCTTCTCTGATAACATGTGACTTATTGAATATTGAGCCTTTATGGTTTTGTCATGTATAGCGATTTCATAGAGCAAAATATTTTTTTGTTTTCTTTTTGGATATTAAAGTTGGTTTTTTATTATACCACCAGTTGCGTTTATGCACATTGATGAAATATTATTATGTTGTACATATTTTCTATATACATTCATTTCGAGAGCACTCCAATAGTGAACATAAAATCTGTCATATCCATTATCTTTTATTATGTTGATGTATGGATGAAGATATTTAATTTTACAAATTGCTAATATTGGATCATCCTCTTCTTGTTGATTTTTTAGAGCTCTACATTTTATTACTCTTAATGCGTTTGCTGTTGGTAAATGACTAGGTTCTTGATCACCAAACTCCATCAAATCATTAGTAGTACCTTTGATCTATATAAAAAATAATTATAATCTTGCGGCGATTTGCGCACGCACCAAATACAAATATTTTATAATAAAAACGGGCTGTCGCGATTAGCGCACACTAAATAATAATAATAAAGAGAGAGAGTACAAATCAAGTATAGCGACTGGCGCACACACACTGACTGAATATACTGAATATATAATAAAAAATACAAAAATTATACTCGCGGCGATTAGCGCTCACAAAAGTATTCGAGTGAATAATATTTTAACACGGTCTGTATCATTCGGTGGACAACGACAGACAAAAATCGGGCGGCCGTGTTAAATATTTCTTCGCCTACAATCAGCGGCGGCGGACCGATAACGCAACAGAATTTTGCATATTACATAACACACGATACAACTAAAGAAAAATAAATCACAAAACAGATAACATAATTATGCGTGTGTGTGTGTGCTGATCGGTCAGGTGATTGGCCTCAACAATAACAATTAGTTGTTTTATTAATAAAATTATATTAACAATATAATAATGATATAATTTATTAATATTTTTAATAAAAATTATTGATGCAAACAAAATATTACATAACAGTATAAATTTTGAAATATTGTTTAAAATCGACGACATCACGTGAACTAATTTTGAATTATTTTCGCAGCGCAACTATAAAAATAACCTAAAAATGTATATGATAAAAATATAACTAGTATTTAACTTGGGTAATAGAGAAAAAATATACTTTCGAAAATTTGTGTGTATTGAGAAATGACTATAACAATATTTTACTATACTATTTTCAACGAATTTTAGTTTTAGTATTTTTAAACACCATAAGTTTTAAAATATTTTGATTATCATTTAAATATTTTAGATTCTGAACGGAGTGATGGAATCTATTGGTTTTACAATGATGTGGGTTTTTTTTTTTATTATTTTATTTTATTTTATTTTTTTTTTTGTCATACTGAGTCCAAAATGAACAAACGTGTCATACTGAGTCCAAAATGTACAAAAAAGTTTTGTGCGAATTTGTGTAGAAGGGAAAAACGAACAATTTGAGGTAAGTTTTCTACCTAAATTCGGTGAAATTACCGTACTATGAAAATCTTGCATTTTTGGAATTACGCGGTAAAATAAAAATAAAAGGTAGGTTTTCTACCTAAATTTGGTGAAGTTACCGTACTTTGCCAAAATTATGGACTCAGAACATACAAAAACACTCTACTGTCTATGGTTTTATGGCGAGGCCGTTTGTTCTTTCGTCAATTTGTTCAGGGAAAAAGACATAAATATGGAATAAAATTGTATGTTATGACCGATTCATTAGGATTTGTTTTAAAATGTATCATTTATTCTGGTTCAAATGATACTGAAGTTGGAGGTTAAGGTCATGTGACTAATGTTGTAAAAAAATTATTAGAAGGCAAATTAGGACTTGGTCATAGTGTATATATGGATAATTTCTACAATAGCGTAGAGCTTGCTCAATATCTCTTAAACAACAATACGTATTGTACTGGTACTTTGCGTTCAAATAGGAAAATAATCCACAAGAAGTAATAAAAAAAAATTACATAAAGGTGAAATTATTCAGAGGTATACTCATGAAGGAACTTGTGTTATGAAGTGGAGAGATAGGAGAGACGTACTTGCTATATCAACAGAATATGATGGAACTTTGGTTGAAGAAAGAGGATCCATAAATAAAAAACCGGCAGCTATACTTCAATACAACAAGTTTATGGGAGGTATAGATCACTCTGATCAAATGTTATCATACTACCCATGTGAACGTAAAACTATGAGATGGTATAAAAAACTAGGTATACACATTCTCCAAATTATTTTAGTAAACGGCCATAATTTATTTAACCGGTATAGTGGATCAAAACTCAATTTGTATGACTATCGTTTGTCTGTCATTGAAACATTTATATTAAACTAACTGAACCCATGCACTTTGTAGCCCGTTAAAAATCCTACCACAAAAGCCATATAAGCTACCATATAATCCTACCACTATATAAGCTTATATGTCTCAAACTGTGTGTTAAATTCGTTAATAATTTAATAATAATTTTAGATTCTGAACGGAGTGAAGAATGTATTGATTTTACAATGATGTGTGTTTTTTTTTTTTTTTGTGTCTGTCGACACGATTTGGGGCAGTAAAAATGCTTTGATTGCCTTATGTAGCAACTTTTCTGAAAGAAAAGTGAATCTATTTGGTACTTTGGGGGGTCAAAAGTAAAAAATTTCCAATATTTTTTAAATGCGACGGGAAAAACCATAAAAAAATTTGGGAAAAACGGGAGTTTTTACGCAAAACCAGTTTTCGACATAATCAAATTTTTTATTTTGCTATAACTCAAAAACTAATCGATGTAAATACTTGAAATTTTCACCAAATATTTAGATTAGCGTTCTCTATACACCGTTAAATTTTCAATTTTTTTAATTTTTTTTTTTTTAAATAACGATAAAATTTTTTTGGCCGGCCAGAAAATCTTGAAAATTTAATACAAGGTTTTTTATAAGTTGTTCCTTCACTGATAAAAAAAAATCTAAAATCGTAAGTCACAATTTTTTTTTATTAGTGCTCAAAGTTCCAATTTATACGAAATGTGTAAAAATCACGATAATTTGCAAGTCATTTTGTAGATAAAAATTCATAAAATTTTTTCTCTTCATACTTAAGGTTCAAAATTTTCACACTAGGTTATCTATAAGCTACTCTACAAAAATCTTTAAAAAAATTTCTACCGGACTTAGAGGAAAAAGTTTTATGACTGTTTGAACTTTAAATATTTACGAAATTGTGTGTCAAAATACTTTGAAATCTTAACCATGTATAGAAAACGTCAATATAAAGATTTGGTTAAAATTTCAAGTTGTTGCGATTTTTCGTTTTTAAGTTAGAGCATTTTAAAAAAACCGATATCATTTGTCAGTCTAGAATATTATACATTATATTATATTTTACATGTAATTTTATGTCAATATTCGCTGTTCAAACGCTTATAAAAAAAATTGTGCCTATGGATTTTAATAATTTTTGAATGACATTAAGAACTACTTCTGTGGAATCTTCTATTAAATTTTCAAGTATTTTTTAGGAGCCAAATTTTTTTTATCACTGATTATAAAAATAAAATGTAAAAAAATCGAATATTTTAAATGCCTATAAGCCAGCCAAAAAAATTTTATCGTTATTTTAAAAAAAAATACTTAAAAAAATTGAAAACTTCAATTGACTATAAATAGCTCAATAAAAGTCAAAATACTTTGAAAATTTAACGGTGTATAGAGAACGCTAATATTAACATTTGGTGAAAATTTCAAGGATTTACATAGATTATTTTTTGAGTTATAGCAAAATAAAAAATTTGATTTTGTCGAAAACTGGTTTTGCGTAAAAACTCCCTTTTTTCCCTTATTTTTTTAGGGTTTTCCCCGTCGCATTTAAAAAATATTGAAAATTTTTACTTTTGACCCCCCAAAGTACCAACTGGATTCACTTTTCTTTCAGAAAAGTTGCTTCATAAGCAAATCGAAGCATTTTTACTGCCAAAAAAGGTGTCGGTCAGACACAAAAAAAAAAGAAATAAAAATAAAAAAAACATCAATAAAAAAAAATAAAAAATAAATAAAAAAAAAACACACATCATTGTAAAACCAATAGATTCCATCACTCCGTTCAGAATCTAAAACCAATATATTTGACACCAAATCGAGAAATTTTACTTCGAAATTTAGATTCCAGAGTAAAGACAAAAATTATCGGACTTATAAAAAATGGGAATAACTCTGAATATAAGTCTATACAACTAGATAATGAAAGTATTGTGCTTTCAAATACTTGTGCTTTCGATTCCGTTACACAAATTTTAGCAGTTGTATATTGTGATAGTAATGAATATGTATCATTTGTAGCGAAGAGAAAAGATGAAAGTACATTATGGTATCTAGTTTATACGTTACTCAGAGATGGTGTAACAATTTAAACCTATAAAAAACGAGCCTACATTTTAAAGCAGTTTTATCCTGGAGAGCCGATGGTAAATAACATTACTTTCTTATCAGTTGAACAAGCTGTAGATAGTTTGCTTATAAAATTATTACAAAATGGCGAAAGTGTTAGAATTGTAGAAAAATAGTGTTCGTGTGTTCATGAAAAGATAGAAAAAAAACCATACATCACTGTTTGTGTGTCGGAAAAGAACCCAACGAAACGACAAATTGAAAAATTGTTAAAATTTGAAATTAAATGTCTCTATAACTCCACTCGTTGTAAATTATGTTCCAAATTGTTCAACTTAATACCTACATTTGGTCATCATATATTTTTTAATTTGATAAATTTGAATAACAGCTTGGATGCACGATATACAGATACTAATTTACAACTGAACCATATTCCGAAATATCTCACAGTATCAGACACCAAATATTATTTCAGAGGATCGGTAACAACACCTGAAAACCAACAAGAAGCAACATCATATAGTACGTTAGGTTAATGGTAACATGCTCATGCATATAGACATACAATCAATGTGTGGCAATTATACGACGATACTAAAGAAAAGGTATATACAATAAATGAAAATAAAAAGTAAATGTCCAAATTTCAATGTTTTCTAGGTAGTGTTTAATTTGTATTAGATACATACCTACATAATATATAATTTTTTAAAATGTATTATATATTATTGCATTAAGTAATAAAAAATTCTTACCAATTATAATTTATGAAAAGTTATACAATTTATCTTTTAAATATATATTTATTAAAATTATAATTTTTTTTACATAAAATATATTTTCAATAGTTTAGTAATTAAATGAATTTTATTTACTTTAATTTTAATACATGATTATTTTTAATTATTTTTAAAAACTATATATTTATATTCAATATGATTTGTTCGCTATTATTAAATTTTATTATAATTATATTTTTGGTATAATGATCACGTACATATCTTAAGTTTTGTTCAAACATTAACCAGTATAATGCTTCAATTTAGTTTTTATTTTTATTTTATGTTATTATTTTTGAAATGTTTTTTTTATATCTATTAATATATTTCCTTTGTTTTGTACATACTAGGTGTGTCAGTTTTGTTTTATTACATTTTATTACTGTCGTATACGCCACGCAAAGGCTTGACGTATAACAACACTAAAACAAAGTATTTGTCGGTTGTTGGACACTCTAACCGTCAAACAAGCACGTAAAGAAAAACCTAATAATTGGCCCGGACGACTACCTTATTAAGTGACAAAGAAGACGATCTAGCACTGCTTAATAGGACAGTCGAAAACAGGTTCTTTAAAAGGCTTACTTTCCCTTACGGCTCTAAAGTTATTTTACACTCGAAACAACTGACAAAGAATAAGATCTAGCACTGGATGTTTCGAGCGTGAGTTAATCTTCACCTAAACAATATTTTACTCTCCCCTCAAACTGACAAAGAATATGATCTAGCACTGGATTGAGGTTTGAAATACAATATAGTTTTAATACCCTTTTTGTAAGTGTACCAACTTTTTCATATACTCACACAAAATACTTAAAATAGATAAATTACCAAACTTGAACACCTTTTACAATTATGATCAAAACCTTTTAATTAAAGAAAAACAAAAATATAATTAGTACAAAAAATAAAAGAATGACCGATCACTTCATTCGTGAATCGGGCAGCGTTCCGTCCTCCGCATCGATGGCAGTAGAACGAACCCCAATCACGTCCTTCCGGCGGCGTTTTATTCTATTGCCATCTATCTGGTCAGCATTTCCTGTAGGTGGTATGTGTGTGTGAGTTTGCTGACCAACTAAATTAAATGTTAGGTACCATCCACATTTTAGTGATGATACAACAATTACACAATTTATTTTTGGATAAAATATCTATGGTTTATTAAATGATCACTGCCGTATATGGTAGTGATATTACTTTAATGTAGAAATTTCATTGGGTTATGATTACACCATCCATAGGTTGTTTATAGCGAAGAATTAAAATTGTATACAAAATAATTTGTTTTAGATTCTTGAAGTAATCATTATTAATTTTATAATCACGAGTTAGTATACTAACTCAACATTTTTTATACCAATTGAAACTAAAATTAATTATCTAAATGTAATAGAAGAATGATAAATAATTTTTTTTTTTTTTTTTTTTTTTTTAATCTAGAATTTATACAATCTATACTACAAAAAAAGTACAATAAGCATAATGCATGTTTAATTAAGTGCAATAGCTTGAATGTCTTGAGAGAAGAAACCGTCCAGTGAAGATACTTCGACTTGAATTTACAATTATTTAGGTGTATTCATATTATGTTTACTTTATAAGGTCACGGGGCCATTGTCGTTTAAGTCTCCTGGTGGGATTTGCTGGGATGGAGATGGATAATAGCTTTTTTATATGGGGATTAGGGTGATTTTGAAGGCGATTCCTAAATTTTGAGTAGTATAGCTTGGCTGTATCAGTGACTTTCTGAATGTGAAGATCTGTATGAAGTGTGTGGTTTGAAATATAAGGAGGAGCGTTGGTTATGAGTCGGAGGATTTTTGATTGAAACACTTGTATTTTTTTGTATTTGATATTTTTGCCGTGCCCCAGAGCTGTATGCCATAGAGCCAGATAGGCTTAAGAAGAAGATTATATATATGAATTTTTGTTTTGAGGGATAATTTTGAGAATTTACCGAGAATAGGTCTGAGAGAGTAAAGTCATTGATTTAATTTTAATTTTGTTGTGTGTATGTGTTTAGCCCATGTTAGACGTTTGTCGAAGGTTAGACCTAGATATTTGGCTGTGTCGGAGTTTGGTATTAGTTTGCCGTTTATATGTACCGGAGGAGGTTGTCTGTGGCGAAGAGCAAAGGTGGTGTGTACAGATTTGTTTTCATTAATTTTGACGCGCCAGAAGGAGTACCAGTGTGATAGATCATTTAGGTGTCTTTGGAGAGTAGTTGAAACCATGTTAGAATTGGTGTGGGTGGCATATATTGCTTTGTCGTCGGCATATTCGGCTATTTGTGTAATCGGATTGGTGGGTTGGTCTGCAGAGTATAAATTAAAAAGAGTTGGAGATACAACAGCGCCTTGAGGAACACCAGCTTTTATTGGGGATATACTGGAGTATTCGGTTCCTGACCTGACAAAGAAGTAACGTTCTGTTAGCTTAAAATAACAGTAAGCTCAGGTCAGGAGTTGTATTGAATATATCCAACGGTGTGCGCGGTAGTAGAACGTTGGAAAAATGAAATACAACGATATGGTTTTATAAAATAATAAAAATAGATATAATAATAATCAACTGGCTCTGATACGAGCATGAACAATACAATAAGTTATAAGTAATTAACAAGAAATAACACAGCTCACGAAAACGGCTAGCAAGACAACAACGTCAACGGTGCGAGAGTCGCAAAACGAAACAGAACGTCTTTCTTCCCTTGTAAGGGTGACGTGCACTTTATCGGCCTGGGGCGCAGTGTGACCAACCAGTCACACAGTGCCCACAGCCCTTATTAATTAATAATAAAGAAAATATCACAGGTCGCTAACAGTTCGTTGAGGTATGATTTAAAAAAAAGGTAGTATGATGGGGGTAGGAACGATTTTAGTTTATAAAGAAGACCGGGATGCCAGACCTTGTCGAAGGCCTGTGCAACATAAAGAAATACTGCAGAAGTGTACAGTTTCTTTTCCAGAGAATAGGCAATAGTATCGGCTAGTCGGTGCATTTGATGGATGGTTGAATGGTGTTCTCTAAATCCAAATTGCGTGTCAGGAATTAGTTTCTTTTCTTTGATGATTGGGTAGATTCTGTTTAGTATGAGTTTTTCTAAAAGTTTTGCAAAGAAAGGTAACAAACTAATTGGCCTATATGAGGAGGGGTTATCTATTGGTTTATTTGGTTTAGGGAAGAGAATAATTGTGTCAAGTTTCCATTGAATCGGGAAATATGAAAGTCGGAGTATTGCGTTAAAAATATGAGTGATGTGTACTATAGCTTTGTTTGGAAGTCTGCGGGCTATTTCGGCTGTTATCAAATCATGACCAGGTGATTTACCTAATGGAAATTTTTGTATGAATAATTTTATCCCATTTGGAGTGAATGGTTTGGGTGGAAGTGTCATTGGGAGTGGACTATCTAGAAAATTGCGTACTTTGTTTTCTATGGAAGGAATGGTGGAATCGTTTGGGTTAAAGACTTGGGAGAGGTGATGTCTGTGTACTTCTGCTTTCTCTTTATCGTTTATAGCGAGACTACCGTCTATTTTTTTGATTGGAAATGACATTGTTTTGATTTTTAAGATTTTTCTAGTGGTTTTCCACAGAGAGCCATCTTTTTCGGTTAAGAGGCTAGTTTGTTTGGCGAAGTCTTCTGAACGTTGTTTCGCCATTTGTCGTTTGAGTAATGTGCATAGGTGATTATAATTAGTTTTATTGGTGGGATATTTTGTTCTCTGCCAGGTTGCTCTGGCACGACGTTTTTGGACAATAAGAGATCTTAAATAGGTAGGCAAAGAGAGATTACTTTGATTGTAATTATCAATTATTTTTGGTGTACAAGAGGACCATGCTGCATTTTGTATTGTTGATGTTAGATATTGTACTGATCCCTCAAGTTGATTTGGAGATTTTAAACTAACGTTCAGGTTAATGTCGTTTGTGAGTATCGATTGGAATTTTTCCCAGTTAATTATTCCATTGATTAATGATGGATTCACTAATCTTTTTTGAGGATAGGTGTCAAGGGTGAGAAGTACTGGCGAGTGGTCTGAGTGAGGATTCGTTAGATTATCTATGATGGTGTTAAATCTGTTCGGTATTTTAGAGACGAATATGTCAAGGATATCTGGTCGCTTTCGGGGTGATGTTGGCCAATATGTGGGGTCTTGGGGTGAAATGATTAAGTAATTTTTGGTAGTAATAACTTGTCTAAGAGAGTTACCTCTTGGTGAGTTTGAGTGACATCCCCATTGGGTGTGTTTGGCATTGAGGTCGCCACCAACAATAAAGTAATTTCCGAGAGAGTTGAAAAATTGCTCAAATAGTATTGTGGTAATGATTTGGTTAGGAGGACAGTATGCTGCCGAGATGGAGATAGGAGAATGGTCTAGAGTAATTTGTATGGTGAAAGATTGTATGTGGGGTTCGCTAATTTGAGAGATATTATGAAAGAGAATTGTAGATCTAATGATTATCGCCGCTCCCCCGTGTGCGGTACCGTCTAGGTGGTTTGATCTCAGTATTGTGTAGTCGGGTATGTGTATTTTTGTTCTGTTAGTGAGGTGTGTTTCAGATATTAGAGCTATATCTATACGTTTTTCATGAAGTACAAGTAAGAGTTCGGCTACATGATTATGAATACCATTGGCATTCCAAAGGAGTATGAGCAATGATTTGGAGGTTTGGGTATTATTTGTCATTTTGGGCTGCAAGTTTGGCAAGGACTGTTGTAAGAAGGGAGAGCAATGGATTTATGATAGCTTGGAAGTCACTGATAAATTTAGATAATAAGGTACCTGTGTCTAATTGATTACTGTTGTTAGATTTCGGAGGTTCCTGATTCGAGGTTACATTTGCATAAGTTCTATTTTGAGAGGGCGAGGGATTGGGTTCAGTCGAAGAAGTCTTCACTGTGGTTTTTGGATTGGACTGGTTGTTGATTGAAGTTGATTGGATGGTTCTTGAGTTTGGGTTGCGACGTCTTTGAAGCTCCTTGTGAATTTGGCATCCTTTATAGTTTGCAAGGTGTTCGCCCTGACATAGCGCGCATTTGGCGGGTAGATTTCGAGGCTTCAAACATTCTGAGGTGATGTGATGTTCAGCACACCGAACGCATCTTGGTGTATGTGCACAGTACGTTTTTGTATGACCGTATTCCTGGCAATTCTGACATTGTACTAGGTCACGTTTTTTATATGGTTCTTCTATTTTTACCTTAGTATGAAGTATGTGGTTTATGTGGAAGATGTCTTTATTTAACTCTGAAGGTTCGAGATCAACAAAGAATATTGGATGATTTAATTTTGTTGTTTTATGTAGGACATTTGTGATTTGGCGTACTTGAAAACCGATTTCTTCTAAAGCTGTTCTAATTTCTGCTGTGTTCGTTGTTGGGTGAAGATTTCTTATGACTATGCGGTAGGCTTTATCTTCTTGCATTTGATAGGTGTGGAATTCGGCTTCTGCACCTTGTAAGAAACGGATGATTGCTCGGTAGGTTTCTGGGTTTTTTGTTAGGATTTTGAGGTTGTTAATGCTTGACTTAAATGTGAAGTTTTCAGGAACCACAAGGTCTATGAGTTCCGAGCGTAGACTTACAAAGTCTTTAATTCCTTTTACTATTATGGGAGGGGGTAGATTTGTACTTTTTACCTGTGAGGTATGCTCTTTAGGGTTGCTTACATCAGGATCTGGGTTTGGTGTTATTGTGCCAACTTCGATTGCTTCAGTTTGCGATAGAACATAAAATCGATTTCTAGAAATAAATAGCTTTTTGTGTCTGTTGGTATTTTGAGTTGGAGAGCTTGGTTCTGAGGAACTTGAGCGGTTTCTTTTCTCGGCTTGATGTGTCCAGCCATCATTATTTGGACTATTTAAATTATTTTGTGTGGGTGAATGGCTCACGTTGGGATTATTTGTCGATAAGTTTAGGCGAGCATCCTGTATAATGGTTTTATTATTTGTATTATTATTATTAATATTTTTATTTTTAATATTAGTTTTAGTTTTTGGATTCGGCGATTGTGGCATGTTTGTCACGGAGACAAAGGTCACGCACCGCTACGCGACGTATGCGATAACGGCGGCCGTGCGGCGTTCACGATAACGCGACGGCTGTACGGTAATTAAGACACTAGAAATTTACGAACGAACTTGATTCACTTATATAACAGAATTACTAATATAATATAATATATGTATATATATATATATATATATATATATATATATATATATATATATATATATATATATATATATATATATATATATATGCTACATAATATAATATAAACATATATAAATTTGGAAAAATTTGAGCATCTATGATCGAGATCTCGGCGGTATTTAACGGAGCGACAAAGAGGCGTGCGTTAGGTACGGCTGCTCGCGCGATACTTGATAATAAATAAATAAAATTAAAATGTTAAGTATTTAAACAAAGTTCTGCACAATGAATCAATAGTAATAAAATATTTTATAAAAGTATTTATTAAGCATCCATTATTTTTTATCACAAAAGACTAGAATTTGTGCACAAACGATACACAAACGATCTGCTCAAACAGAATTTTAAAATTCCAAATTAGGGGGGCTGCTGTTTCTACGGGCCCCCGAATTTGAATATGCAATATCTCCGGAAATAATTGTGCACAAACGACCGGACTTCGTGCACATTCATGCACAAACGATGCACAAACGATCTGCTCAATCAGAATTTAAAAATTCTAAATTAGGGGGGCTGCCGTTTCTACGGCCCCCCGAATTTAAATTTGCAATATCTCCGGAAATAATTGTGCACAAACGACCGGACTTCGTGCACATTCGTGCACAAACGATGCTCAAACGATCTGCTCCATCAGAATTTTAAAGTTACAAATTAGGGGGGCCATAGAAATGGACCCCTTGGAGACCGTTGCCCGTACCTTATATACTAAAGATTTTTGTTGGAACAATAAAACACATGAGTCCGTTGAGGACGGAAAACACAAGAAAAAGACAATAGATTAAAGTTAAATTGAAATGGAATTTATTAAAGATAACTTAAGTTAAATGAGGCAAAAAATCGAATGATCAAAAAACCTCATCTAAAATTGAAGGGGGGCAGTCAAATAAAATGTATTTAAACAAAAAAATGACACCTACGCTTTTAAAAATAATGCTATGAACGCCTTCGGTACCCACCGGCTGTCTAATATGGCATACCGCTAAAGCACGGCGGGTATACGTCCCAGACAAGTAACTTGTTACTAGTTTGTAGACTATTCAAACATGCCTACAGAACGCTGGGACAACCCGGGATGAAATGAACCACCATCACCTGATCATAAATTTTACAATGATAATAAATATGAAACGGGGCGGATGGTCTGGCACACATCCGTCACCGTTGTAGGTCTCAATAAAATGGTATCTGACAAAAATAATTATAATGATAAAAACCTGGCTCATACATTATATAATATTAAAAATATACATAACCAGCCCCGGAGGGCCACGAGAGCTGCGGCCCGGTTCGGCCGACGCCATATAATAAGAATCACATATTACACATAAAAAAATGACATATAAATAAATAGAAAATAAATGTAAAAGAAAACGTTTGCTCCGCACTCAACCGAACGCCGCCCGTCGACCAAGTTTACGATATAGCGACACAGGTAACACCTCGCACGCGCAACATAAATAATTTGAGTCGTTCTCATTATAATTGTTATTGAAATATTATATAAGTATTATTTATTTACAAGGTTACCCTTTTGTCACGTTACAGAATATTATTCTTTATATTTTGTAATAATCCATAATATGCTGGTCATATTTAAAAATAGTAGTCAACCAGAAATACTGGGTATTACAAATATACTAATTACCAACAGTGTTGGGAAAAGATAACTAAATAGTCATATAGATAAAATAACAGATAAGTCATTCAACATTTATCTAGATAAGATAATATATAACCACTCATTTTTTTATCTAGATAAAGATAAAAATAAATAAAATTGTATCTGTATAATAAACACACACACACACACACACACACATACAAATTATTTCTAAATTTTTTATATTTTGGGAGTGGGGGGTTTGAACCGTTCCGCATTCATACCTGGCAAATACAATTTTAAATTTTACCGAGTCAACACTCAACTTTTACATTTATTTATTCAAAACTGTATACAAATGTTTGTTATACAATATACAGTATACGCCTTGAGTCATCAAAACATCAGCCCGAAAGAACTACTATGAGAAGTTGTGGTATGTGCAGCACGAAAAAAAAACCAGTAAGATCTATTTGGAGATGTACCACATGTAATATAAACTTGTGTATGAAAAAAGAGTCCAATTGTTTCCAAGAATATCATTCAAGAAAAAACATTTAAAATTTAAATCTATTTTTTAATTCAATAATCATTATATTAGGTTACAAGTTTTAATATTAATTTTATTTGTTTTTTACTTTATATATTTAACTATAGTAAGTTACACTAACCACCAGTTTTTTATCACTTGAAAAAAATTGCCTTGTGATAAAATTTTATTTGTAGTAGTTTCTTTCATTTTTAACTAAATTACATCTGATTTTGTGAAAAAATTCCAATATTAAATTTCAAAGATTGTCTGTGCAATAAAAGGGTCACTTATAAATGCCGCTCCGTGCTGCAAAGAGTTAATATGTATGAAAAAAATATAGAAATATAGAAAAAATTTTATTTATAAACAGTATAGGTAGGTATACTGTGATCCTAGTGTTGTATCATCACTAAAATGTGGATGGTACCTAACATTTAATTTAGTTGGTCAGCAAACTCACACACACATACCACCTTCAGGGAATGCTGACCAGATAGATGGCAATACAATAAAACGCCGCCGGAAGGACGTGATGGGGGTTCGTTCTACTGCCATCGATGCGGAAGACGGAACGCTACCCGATTCACGAGTGAAGTGATCGGTCATACTTTTATTTTTTGTATTAATTATAATTTTGTTTTTTTTTAATTAAAAGGTTTTGATTATAATTGTAAAAGGTGTTTATGTATGGTGATTTATCTATTTTAAGTATTTTGTGTGAGTATATGAAAAAGTTGGTACACTTACAAAAAGGGTATTAAAACTATATTGTATTTCAAACCTCAATCCAGTGCTAGATCTTATTCTTTGTCAGTTTGAGGGGAGAGTACAATATTGTTTCGGTGAAGATTAACTCACGCTCGAAACATCCAATGCTAGATCTTATTCTTTGTCAGTTGTTTCGAGGGTAAAATAACTTTAGAGCCGTAAGGGAAAGTAAGCCTTTTAAAGAACCTGTTTTCGACTATCCTATTAAGCAGTGCTAGATCGTCTTCTTTGTCACTTAATAAGGTAGTCGTCCGGGCCAATTATTAGGTTTTTCTTTACGTGCTTGTTTGACGGTTAGAGTGTCCAACAACCAACAAATACTTTGTTTTAGTGTTGTTATACGTCAAGCCTTTGCGTGGCGTATACGACACTAGCCTAATAAAAGTTTGATAATTATAAGAATAATTGATAACAATAATTTAAATCATACCTAGACAACTTTTATTCTTGCCCCTCCATATGTCTGCTGTTGTACAAATTAATTTTGATTTTTGAATCAAATCTGATAACATAGAAATATATGAACTATATAACTATTTTTCAAAAGTTGGAATATTTATTTTCTATTTGGAATAATGGATTCGTCGTTTAAATGAGTGAGTCTCAAAATGAGTTTTTTAAAACTGCGTTTTTCGACAGTCACCAATGGTCGCATTTCACATACAATATATTCAAAAACAAGATAATTTACCTGTTAAAAAAATGTTAGTAATTAACAAGTACAATTTTAATAAAATAAAATAAATATTTTGATAGGAACAATTGATGTATTATAAATAATCATTAATTGTCCAAACATCTACATTATAAATTATAAATTCCAATTAATTTTTAATAATCAATCTATAACTATAGACTAACAAATTATAATATAGTAAAAGAACCTATTTCACAAAATGTTTTGTGTTATAATATATTTATAATTTTTTCACATTAATTGTTGATCTATTGTTGTGATTAGTATTAAATAAAATGTTTAAACACAATTAAACATACCTAATAAGTAAATAAAAATATATTGGATAAGTATATTATAAACCGTATAATAATGTAAATACTTTAATTGATTGAAAAATAAAATATACATTTTCATTTACAAATCACTTTAAGTATAATGTTTTGACGCGGTCCCGCTGTAGTGCAGGTACATTAAGTACACCACTATCGCGGGGCCGCGCCTGCTCTCTACCCAGCCACAACCCGGACAACGACAACATCGTTTCCGATAATACCCACCAACCTCGGGAAACCGAGCAGAGGGGGGGGGGAAAAGTTATCGGAACCGGTGACAACGTACCCACGGTTGAAGTGACGTCCAGATCGCCTTGCGATATACATCTTTATTTTCTTTTCTTGTATTACTTGGTTTCTTGTTTTTTTAAAGAATCATCAATTCGTGCGGCGAATTCGGTGCCGAAGTGCCACCGCACACTTGTACAATAATATTCACGGCAATATAGTTAAACTTCATTATATTGACCGTTGCTTTTTTTTCATTTCTCTTCCGACGTTACCACGATTTGTCTGTCGTGTGTCAACGTTGTTTGACTGGCACCATCGTTTGGGACGATACTACCCGGGCTGCGTCAAAATTGGCTCCCCGTAAAGGAATCACCTCGGCAAACAAGGTAAGAGTTTTTTATTCTCGCTGTCACTCCCTCGGATTTGCTATATTACTTAGTAATATATAGATATTCCAGGCGTGCTTTGTATTTCAGTTAAGCGTAATATATATTTTTGTTCTCTAATAATTGGGGAAACACGCGCGACTCGAAATAGCAGTGAGATAACGGTCGGGGTATAGTGGTTCTCTAACGATCTAACGACCCATCACCGCGACTCTGCCTTTTACAACCGACCCGCCGAAATAGACCGCGAGCAGTGCGACCTTGATCACACGCGCACCGCGGAAAATCATCGCCGCCGCCGTCGCTTGTGATTATCGTAAATTATCGCACGGGGCGGTATAATCTATTATCGCGGTAGACAACGCTCTACCTAAACAGTGTGTCAGCGGGCCACACTATCAAAACAACAACGGTGTGATAAACAGTTTGATTATTATTTTTCAATTTCGATTGTTTTTTTTAAAATTATTTTTGCTTTCCGAGTAATTGTTCGCGAAATCTTTATTTGTGACACTTAGTTACATCGATCACTACGTCTGTCGTGCTCCAAGCAATAACTTTTGACACCAAATTGTTGTAATTAGAATTATTGATAATTAATTTTTACACGATGGTTAGCAAAAGCATTGTTCAGTTTACGTTGAAGGAGTTACGCTACGAGTGCGAGAGTAGGGAATTACCGTCCACAGGTACCAAATCGGACCTGGAATTAAGATTAGCGGAATATTAACGCACGACTGGTGTCGATCCATCGAGGGTACTTTTCGCGACTTCTGCGGAGTGTCTCGATACCGAACAGGTACGGGGTGATTTGCCAGTGGCGGACACTGTGCCTCATACGAATGCAAGTTTGTTGGGGGGCGACTTTGTCAACAATCGTCTACAGTCAACATCTAACCCGCTCGATAAGACAGTCTCGGATAATGCATTTTCGTCCGCCGCAGCGCAACTCGAGCCGCTACGTCAATCGATCGGTCATCAAACCGAACGTATTGCATACGAATTACGCATAGCGAAGTTGGAAGCGAGTATATCGCAGCTATAAAATCAGCAACGACAAAACTCGCGGGGATACGAACACGACGTGTACACCCAACACCAATCGCGACGCGAATCGGTACGTCTTCCGGTAGACACCCATGACTGCACGTACGCGCACGGTAACGCTCATCACCGAAATATTCCAACCGTTTTAGAAAGTGACAACCGCGCACCCGCACATACGGGTGACGACCGTGTCGATGCCGTAGCAAGTACGTCGTATTACACACGCAACTTGACCGACGGACAAACGGGTCATAATAATGATTCTCGGAATTTATCGTCATTCGCGCCGCGATCACAGGAACGTTCTGTTTTGATGCCGTATGAGGATTTCCGCGCGGCAAGAGCTTCACTTCCCGAATTCTCCTGAACTAGGGCTGAAGACCCCGTACGGTTTTTGAATAATTCAGAATCTGTTCTAACGCAGGCGAATATTCACATGTCAGGCTGGTGTAGAGCTATTGAGCCGCAACTAAAGGGTACGGCCGCGACTTGGTGGAAATCCATCAAGGTCCTGGAACTATCCTGGGACGAATTCAGAGTCGAGTTCTTAACAAATTTCGACAATGACGAAATTCAACTTCGGTTGCGCGCTGATATATTGTCGACACGACAGTCCGCGACACAATCTCTTACGGAATTTATTTTGAATAAAAATCAACTCGCACGCCGCGTAAATACTGGCTTATCCGAATCGGAATTAGTACTGTATATTACCGGATTAACGCGTGATAATTTCCGTACGCACATACGACTTCGACAGCCGTCTACTTTCGCCGAGCTTCGACGCATCGCGAGTATTTTAGATCCTGTCGTATGCACACCACGCTCAACCCCGCGACATGATAACAATCAACCCGGGCAAAAGAGGTGGCAAGGCCGTGACACGGGGCAACCCGTTTCACAACCCCGCGTGAATGCCCCGAATAGGAACGCGCATGCGTCTCAATCGCGCACGAACCGTTCGAGCAGCGATCAGCCGGGGCCGTGTAGGTACTGCGGTGAACGACACTGGCATAGGCAGTGCCCGCACAGACTGACCACGTCGGGAAACGGCGGGGGAGCCAGGGGGAACTAGTCCATCCCGTTGACTCCGAACAACCCCACACAACATCACCCACCAAGTTCGGTATTACGGGCGGTAAAAATTTAGGCGATTTTTGCACAAATTTCTCCGCCACGTCGTCGGCGAACACATCGTTCAACGCACACGACGACGCACCTGTCGAGACTCAATCTCAGACCCCCAACCTGCACCACCCCATTCTCAGTCTTGCTCATCTCAACGGTGACACGCAAGACCACAACCACTCGGCTTCGGGGGAAGTCTTAGGTGCAGGGACAAAGGCAACAGAGACACGAGTACTCACCACCACAGGTAGCGGGGGCGCACTCACATTACACACCCCCACGTCAGTCACACCTGTAGAAGATCGGCTAGCGAACACAGAGGTAATCGAAACGGATGCTTTGGTTATGGCAATTCAACCTGCTCAACAAACATCCTTGGTCGCGGTTAAGAACCAATTGTCCCGTTCCGCTCAGCCATCTAAGTCAAATATCGTCTCGCGAACACGTCCAGACAAATTTCCGACCCCCGCGGTCGAACTCGAATTTCCGTCAGGCTTCGTAACGGCACTTTTAGACTCACAGACACAACAATCGTATGTAAATCCGACCATTGCCATTAAATTCGGCACACCCACCCACGGACTAAAATCATCAGTTCGGATGGCAGGTGGCCGCATAGTTCCAACTAACGACTCAGCTGTATTCGAAACTAGGATAGGTACGTTAGATATCAAATTCGAAGCGACTATCTTAAATGATCTGTATTGCGACGTATTACTTGGACACGACTTTCTAGTTCAAAACGAAGTCTCTTGGGATTACGCCGCATGCACAATTCACACGGGTTCACAGATTAGGACATCGACATGCTGGAAGGGCCAATCACAACCACATAGCGCGATTCCTGATTTAAGTCAGTTAGATATTGAGGGCGACCAACAAACCCGCGCGAGACTTACTGCAGTATTAAATAAATATCCAGTAGTATTCAGCGATAAGTTAGGCCGCACTAAACTAATTGAACACGAAATTCTGCTAAAGAATCCCACTCCTATCGCGCTAAGACCTTACCCGTACCCAGTTCAGAAACAAACTGAAATTGACAATATGGTTCACGATATGGAAATCCAAGGCCTCGTAGAGCCAAGTACCTCACCGTAGGGCCGCACCAGTAGTATTAGCGAAAAAGAAGGACGGACCGCCCGACTTTGCGTTGACTATAGACGACTTAACGACGCGTACCCCATGCCTTATCTAAACAAAATGATTCGACAAGATTTTAAGCGTACTTGATCTTAAGTCTGGCTACTGGCAAGTCCCACTTAGCACTGACGCGCGAAATTACACGGCATTTCGGACGCGTAGAGGTCTTTTTCAATTTCGAGTATTACCCTTTGGTCTCAAAAATAGTCCCATGACTTTCGTAAGACTTATGAATGAAGTTTTGAGGGGATATTTAGATGAGTTCGTACAGGTCTACCTAGATGACATCGTTATTTTTTCAAAAAACGAGTACGACCATTATGCCCACTTAGACAAAATTCTGGAACGCTTACAGAGATTTGGACTAACATGCCACACAAAAAAATGTAAAATTGGCACATCGCAAATTTCATTTTTAGGGCACATTGTAGACGCTGAGGGTATCGAGAAACAACCGGAGAAATTAGAGTGTATCAACAACTTTCCGGTTCCAAAAAAGGTAAGGGACGTTCGTAGATTTATGGGGGTTTGTAATTGGTACAGTCAGTTCGTTGACAACTACTCCGATATTATAGCCCCACTTTCGGATCTATTAAAACAGGGGGCGAGATGGAAATGGACAAATACGGAACAGCGTGCCTTTGAAAACATTAAACGAAACTATCGCCACCAGATTATAGCGCACCGTTCTGTTTACAAACTGACGCAAGCAAAATTGGAGTTGGAGCAATCCTCTTCCAACGGGGTGACAGCCCGGAGGACAGACGCATAGTTTCGTACGCGAGCAAAAAGTTTAGTGACACACAAAAACGGTACTCTGCGGTAGAACGCGAGTGTTTGGTTATAATTTGGGCGACGGATAAATTTCGGCCATACCTTGAAATCGTCGTTTCAAACTCTTTACCGACAACGCGGCACTAACATGGCTACATAGGGCAAAGGACAAAAATTCCAAATTAACGCGGTGGTCTTTACAACTAGCGAATTTGGATTTTAGCACAGTACACGTACCGGGTAAGCTCAACGAGGCACCTGACTTACTGTCGCGCGATCCTGCGCTTGGCGAAGCAGTAGACGAGGACAGCCTCGAAGATAAGTTAGTTAGGGTCCTCATCACTCACACAAAACACGGACCCAAAACCGACAATCTTTTTTCTACATTCGCCGCCAATGATAGTAACAAACCAATCACAATGGATGTTCTCGTAGCGTGGCAGTCCGAAGACTTGTCTACGTCCGAAATAATTCATCACCTCACAGCGGACACCCCGGCGCGCAATACGAGAAGTTCAAAACCCGGAACAGACACATTTGTCTTTACCGATGGACTTTTACGTATAAACATCGGCCAAAACCTCCTCGTCGTAATACCCAAGTCCAAAACACAACACGTCATTTGGAGGTATCACGATCACGTTTTAGCTAGCCATCCAGGATGGAAAGAAACGTACAGGGCGGTTAGGCAAAGGTTCTACTGGAAGTGTCAGAAAAACGACGTCAGGTTATACGTAGGTGCGTGCCATATATGCGCTTGCACGAAACCACTTAAGACTTATGACCCGATGACCCTATGCGCGCTAGAACACCGAAACAACCATGGGAAGTTATTAGTATAGACTGATGAGTCCTTACCCTCGCTCACATCGGGGTAAATCGTATATACTAGTAGCAACCGACTGTTTTAGCAGGCGGACCGAGGCATACCCGCTTGGTACCGCCACCACAAAAACAATAACCGAAACACTCGAACGCGAGTTCTTCTCACGTTTCGGTTACCCACGCGTGTGTCTCAGCGACAACGGGCCCCAATTCGTTTCAACCGAAATGAAAAGCGCGTTAGATCATTGAGGAACGGAAGGCTGGACAACTCCGGTATACCACCCGAGGGCCAAGCCTGTTGAGCGCCGTAATCAGGAGTTAAAAAAAGGTTTAAGGGCACACCTGGTAAACGGCAAACACAACGCGTGGGACACAAAACTGGCCCCGATTCTGTTTGCGATTAGGAAAAGGCGTAATGAGCAAACTGGCTACACCCCCGCGACACTAGTTCTTGGCAGAGAATGTAGATGACCGGGGGGGACTGGGCACTGTCGGCATCAACGCACGTTCTTGTCGACTAACACGAAAAGGACAGGTCAGCGCGCGAGCAGCGTGTTTAAGGTCATACACCAGCGACGGGTGGTAGCAGAGACTCCAAATTTTGCGAGGGCGACGTAGTCTACTACAAGTCACACCATCTGTCGAAGGCACACGATGGTTTCCACGCCGGTTTCGCACCGAAGTGGTGGGGACCGGTGACACTTATGAAACGGGTCGGAAAAGGAGTATTCCTCACCGACCAGTCACTAGTACGAAAACTCCACGTGTCGTGTCTAAAACGAGCAAAGGACAAGCTAACAAACACGTAATGGTAAAATTATATTAGAACCAAATAATTGACTAAACGATGTTTTTAGAATATGTCCAACAAAAAAACAAACGCGCAATGACAGAGAGGATCTGACGTTTGGTCGACGAAGTTTGTTGGATGCTGGTATGATATGCGAAGCTATCACTGTTCGTGTCCCAATGTAGTCCGAGGACCTTGACTGAGTGTTCATCCCGCGGATCGAATGAGACCGAATTGAGTTTGTCTTCAGAACGAACGGATTCGAGGACAAGAGTGCTATTGCTGGTCCACTTACTTAACTCGCAGGCTGCGCGGCGAAGTAGACCAATCATATCATGTTTTCGACGTAACAATTGTTCTTCGGAGTCAGCACCAAGTACTATGTCGTCGACATAAGCAGCTTGGGTGAGTACGCCTTTTGCCAAAGGAAAGTGATGACCATCTTGGGCATCAAGCTCATGTAGACAACGGATCGCTAAATAGGGAGCGCAGTTCATGCCATATGTTATAGTGCATAATTGAAATTCTTGAAGCTGGTCGTTGGACGAGTTGCGCCAAAATATGTGTTGAAACACGCGATCTTCAGATCGGATCTGGATTTGCCGGTACATTTTGACGATATCGGCGGTCAAAATGTATCGATGCACACGGCAGCGAAGTAGGATATCACGCAGGTTGATTTGTTGCTTGGGCCCGGTGCACAACACATCGTTCAAGGAACGGCCAGTCGACGAAACTGATGAAGCGTCGAAAACGACGCGTATTTTTGATAAGTCACCGTCGGCCTTGAGCACAGCGTGGTGCGGGATGAAGTATTTTCCGGGCTCCGAAGCTGGCACCATATGACCTAGCTCGAAGTACGTAGACATGAATTTCCGATAGGCAGTTTGCAATTCGTGATCTTTGGATAATCGCTTTTCAAGGTTGTAAAAACGCTTTAATGCAATAGAGCGTGAGTCACCCAGACCGTGATCTAACGAGTCTAGACACCGGTCAGATCCACTAAACAAATCGCGGAAAGGCAGCGCGACGCAAAAACGACCTGAAGCGTCCCGAGATGTAGATTTCATAAAATAATCTTCACACCATTGGTCTTCAGTGGTGGGTAACACTTGCGCGGCAGGTTCTTCAACATGCCAGAAATTTTGTAACAAATCTTCAACGGATGTGTCAACGACGGTGGCCAGCATAGCTAGAGGTGCGGTATTAGTTGCGAAGACGGCGCCATAAACTATCCAGCCAAGTTGCGTATCTAGGGCTGATGGTAGACCAGAATTATGCTCAACACCGGCGTGCGGACGGATGAGAGAAGATAAAATATCCGCACCAAAAAGAGCGTCAATACGCGAGGGAATGTCAAAGTCCTTATCTGCGAGACAGAGATGTTTGTATGTTTGACGTACAGTTATCAGCAACCGTTTAGACGGCATGGTAGTAGTGATTTGCGGAAGAATGACCAAATCAATCGATGGAAATAAATAATTCGGCTTAAAATGTGAAGAAAAACGACAACTTGTGATACTTAGATCATGGGACACAAGGCCTTGCGCGAGGCCAACGATATCGGATTTGTAACGATGCTTATGCAGTCCGAGTCTAGCTAAACACTCGTTGATCATGGCCGAAATCTGGGACCCACTATCGAGCAACACCCGTACAGCGTGGACTTGTCCCCATGCGTCTTTCACATGCACCACTGCTGTGCCCAACACTACGGTGGAGTTGGTACGCGCGGCACCGACAAATGAACTAGAACTGTCAATCGACAACACTGGTTGGGAGACTGAAGGAGCGCTTTGAGGATCGTTGCTTACAGCTGATGTTCGCCTTTGGTCAATATGTAGCAGAGTATTGTGTCGTTTGCTGTTGCACAAATTACAACACTTAGTTGATGAACACGCATTGACTGAATGAGTCGGACTCATACAAGCGAAACACAACTTCCGGGATAAGACAATTTCTCGACGTTTATCAACCGTTATTCCGGTGAACTTTGGACATTGATATATGCGGTGGTCAGACTTATCGCAACACAAACAATTTTTCGACCTAGGTTTGATCGACGTGGAGGTGATAGCGTTAAACACTGATTTTGTTGACTTGGAAAATTTTCCGCGGACGTTCGCCCTGTCGGACGGTTTATAGTCGCGACCGGTTTTGCTGGAATTGTTAAGATTTTCCAAAACTTTACATCGGTGTTGTACAAAACTTAATAGCTCGTCGAAATTTGGGATGTTTGAGTGAGACATATTAGATTCAAATAACGAAAGCGTCGTGGAATCGAGAACCCGAAATCCCATATGGAACAGCAAAAAACTAGAGAGGTCATCGACACCAAGTGATTTAATTATTGACACGTTTTCTTTGAAGGTGTTGATGAACGCGATTAAAGCTGGCAGCGATTCTTGACCAATGGGTTTAAACGTGAATAACTTATCAAGGAGTGCGGACGCTAAAAGACGTTTATTGTCGAACCGATCAGACAGTGCGTCCCATGCGACGGCATAGTTATCCGCAGACAACGGAATCGTCTTGATCAAATCGAGCGTTGAACCAGACAAACAGGATAATAGATAGTGAAAACGTTCGACGTCACCTATACCGGTATTTTCATGTACGAACGAAACGTAAACATCGCGAAACAATCGCCACTCAAGTAAATTACTATTGAAACTGGGTAGCTGGATTTTCGGTAACGGGACGAGGTGTTGTGTGGCGGTCAAAGTTAACGACGAAGACGATGATTTGTGTTCCGGAGGATCACGCGCGGCTATGGTTTTAATTTCGAGACGCATTGTCTCCATTGAAGTCGTTTTCGTACGATCCTCCCGTTCAAAATCGGAAACACGATCGAGATCAATTAAAGCATTTATAACCAAGTCTTGTCGCCGGCGGAATTCTTCAACAAAACCATCCAAATCCTGGACATGAATGTGCAATGACGATAATTTACTGGCATCGGTTTGTGCATTTAATGCTGTGACATGAATGCCTTCGATGGATGTTAGCACACAGTCACGTTTGACACGCTCTCGCGTTAACACGGCATGCTTTGTCTCGCTCTTTGGTATATATGGCATAACGACAGAATTAGAGATAAAAAGATATGAAAATAATTACGACGAAATAACTACAAGAAAATTATCCGGCTGAAGGACCAAAATGTACGATGGTTGACGGTTGTACACCAGAACCGACGATCGAGTACCGAATAAGTTGTTGCGTGGGCACACGAACAGTGCTCAACAAGAGAATCCGATCGTAAACTAGTTAAATCATCGTGTAAGAGAGTGGACTGTATGGAAATTAGATTGTGTACTGATGAATATGGATGAAATTACAGCCCTACAGCCCTAACGGAAGGCACTGTCGTACTACCCAGACCATATAATGGTTTGTCCATAGGCCGGATGGATAGTTCGCAAGCCACCGCGATGCTAGCTTTGATCAATACATGGTGGCAACCAGTATCCAGCAAGTCGTCTACTTCACGCCCGTTGATCCGCCCAATCCGCCGATAAGGATGCGAGCCAAATTCTTCGGTAGCCACAGCAACACTAGTCTGTTCGCGCTCAGGACAATTCGGCATTATATGCCCCTCTACGCCGCAACCATAGCATACAGCATTACGCTTGCCCGGACAATCCCGTGATAAATGTCCAGTTTTTTTTACAATTCCAACAGCTTGCCATCGCCACCCATGGCGCAGCTTCGTAAGGTGATTTATCCGCGGAAAGCTTCGCACGCGCCCACGCGAGTCCGCCTGACTTCGACGTCTTCCCTTCGAATTTCTTTACGAAAGGTTAAGTCACCTTAAGGTTTCGAGTCATGCATGTGTATATCACTCATCCTCGACCATTCCAATAGGTCTCCAAGTAAGTCTTCTTCCGTCGTATGGTTGCGTCCTAGGGCGTACAGCGCCATGTCCCGCGAGTACAACCCTTATAGTACATGATCCCTAGTCTCTATGAAAGGAAGCGCCAAGTCTCTACACAGACGCACTTTGGGTTGAAAGTAGTCCATGACATGTTCATCCTTTTTCTGGGTACGCGCTTTCAGCAAATCATATCGGTCAGACGTGTTTAAAGAGCGTATAAATGTCATACGGAACCTGGTTTGGAAGTTCTTACCGACGAACCAATCTCGCGCGGCACCGTTCAGGTTAGCACGAACAAACTTAGTATGTACACGATCGGCCAACCATTCGCCGTTGCGATACCGTTAACGTCGTCCAGCCAGTTCTCAATTTGGTGAGAAGACTCTCGACCAGTAAACTGATGGATAGTTTTATTTAAATCAGGCACTACCCGGAACTCCGTCACATCGGACTTGACTGATTGGTTCACTAGACGAAATATCCGTTCGTTCAGACATCACTCGAACTTGTTCACTAAGTTTAGTTACGAGTGCGAATAACTCGTTGTACGTCGGCGCGTTTATTGACTTCGGTTCGGTCGGCGGAGCACCGTCTGCTTTCGACATCGCGACCGCAACACTAACGCACACTGACAATATTGATCACAGTTTACAACAATAACAAACGGCGATTATCAACGGCAGCTTATCACACGACGCGTTTGATAACAGAATCACGTAGTACTGCAACAACAGACCACGGCCAACGCAACCGCGGTATCTGCACGACTAACAGGACGACCAACCTAACCGCCTCGCACCAACTCTTCCACTTTTTCGAGTTTAGGTCGTGGAACTTCGTTACCGGTCGAAATTTTCGAATTTACGGATTCGAATAAAATACGTTAATATTCGGACTTTCAACTATACCGACAATTCGACGCGTCAATTTTCAGGTCAAATCCACTACAACGCTATCACGCACTATCGTCCCGGAAACCTCGTGGTCTGACGCACTATGTTCTTCGGAGTATATCCCACTTCTGAGAATTTATATTAACTTCTTCCCCAGGGAAGCAGTCACATTAATAATAAAAGAAATAAAACAATAACTTTTATAACTTTTATAACTTTTATTTGTACAAAAGAGAGAGTGGTACGGCACCTCGCAAGTCAGCCCATGAGACCACCACTTCTCGTGAACAACAACTGACTACTTTAATATATCTCCCCAGACAACGGAGCCACCAGTGACAGGCCACGCTATCTGGTAGAGTTAACACAATATTATAAATATTATATAATTTCCGTTACACATTCGTAAATTAATGCAGCATTGTTAGATTACTAGTCATTACTCGGTACTCACGACTAAAAACTATTTATAAATAATATGAACATATGGTTATTTCTATTGTGCGGCAGGCCGGCATGAAGTTAACCGGTTATCGGTTTACCGCGCTGCACGCCAGTTATACGCGTTACACGAAATCAAACTCATATTAGTTATATAATATTATCATTTTAATATTTGGAATATAAAAACAAAAAATTAAAATTAAAATTTCAAATTATAAATTTATTAATATAATTTTATTTCATTATTAATAAATAGGACGCGGATTTTAATGTCCAAAAAAAAATCTAAAAATGCAATTATGACCTAAAAATTTCGTGCCAGATGATGCCATATGGCATCACAATGTTTATAATTTTTTTTAATTTTTTCTAATTGACCAATGATTCCATACGATATCATTTATTATTGAATATTTTCTTGTCTTTTATATGGTAACACTGCCTTTGTGGTTATCATATTTGTGATAACCATTATTATCAAAATTCAAAAAAAAATAATTTTTTTTTCAACACATGGATTTTTGATTTTGTTTTAATTTTTTTTGGTAAGTAAAACGCATATTTTTTTTATTAAACTTACTTTTTATCCTTTAAAATGTTGTATTTATTACAATAATGTAACATGCACCACGCAGATCATAATCACTAAATCAATGACCACGAACAAATCGTGAAATTGTCAAATAATAATAACAAAGAAGAAGCCACGCGCAGATCATAATCACTAAGTCATTGACCGTGAACAAATGGTGAAATGACCAATTAATAACAACTGATAGGAAGCCACGTGCGGATTACAAATCACAAACAATTTCATCATTCAAATTTGACGATGAAGACCAAGGACAACCATGTGGCGAAAACAAAACAATTAACTTACAGAGTATATAAGGGCTCCGTTTCACCACCAACATCAGACGTATCCAGCCATCAAGTACAAACACTCCGCTTACGACAGTCATATTTACTTTGTTATTACTTTGCTGATTTTTCTAAGTGTAAAATAAAAATATCTTACTCTATTCTTTCAAGTTTAAATTATTGAACTTATATTAAAACACTTAGAAGTACTATTCAATCATAACATTATCGTAGCGTCCTCAAATCAATCGAGACACGTTACAATAAAATAGATTTTGAAATTGTATAAGTATTAGTTTTTATACAATTGCTATGATAATGCTTGATTCCACATGGCATCATTGGGAGTATGCGTGACTTAAATTAACTATAATATAAATTATATTGTTGTTTAGGACATTTATATTTATTCATACCATGAATTTAAACGAAATTCAAATTGAAGAACATTTGGAAGGAAATTTATCCGATATTGAGGAATTTAATGTTTTTGATGAAGAAGTAGATAAATGTAATTTAGAACAATGCTTAGCTAATATGAATGAATTTGTTGTATGTACCTAATAAATAAATTTTTATTCAAAAAAGTTGACCTTACTAATAATACATATATACTACAATTATTAGGAAAGAGAACAGTGTATTATAAGAGGTGATTTATTACTGACCAAAGATTACCTCATTATCCGGCTTCTACCAAAATTGTAGGGGTCTTAATACTAAGTTAACCAATTTTAAATGTAATGCATCTTCTGTAAATTATATATTCATTGTACTAACAGAAACTTGGTTACATAACAATATTTCTAATTCTGAACTTGGTCTTGTTAATTATAATATTTTTAGGTATGACAGATGTATTTCTAATAGCAATTGTAGTCGGGGTGGTGGTGTTCTCATTGGTATTCGTAAAGATTACCCTGCATGCATCGTTAAAGTTACTCAATTAAATGTTGAACATGTTTTTGTCCGTTTTACTATTGGTTCTTACGGTTTCATCGTTAGTGGAGTCTATATTCCCCCTCACTCATCTCCTTTAATTTATGAATCACACATTTCTTCCATTGAATATTTGCTTAATACTTATCCTAATGACAAATTTATTATTTGTGGGGATTATAATATTCCTGAAACAGTATGGGATAATGATGATTATGGTATTGTTAACTCTTATTCCTCTCCTGCTCGTGCCCCTTGTATTCCCGAATCATTTACAACTAATGAATTCTTTCAAAAAAATAATATTTATAATTCAGCCAATTCGATTCTAGACCTAGTTTTTTGCAATGATAAAGCTCTAACCGTTGAAAAGTCGCTTGACCCGCTAGTTCCTATTGATAAATACCACCCAGCTTTAAATATTTTACTTCCATTTAGTCTTCCAGTACCAAGTTGTAAGCAGAACCACAAATTCTACAATTTTCGTAAAGGCGATTATGAGAATATCCGTTCCTTTATGTCTTCATTTAATTGGTCTTCAACCTTTTCTCAATACGACCTGAATTCAGCGGTTAATGTGCTATACGATGCATTACATAAATCAACCTTGGATCACATCCCCCTAGTCTCTTTTACTGAATCAACATTCCCACCGTGGTATACCAAAAACCTAAAAAGCATATTGTCTTTGAAAAAAAAGGCTCATATTAAATATAAATCCTCTCTAAGTGTTAATGACTATAGAGAATTCTCTTTACTGCGTGCCAAACTTAAATATGAAACAAAAATATGTTACCGCGACTTTATACACCGTACTGAAACAGCCCTTAGGACAAAGCCTAATGATTTTTGGAAATTTGTTAGAAACAACCGCTCAAAAAATTATATTCCCAAGGAAATGTCATACAACGAATTCACTTCTAGTAATGAACAAGAGACTGCCAATCTCTTCTCTGCCTACTTTTCCTCAGTCTACTCTACTAAACGAGTTGATTTTGATGCCAAAAAAATTGATGTTCCCAACTTTGATCTGCCCAATAATGCTTTGTTCAGCGCTGAAGATGTATTCCATGGCCTATCCTCGTTGAAAAATGTATGGTCTATTGGCCCGGATGGCCTCTCAGGTCATTTTTTATTTGAACTAAGAACAATTATTGCTTATCCACTATGGCTTCTATTTAGGAGGTCACTAGATGAAGGCACTTTTCCTTCCATATTCAAACTCAGTTCTGTAATTCCTATTTCCAAATCTGGTAGCCCCTCCATTGTATCTAGTTATCGACCTATTTCCATCCAATCGCACATCTCAAAAATTTTTGAACACCTAGTCTTAAATTCAATTCAACCGACAGTTAATTCGATCCTAGCCGAAGAACAGCATGGCTTTCGCCCAAGACGGTCTACCACCACATGCAATCTTGTATTCAATAATTATGTCTTAGACTCCTTTCAACACCAAACTCAGGTAGATGTAATCTACATTGATTTTCAAAAAGCTTTCGATTCAGTCAATCATAATGTGCTTATACATATTCTCAAAGAATCAGGTTTTGGCGAACCCCTTCTGTCTTGGTTTAGATCCTTTCTTATTAACAGGTATCAATGTGTTAAAGTATTTGATGTTAAGCCTAATTTGTTCTTAGCTTCGTCTGGTGTCCCTCAAGGGAGTCATCTGTCGCCAATATTGTTTTCGTTATTTATTAACAACCTCCATCGTGTGCTACATCACTGTCAATTTCTATGTTTTGCTGATGACATCAAAATATATATGCGCGTAACCACGCCAGATGATTGCACAAATCTTCAGTCCGACCTAGATCGGTTCTCAAATTGGTTCAAAACTTTAGGTTTATCACTTAATCTTGATAAATGCAAAATAATGACCTTCACTAGATCCCGTTCTTTGATAATGTCCCCATACTTCATCAACAATGCAGCTGTTTCTCGTTCTATGGACTATGTCATGGATCTTGGCTTGCAATCTGCAATCTGGACCCAACTGCACACATCGAATACGTATGTTGTGAAGCTTTAAAAACTCTTAGTCTTGTCATCCGATTAATAAAGGACTTTCGGCTTGTATCATCATTAAAAACACTTTTCTGCGCTCTTGTGCGTCCCATTTTAGAATATGGGACCGTACTTTGGAACTCACATTCAACGGATAATGCAAGGCAAATTGAGCGTGTTCAGCGACGGTTCCTGCGCCACGCTAGTCATATTCTTAAGAAACCTTGTCCACCTCACGACTATACACCGATTGCTGTTCATCTTGGTCTGGCCCCTTTGGCCGAACGTCGATATGTTGCAGGTTTAAAATTCCTTGCGGGCCTTTTAAACAACAATATAGATTCTCCAGTCCTTCTCTCTCAAATCTCCATTAAAGTTCCATCCCGTCAATCCCGTTCAAAGGCCTTCTTCTATGTCCCACACGCCACCACCAACTATATGGCTAATAAGCCTTTAAGACGCCTAATGTCGTCTGCCAATGCAGAGCCTTCCTTCGACGATCTGCTAAATTTGTAAAATATTTTTTATTTTTTATTTTTTTTTTTTTTTTTCAACATATTAAGCTATTATTGTCATCAGTTATACATATTATATATTAATGTAAATTGTTTAGATCTAAGTTGCTTTATCTTATTGTAAAATGTCTAATGTAAAAGGGCCAAAGCCCGTATAACCAATAAATAAAATAAAATATTTTATTTAGATAAATTTACACAGATAACCATTACATTCATCTAGATAAGATAATTAAATGAATAATATTATCTAGATAATTTATTTAGATACAATTATCTAGATAATTCCCAACACTGTTTAGGATATACCAATGAGTTAAATTAATTTATAACAATTTTATAACAATTTCGTGACTCACGAAGCGTTCACGGACGGTGAGCCGATCGCCGCGAATGACGAGTTTGTCTGCTATTAGCCGTCTTCGAGGCCTTTTCTTTTATGACATTGATTTGTATTTAACATTATTTTTGTGCGTCTTATGACAGTTTTTATTATTACTTCTACGTACTTCTTTATTCTTTTATTACTATTATTATAATAAGAAATATAATTGTTATAATTTCTAAATATTAATTTTATTTTTTTTTAGTTCTATTATTATTATTAATAATATTTTTAATATATCGTGTGTTTCCATGACAACCTAGTATAGTTGATACATTATTTACAAATATTAACAGTTATAGTTCAATTATTGAAATTTGAAGGTGAACCAAATCCCTGTTAATCAACCACTGATACCTGTATTATATGCAAATTTTAATTTTAATTTTAACTATTTTAAAGGATACAATACTTTATATTGCGTCTTAATAATGATGGACGATTCGAGAGAAAATTCTGTTTTAAACTCTATCGATCGAGGAGTAATTAATGAACAAGCAGAGCATAATACATGTGTAGCCAACAAATGTATGACTGTAAGGTAAATCTGCAGATTTAAAAATTATGTCGAAGAGATATGGAATTTACAAATTTTGTGAGATTCTTTGGTCAAACGGTTTTATAGTTTTTCAAAACTAAAATAGAAGTGTTTATTATTTAATTTAAATACATATATTTTTTCTGCAGATGGTTAAAACCCAAGAGTGTTCGAGAATTGAAGTTTGTATCTGAAGACGTATTATTGATACATGCTGGAGCTGGAAAGATGTTATTATTTTATAATGTGAAAACACAAAAAGAAAATATTTTGATAGTGAGCGGAAATAAAATACCATCAGTTGGCAATGGCAACCTAAACACTCTACCATTAGATGGGGTGGCATGTGTTGGTTGCTGTGGCATAGATTTACTTGCTTTGGCTGAACAACCACCAATTTCGAAGGTTATTGTATGCAGATATCCAGACTTAAAAGTGTTGGTAACTTTTATTGGTAAGTACTTACCAAACATTAATTGATGACATTATCGTAGCTCAGACAGGAAAAAAATGCTTTAAATTAATTTTTTTCATATAAATATAAAATTATATTTTATAATATTTAACCCCTAGAAGTCACTGAATTACGATATACTCGTCTGAACTCATATTTATAAATTATTATTTACAAAATATAGATAAGCAACAATAACAAATTAAAATTAAGAAATATTTGAAAATATATTGTTGCATGTACTTAGTACCTTCGATATACCTATATATTATTATTTATTCGAGGCAATATTAAATCCACATTTTAATCCACAATTTAATCCACATTTGTAGAACTATTGATAGCTCATTGAGCATTTTCAGATATACATACTAGTAAATATTTAATATCGGAGAAGGTGTGAAATGAGTGTAACAAAATAAAACGTTGGAAAAATTGACATTTAAAACATCGAATCACATAATATTAATATTACTCGTAATAGAAAGTTATAAATATTTTACTACAAGAAGAATATTTTTAATCTTTAGACGACAGCACTCCATACTCTGCAGGAGTTAAGTCCATGTCGTTTGTTAAAACGGAATATTTGATCGGTTTGCGCGATTACCCGGCGCACGATTTGTTCGTATGGTCATGGAGAATTGGAGTAAAATTGTTTACCGTCAAAACCGGATTTATCCAACCAAATCAATCTTTAAGGTGAATATTATTTATAATAATATAATAATAATAATCTTATAAAGCATGAGCTTAGTACGTTTTATAATTCATCAAATATATTTCTTTGTATAATAAATCCCATAAATATAAAACTCCCTTCCCCCACCGGAAATTCCAAACGAATTGACAGAATAATATATTTTTTACATATTAAAATATTAAGTATTAAGTACTTCGTCTAAGTAAAGCCACCTACAACTAAATTCGACATCGACATACCCTATATAAGAAGTTCCCAAACTTTTTTCATTCAATCATCCCTAAAAATAAAAATAAATATACCATGTGTCCGTGAAATAAAGTAAAATATGATATAGTTTACAATAATTACTCGTCTCTTATTGTTATTTAAATATTCAAATATTAGTATTATTCGTACGGCATGTAGTGGTCTAAATATCAATTTATTCAATTTTACTCCGCGTCTACCTTAATAATAGTGATTGGGTCTCTTTTTAGAGGCGTGCTCCGCGGAGTCCCATCTAAACGTTGAGACTTATCGTCGCAGTTGCTTGAACGTTCGGTACCTATAATTAGTAAAATTTGCAACATATAAATAATCTAGGTTAGAGTAGAGTACCATAAATGCCTACGACAATGAATTTCAGTGTATAAATCGCAATCGTAGCAGTAACTAGCCGTCACAGTGACCCATAGTTACCATATCATTCGGGTGCATCGCAAACCAGAAACAGAAAGTTACTTAAGCGTTATTCTTGTATTTATCCAAATAAAATACCAAAACTGTAGTGTCTTAGATGACGGACGTGACGTGCTGTTGAGTGTCGTCGAGCGCAGCGTGACGGCCCGACTGCAACTCTGGCGGGTGTTCGTGGGCGGCAAGACGGTGCACGCGAAACGGACGCCGGTCGACTTGCCGCGCGGCGTGGACGTGGGGTCGTGCTGCTGGGCGCCCGGTAAATCCGGTCGCGGTTGGTTCGTGTTCTGCGACTCGTCTGCGAACGTGTACCGCGCGCAGCCGGTCACCACGATCGCGACCACCGCCGAGATGTGCGTTGCGTACACAGAGGGCGACGGTGAAGGAGATGCACCTCGGCGTACGTTGCTGTGCTGCGGCCGGCAGGGATTCGTATTGCACGTGGCCGGACGACTGACGGCGAGTACCCGAATATATTGTTGTTAAGACTTAGATCTTAACGCAAAGTGATACATATACATATATATATATATATATATATTTTTTTTCTTCTGGTCGATCTTAAACAATGCGCTTTCCAAGTACACAACTCGTTTCACGTAACACCCGATACTTCAATGATGTAGTTTTTATTCAGTATTTTAGATGATTTATCATCTTTGAGCGTTTTTTTTTTTTTTTCTATAATCGGTAATTTTATTAGTTTAGCGCATTACTGATAATAGTTATTATTATTATTATTATTATTATTAAACGACTTAGCGGTTTAAGTTTAAACAGTTCAAAATGTCATCTTAACGTAAACAATTTTAATTTATCTGATTTCTTGATGCTTAGTTTAATCAGCATTCGTTTAAATTTTTAAAATTTCAGATTTCTTTTTCCTTTTTTCTTATAAGATTATTTGTTAATTTTAAAATAGAAATTTAATAAATATAATTTATCAAACTCAGGTAGTAGGTTATTTTTAAGGGAATTTTTACGGTACAATTAATTTTAACTTAAGCGTTTTTGGGTTCATATTATCACCACTGATCATTATAATTTTTTTCGCACATGAGTCGTGTGTATTGTAGTAGTATCTAGTGTATAATATAAGGGTTTTTTTTTCGGAAAGAGGATGTTAATAATTGCTGATGAATGCCAGCTATAAGGGTTGGTATTCCGTAACTGATTAAATAATTAAACTGAGTCTTCTCCGACTCCCCGATCGAAGTATCTATACTGTCTTCTTTAACTGTAAAGCATTTATAGGGTTTCAACGAAGTTGAAGGCGTTTTTGTGAAAATCTGGACGATCATTGTGGGCCGCATGTTGCAAAGTGTCGTGCTGGCTGGCGACAACGATTTTTACGGTTGGTCGGACGAGGTAATACAAATTATATATAAATATAAATAATGTTCTCTTGTTTTTTTTTTTTTTTTTGTGAGATTTTATTTCTTATAATGTTTTATTTTCATTTTAATGCTTTACTTACATTTTTATTTGACCCCATTTTCAAACGACTGACCGATAAACATGATTGACGCGAATAATTTAAAATTGAATTCGCTTTACACCTTTTTTGTCCCTTTAATAGACTATAGTATAGTATTGTGATTATATGTATGTCATGAAATTATCATTTAATACGAGTACAATAAAAGTAAAACTAAATGTGAAAATTAAATTTGATTACGTATCAACTGCATCATAAAGATTGAAATTTCTTTCAGAAGACATATGAAACCTACAAGTAATCATATTACGCATAATTTTTTTTAACTTTACTTTTTTTTTTCGAGGGGATTTTGTTGAAATGTACAAAGAATACAGAACTCATATTACAATACTACGGAAACAGTATTAAGTATTTTGTATTCGTTAAGCCGACGGACTTGTTAGTTGCCACAATTAACGATAAAAATGTATTGCAATTGTGGGACGTTTCGACTGGAAAATTTGTAAAAATACTTTTAATATTCATTCAATCCTTATATTATACATTTTATGGTTAATTGTCTGCCGTTAATTGTTGTTTTATAGAGATTTGAAATGGAACTGAATGGCATTGCAACAAATGTATGTAGTAATCCACTTTATTACTATGTTGCGGTTTCGTTTAAAAACGGCAAATTGGAATTACTGAAAACTGATCCCAATGAATCTGATGTAGAACTTGTATCAAAAATAGTGCTGTGTGATGAAGAACTGTCATGTGTACATTTTTTTCGCGATGGAAAGGAATGTTTAGCGATTAATTTTCCAACTGGTCGATTTTATCACATCGGGGTGAGTTAGTTGATTATACTTTTTAATTTATTTACTTTAAATAGGTTAAGTTAATATTGTTATAGTTAATGCATTTGTGATGCGTTTTGAACGAGTTTTAATAATTATTTACTATTGTTATTTCACTATATGATCAAACAATAATTGAAAAATATTTACTAGATTGAGTTGGGAAAAAAATGTTCCATAGTAAAAGAATATCACTTGAAAAAGGAAGTTATTGATGCTAAAATATTCGACAATACACAGTCGTCGTTTCTGACTGTTTTGTACAGAGAACATCAAGAAATCGCCGAAGTTGCTGGCAACAATGTAGTGATATTTAATAAAAATTTCGATATGATTTTTAAATCACTAAATACAAATTATAATTACACATCAATTTTCAACTGGATTTCATATGATACACCCGATACAATCAATATAGCTTTAACTGTGTTAATGTCTTTTCATATTCATTTAATGACTATAAACATTGCTGAGGTATGTTAAATGCAGTATGACAGTATTAATGATATTCTTATCATTTATTCAGTACCTTTGAACATGTATTCGATTTTTAGGGAAAAGTTTTAAGGTCGAAAACTATACCAATGGACCATGATGCAAGAGTAATTAAAATATCTTCATCGAAAAAACATTGTATTACATTTTGTAACGATGGCACTTATAACGTTTACGAGTTTACTGATAACGATCAGTGGAAGAAAATTATAAGGGTGAATTGCAGTCATTGGCAAACTGGAGGGTTGATAGCCGCAGATCTTGACAGCAGCTGCCGTAATATTTTAACATTGAGCCATGAGGGAAACTTGATGTGCACAAGCTTTAAGTATAATTTACCAAAAGTAAAAATATTATTCAACAGAAAATAAATAAAATATTGGAATAATTAATTTTAGGGATACATGTCATCATAAAAAAATAAATTATACAATTGATACACCAATAATTATAAATATTATGAAAACGGAAGGAATTGGTTTTGAAGATGAAGCAGGGAGTAAAAATTTAATATTAATAATTAAATAATATATTAATATGTAAATATTAAATTGATTTAATATTAATTGATTAATTATATTGTTGTATCTTAGGTCTTAAACGAATGACTTGGACAATGATTAAACAGAAATATGAAAGTAATGCACTTATGGAAAAAATAAAACAATTAAGCGAAGAGTTTGAACAAATAAAAATTAATGTAATAAAAAAAACTTTTTTCGAATGTTATTTAATTTTACCCATTAAAAAGTGATATAATTTAATTTAAGTGAATATTGAATGTTTTTGTTGTAGTTGCTAGCTTTATACGAAGAAAATCAGAATGGACCAGAGGATGAAAGATTAGATAAAGAAGAATTTTATATAGATGATGATGAATACGCATTATGGTTTGACCAAAATTATGGAGTCGAACGTGACGAGTATGAAGCTAATATGATTCGTGATACAAATATTTGTAAAATGAAAAAGGAAAATATAATTAAAGAACACTGGGATCCTCTAATTGTTAAACCAAAATCATTACATGTACGCACAAATGTATTATAAAATATATAATTTTAATACATTTTTAATTTGCTTTTAGTGCATTAAAGATTTGTATAAGGTTGATAATTATTCAATTAGTATAGAAGACCAAGAATTTATCGATCAATCAACTCAGATAATAAATAAAAGATTTTCGTTGAATTTACGATTCTCTGAGTAAAAATTTATAAAAATTAATTATATATTAATTAAATGTTAAGTAAATGTTTTTTCTAGAGAAAAATATAAAGGATCAATAAGTCATGAGTTAATAGAAACTATTGAGTGTTTGAATTCTCAGTACGATTACTATAAATTGGATATGGCTGAAGATGAAATAATTTTACTTAAAGTTCGTAAACACAATTATTTTATTTCATGCATTAATTTTTAGAAAAAAATTTTATTAACACTTTTATATACTTTTGTACTCAATAACTAGTCAATGATTAGCAAATTGAAGTTCAAATTCAATTCGTTATTTGATGATATGTTTGTTGAAAAACAACGAACACTAGATAAATTGAATGGATTTAATAACAGATTACGTGTGATTGGAGTCGAATTGAGATTGGCGTGCAAAAGTAGTATAAAAATAATGATAATTGGTTAAATAATTTAATTTATAAATTTAATTGTGTCAGTTGAGTCGACTCTATCTTCACCGATAGATTATGAGTGGAGTCAATATGAACAAACTGAGAGACTTTTATACGTTGAAGACAATGAAGTTGCTATGAAATTTAATGACTTATTACTAGACGAAATAAAATCGAACCACGTGACTGAGGATAACAATGAACAATCAAAAAAAGTTGAAAAATTCAGAAAGCAGGCACTTATTGATATGATGGATGGCGTATTACAGAAAACATGGGAAGATGAGTTAAAAAAAGATATACCAAAACCTCATTGCATGGTTGTGTATTTTTGCATAATATTTTAGAATTTATTTAACATAATAGCATGTTTAACAATATTTTTTATACTTTAGTCCAATAAAAAGCCTGAAGATTACACGGTAGGTGATTTAAAAGTAATAAATAAGTATGAAGAAGCAGTAGTAGCTTTAAACAATGATAGAATGAAGTACAAAACTATTCTCGAAGAAGAAAAGAGTGAAATTGATCGGAATATTCAAAAAAGTATAAAAGATTTAGATGAAAAAATAAAAAATATTTTTGAAATGAAGATTAAATACGATTCAGCCATTAACCAGGAGTATTTAAAAACTATTAGAATTTCAAAAATGTTAAATGACAGCGATCAACGAAAAAAACAAATTAAATTACTCGAGTAAGTGTAACCATTTTATATGAAAAAATATTTTTTAATTTTTCATGATAATATTTGAAGACAAAATTGTTTGGAAATTGAAAAAACTCTTACGGAATTAAAAAAACAAATCGCAAAAACCCAGGAAACTATTATTGATTTGAATATGAACTTAAAAGTATTAAAAAACGCTGAAAAGGAATTCCGAAATAAATTTGAATCTGAGTTTCATAAAAGAACATTAATTGCTTACAAGTAAAATCTACTCTACTTTTAGATATTTGTTTTGAATTTTACTAATTTAATTTTAATTTTTTAGTTTAAGGCCTGAAATGATAGGCGATAAAAATTATTCATTATTAGTTGGCTATCAGTTTGTTGATACTATAATGGATCCAACAGATGATAAATTAGATCTTTTAAGTTCCCCGTTTATTAAATATCTGAATACACTTAAGATGAATGACAACTATGAATATGTCACTTATAAGAAACTGCGTATAAATATTGAAACATGGCATAGACTTTGCTATTTTAGACGTTTAAAAATTAAAAACGAATTTGAAATCATAAATTGTGAAAAAGACAAGATAAATACGACTAATCTATCGACAAATCTAAAACAATGTATAAAAAACCATGAAGTTATGATTAAAAAGTTAAAAACTTCTATCATTGAATTGAAAAATCAAGATTTGCATTATAGAGATGAACTTCAGGTAAAAATATTTGTCTATTATTAGTAAAAAAGAAAACTAATGATATATATGTTTATTAAAATTGCAATTGTTTAGATACAACTGATAGTGAATAAAGGAAACACACATGAAATTAAACTGACTGGTCGAAGCAGCGATTTTGATGATGTTTTACTTACACATAAAAATGTTTGTTTAGAGCAGAAGAAGAAAATTGAAGTAAGCTAGTAATATATGTAATATTTAATAAAGTTCATAAAGAAACAAATACTTATAGGTAAAAAAAATCAGAATATTAACAGACCTTGTTTGCGCAACTTAAAATTAACTATAATTGTATATTATATTTATTGTTGTACTTGATTTTTATGTTTTCACATACGAGAACTATTACTCGAACAACTTGGAAATAGTATATTTAAAGATTAAATAATGCAATATTTGTATTGTTTAGGAACAAGAATCGATTAAAGCGAGTAAACTCTCCGATTTATTTGCACTCAAACGTGAATGTCAATTATTTAAATTGGATATTAATATTTATAAGCAAAAAATCATATTGTATAAATATCGTTGTGAAGTTATCAAACATATGACAGTTACTAAGAATATATTGGAGTATCAAGAGTTGAAGGCGAAAGGTATAACTATGGTTAAAAATGCTGAACAAAAAGTTGATAAAGAAAGAGCAGCAATTGAATTCGTAAGCTGTTAACATTATATAATGATTTATAAACATTAATTAAATTCATGTTTTATTTAACTTGTTGTTTCATTTAAGGCTTATAATAAACAAAAATATAATTTAGAGAAAAGACAAAAACAATTGACCGACAATATAAAAAAATTAATAAAAGAAAACAAAAATCACGATAATACAATTAGTAATGAACAAAAAAAATTGTATCATATTTCAAATCAAGGACTAATTAAGGAAATTGGTTATGCCAGGTAATTTCCATATGTATACAAATAATATCGTCGGGTAAATATTAATTGTATGAATATATCAACACTAGTATAAATATATTGTATTTTATATACCATTAAGTTCTAACTTATCTCAGTAAGGTAAACTAAATTAATTTAATATTAAATTTCTCATTTAAAATTATGATACTTTTCTCAAATATGATTTAGATAAATGTTATAATTAATAAACGTTTTTTTTGTTTAAGGAATATCAATGATATGGAAAAAAATGAGATTATGAATAAAATACAAGCGCTACGTGAAGATATTGTTGTTCTGGAGACCCAATTAAAAAAATTGGAATTAAAAGTATTTCCACGCTGAAATAAAAACCACATTATTATTATTATTTTATTATTAAGTTTTTCATGAGTCAAATAAAAGTTATAGTTTAAAGTTTAGTAATAGTTTAAATTTTTTTAAAAAAAATTAATTATCAGCTTGACAAGAATCTTGTTGCTATTCAATTGACAGTACCTTTAATTGAATTAACAATACTTTTTATCAAATTAACATGATATATTATTGGTGTTATTAGCATTATTTACTTAATTATACAAAACACATTTATTGGCTTGACAATAACCTTGTTGTTATCCAATCAATAATACTTTTTTTGTTAGATTAACATGGTATATTGTCGGTATTCAAGTGCTGTATTCCAAAATCAATTTGTTGATTCAATAATAATCTTGTTGGTACAAAAAAAAACTCATAGAATAAAACATATATATATTATATAGCCATATAGGTATGCTAAAAAGCAGAATAATAATATAAAATTAAATAGTTTAAATTTGGTTTTATTGAATTTTCAATATATTACCAAATATTACTATACAATATCATTCATATAATAACCAGTAGGTACCTAAGTATAAGTATTAATTTTAAACTAATAAGTACAATAATGGATGTATCTTATAACTTTGGTAAGTTATTAAAATAAATAATTAAACACACTAATTTTGATTTAGGACCAGAAAATATATTTATTATAACACAAAACTATTGAATATAATAAGAGATATTATAATCAGGTAATAATATGATAAAATGCTTAAAATTAAAAATGTAATAAAACTGTATAATGAATATACTTTGATATAGGTACCAAAGAAATGTATAAATGTAATAATCTAATAATGTAATATATAAATTTCAATGTATTCATATATATTATGTATTCGTTTTTATTTAATATAATAAGTAATATAATATAATATAATATATTTAATATAATCAGGTAATAATATTATAATAAAATGTTTAAAATAAAAAATTGAATTAAATTGTGTTTAAGTTACTTAAAATTGTCCTAAATTATGGTATGGTTTGTCATATTTAGTAGTTAGTGAATAAAAAAATTTTTGAATAAAAAGCCAAACGTTAGATGATTGTATCGGATATTGCAAATTAAATAAATTAAATATTTTAAAACAAGTATCAACAGCCGTTTTTAAGGAAAACAGCTTGTACTTTATACAATCAAAAAATATAAGTATTTCTTGAGGGTTAATTGGTGTACCAATTATAATGAGAAAAGGTTGTATTGGTTGATTTCCATTTGTCGTGGACCGGCAAGTAGCACGACGATTTTTTTATAAAAAAATAATAAAGAAGACGGCGAAAGTCGGGTCACGAGTGCGGCACTATATATTTCGCACGTCACCGAAAAATAATAATAATTAATATTAATAATAAACAACAATGAAATCACATGCGCGGGTGGGCGACGGATCGCTTTAATAATAATAAAAAGAAAACAAAGTTGGCTATGGATCACAGTAGTGGCGAATGTGTGTTGCGATCGCGTTATCGTATCGTACGTAAGGGTATGGAGTTGACGAACAGACGCTCGTTAGTCCGTCGGCATTTGCCATCGGCGGTGCCGACACTCCGCTCTTCCTCGGCTGATTAGGAACCAGAAACGCGGTCGGCGCCGTCCGTTGGGATAACTGCCGCCGCCGAGTCCGTGTCACATTTCTAAGCATTAATGTATAGTCCTCAACTTCAGCTACTGTATTTTTAAAAATCATGAAACTATTAATGGAATCTTTAATAGAGTACTTAATTTGGTTCTTTTCCCCAGATTCGTCTCTTGTCACTTTTTTACGAGTGTGAACAAATACTGCATGAAGTAAACAAAATATAATTGCATGTTTTCCATCTGCACATAATAAAAGAATATAATTAATAAAATAATAAAGAATATCAAATTTTTATGCATTTATTTATCTTTTATTTATCAATTTTACAGAAATAAATGTTCATGCAACTCAACAAAAGTAGACCAGAAATTCAATATTGACCAACATAAAAGCTTTTAAGTAGTTTTTAAAATTCTTAATTTCACCTGTATCAGGTGTGTTCTTTTGCTGCTCAAACAATGATCTACTTGAAGGATCTTTAATTTTTACTTCAAATAGTTTTAATAATTTCAATCTGAAAACATACAACATATTAAGTTAATTTATTACTTTAAATTTTTTTTATATTATTTTTATATTATTACAGTGAGTACATAACGCCATTGGATATATTTTTCTTATATGAGATTGGGTGCCATTAAACATTCCAGACATAGTCGCTGCTCCATTATATCCTTGTCCAACTATATATTTTGTTTCTATTCCTAAAGATTGAAGGTTTTGTAATATTGTATCAGCTAATACCTTCCCACTCATATTTTTTACTTCAACAAACTGTATAAAATCTTCCCTCAATTTTTTTTCACCAGAATCAACATATCTGATACATAAAGTTAATTGTTCCTTCTTAAATATATCAATTGTTTCGTCAGCTAAAATTGTGAATGATTTTGCAGCGTTGATGTTTTTTACAAGGTGTTGTAGAATAAGAATGTTACAAGTCGTTAATATTTCATTTTGTATGCGCCAGCTTGTGTACATACCATTTTTAGCACATGTCACCAAATGATTTTCAAGATCTTTGTCACCATCGTCGACTCTAAATCTCAATCTTCTTCTTCTTCTTTTGCTTCGCCTTCCTCTCAACTATTTGGGGTCGGCCACCCTTGTCCTACACCTCCGCTTTACTCGGTCAATCACATCTCCTCTGCACACACCGACAGCCCTCATGTCATTCTCCAAATGTATGTAATGTATGTATGTATGTCGACTCTAAATCTCAATAACTGTCTAAAATTGCCATCGTTATGCATTTTGTCATCTTCAATATCAATCATACCTCCATCTCTGTGACCTCTGAGTACAATTCCCTGCTTTCCACAAAATAATAACGTTTTTATTATAGGAATAATACGATTTCGATTTTCCTGAATTTCTTTCTTTAAATTATTATTGACCTGAACTTAAATTGATTCAACTTGATTATTTTTTATAGCAAAAAAAAGCATCATACTTGTATTGGCAAGTTTTGTGATAATCTGTAAAAAATCCGTTTAACTCCAGGTGCTTTTTTCCAGTTATCAAATTCTTCAAAAACCAATTTACCTAAAACTTGATGGTTGCCTTTTCCAACAGTTTGATTAAGATTAAAAAAAACACATAGTTTACAGTATGCACCATTTTATTTTTTAGAAAAACAACCATTTATACTGCAAAAGCCAAATTTACTGGAACTTTAAGTTTCTTTTTCCATTTTCAGGAAAATTATAACCAGGCATTGGAATCCAAAGCTTATTGAATGCAAGCACCTTTTCATCATTAGATAAGTATGAAATAAATAACAAACAAATTATACACTCAAACCAAAACAAAAATATCATTATATCAAACTTACAGTTCTTCCTACATAAAAAGATATATCGTTATTACATTCATATTCTTGTTCACTACTTTTCATTATTACACCAACACCAACCGCCTAAATTACAAGCTGATATAAGATATAAAAAGCAAAAAGTATAAAATATACAAATAGCATTATGACAATACTTAAGTTAGCGATTCATACATTGAATACAAGCAAATATGCGTTAATATAATTGTCATAATTGACATACTGTAAACTAGTTAGTGTTCATTGGTGATAGCTCAAGCAAAAAAAAAGCTGTGCATGAAATTTGAACAAAAAAAAATTGTAAATATATGCACGGGACAAATTTAGATAGGTACTTAATGCATAAAAAGCAGTTAATATTTCAACTTTATATAAAAAATACTCATCCTTTTAGTATAGGTATAGAATAGTTAATGTCTTTGTTAACAATAGACAATTAGCCTATTAGGTAGGTACCTAAATTAACCTATAATAATACCCCTGTACTCGCCATGGCGCCTGGAAAAGAGGCCTGCACACGCCTATGATTGTATTACAAAAAAATTTGAAAATGAAATAACCAATATTAGAACCTTACTGAATACTCAGGTAAATTAGTAACAGAACCAGATTTCAAGTATTTCATTGTCTTCATATTCATCTTTGGGTACCTACTTCAATGATTGTATTAGTGTAAGTATCTAGATCATTAACATCATCATTATTTTTAAGTCTGTTTAACTAATTCAAAAAACAAAAATTAAATTTATTGTTGTATTGCTGTTTACTTCATTAGTATAGTCAATGTAAAAAATAATTTAACATTTTCACAAAAATAATTCTTTTTGTCAAATTGTTATCTAAATGACTATTACACACAATTTGTAATTTCATAAGCTTGATAGTTAGATAAATAAATACTTTAAATACTTACAGTTTCATCAATTTTATTCTTCTTTGAGAAATAAGAAACAATTGATCAGTCACGTTTGGCCATTTAAAAAAAAAAATCACAACTACACTCAAAATCACAATAAATACTTATAGGTAAGTACTCCACAGTGAAAATTACAAAATTGAAAATATGCTAAAAACTCAAAAAAGAAAAAAGAAACCAAGTTAATAGTTTTATTCTCATTACAATTGTTTTATCAAAATTATTGTATCAAATTTATGTTTATTCATAGCAGAGAATAATGTTCAAAGGCCATATTTTTAATGGAGATAAATAGGCACAAATAGTATTGACGTCACGTTGACTATTGATTAGACCAACGGTTCAAAACAAACTGTTATCACGGCTCAACCCATAAGAAATACATAGGTAGAAATCAATATTTGAAAACAATTTATTTTTTTGGTGTTTATATTTTTTTCTTAAAGTGCGGACTTTTAAAATCGTGTTCTTTACAAATTTATACATTTATGACGACCAAAAACGTTTTATCATCACTACAAACAATCTGTATTATTTTGTACCAAACACATTAAACACAAATCATTAAGTTAAGTATTAATTATATCTTATAATACCTATAGCAATTCATAGTATACACGTTCTGTTTTCTAGTTAAAAAAATATGACTTCAAACAGCATCATCAAGCTTTCGTGTATAGTAAATTTTATTGATGACAAAAAATGAATGTGGCTATGTCACGAGCTTTAACTATATTCCTGATATTGGTATACTGAGTGGCCAGGTGCACGCTAGTATGAAAAATAAATTGTATGATGTTAAGGTAAATACATTTGTAATTTTGATTGTATGTTTTTGAAATAATAGTAATTTATAATTTTTATAGATATTCTTTAAAGATAAGGATATTGATCATGCTAGCTGTACATGTCCAACAGGGTTGACAAAATGTCATCATATGGTTTCACTTCTTTTACATGGGCATAAAAATATATCTGTGACTGACATATCATGCCGCTGGTCAAATAAATGTTTAACCCTTTATAGGGCATAAGGTGCATTTACTTTGTTTGACCCAAAATTTGTTTTCCAGACTCACATACATGTATATTTTAATGAATTTGAAAAAAAAAAAAATTTATACTTAAAGTTTGGAAGTTATAGGGTGGTAAAATAGTTTACCACTGATCATCTATGACTTGTATTATCACTAATTGGTTACTGGTAAATTATTTTACCACTTGACTACTTAATAGGAATACAATAAAATAATAGTTAAATATGCATATAAAATGGTTTTTTTATTAACAATATTTAAAGATAATATAAAATTTAAATTATCACACATTTATAAATGACTCTATACTTTTCAGTCTTATAAGGTTAATATTTAAAATAAATATAAAATAAAATAGGTACTTGAATACATTTTTAACATAATATTATGTTGTACTTATATCAACAAAATATATATATAAAAACAAACAAAAAAACAATTAATAATAATTAGTATACTTGTCAGTCTTTTGTACAAATATATGAATCACATTTAAAAAATAATAAGTCAAACTTATGACTAAAAAACTAAAAAACAAAATATGTATATGTTTTACCTATACAAGTAAAATAAATATAAAAACAAACAACAAAATACTTGATAAATATATTTTATTTTTAGCTTATTTTAGTCAAAAAGTCTACTTATTATTTTAAT
>JASXSY010000593.1:0-263862 GCA_034509805.1 Sipha maydis
CGGCCACTTTTAATGGGTATATTTACATCAGCTATAGTTTAATATATTTACTCCAAATGTAAAAATGTGTGACTACCCTTGATTGTTTTATTAACAAACTACCTCCTGAAGATGTTAAACATAAATCATGATTTATTCTTCGATTATTAACAAATACGAATCAAAATAATATGTTTCATAGTAAAAAGGCTAAGGAAATAAATCGTGCATTTACTTATAAAATTTAATTTAATTTATATTTTACAAAAAAAAATAGCACACTATCATAACATATATATGTGAGTAGACGTTGCTTTTCTATCATGTTCGGCCACAGAGTATTTGGGATTTATTGATCAAATTTTCTCTATCAACTTGATTTATTATTTTTCTTTCGCACTGCAATAAGAATAATGATTTCAAATTTTCTTTAACTATTGTGAACCTTTATCATGTTTTTAACAGTTTTGGTTTCGGAAATTATCTTTTACACGTAATTTGTGTGAGAGGCAGGTCAGTAAATATTTATACACTTAGTACGATTCTGTGTATTGTAAATAATACATATTGTAATCAGTGATTATATGCAATGCGCATGATAGACATACATTACATTATTTTACTTTACTACACTAAATATCGTACTTATTTGCCCATTCGTAGTCATCAATGGTATCGATTTGACCAGAATCTTCATACGCACTCATTAAACTGATTTAAAAAATGAAAGGACCAAAATAAATAAGTTCTACTTTGATCATTGGCTGATCAATAGGATAGCAGTTTACATATTTTATCCAACTCATAAAATGATGAACCTTTATTCTTATATCTTTGAAATTAAAATTGATTTTGAGTGATTAATCGAGACGTTTTAAAAACGTAGACGAGCGTTCTGATCGCATAGTATGCAATGAACTAGGGACGACCTCTTGAATAATTATTAACATACTTACGTCTTACAGGCAGTGAATCGTATCTTATATGCAGTTGTCAAAGGTTCGCGAATAAATGAAAAAATATTATTTATGATAAAATGGTATTATCCAGACAAAAATGTGCATACCTATGAAATACTACACTACAGTGTGTATGATCTCGTATATTGGTATACATCAGTTATATGATCGTTCATCATAGTTATTTTTACATAAATAAATGCTAACCTTATTAAACGAGTATTCCGTAAAAAACTGAAATAAAAATAACAATCAACATGCGTCTACATCGATTGCTGTGTTCGGAATTCACTAGTCGCCTTTGTATGTAAATAGTTAAATAATATCATAAATTATAAAAGAGCAATTATTTACATAAATATACCTCTCTAATACCCATACATAATAATTACAAAACAAATAATTTGTATAATTCGCACGTATAAAATAGTTAATACATATTATAATGATTTAAAAAGAAAGATCAGAGGAGTGCTCATGGGGCATAACGGAAAAATTCCCGGTGTCCCCGTGGATCAGTACAAGCTAGCAGTGATACTAAATTAATACAATTTGGTATCAATTTGGAAATTTCAACAATCGTGTCTAATTGAATAACGAAATATTAATTTTGCAAGATATTTTTTATCACTCTAGTTGTGTCCGATTTCCCTGTTACGTACATAATTTATGTGGTAATAGATGCCGTACTAATTTCACTTCAAGACGTACCAACATTCTCATCCATAGCGAAGGGTATATTATTATATGGTGTTGTAACAATTTATAAATCAATTCCAACGTTGCCAAGTCTGGAAATGTAAAACTATAAAATCGTTTTCTGCTTTACAATGTAGTTGTTTTGTGTATTATATAGTATTAATGTTGTGTTTGTTCTGGCATTTAGAGTTTAACGCGATAAATTTTCGACGCAGCACTCTTCAACTCTGCAATATTTGCAACCGCGGCAGTATTTCTTTTCTTTTTCCAAATTATTAAATATCACTATGCCGCGCTCGAGTTTCCTTTTCCGCTCCAATATAATTTGTTGGCTTTTGTGAAATCTATTGGACCATTGTCGAAAAATTTTCGTACATGGTTCGTACAATGTTTTCGAATCTATTCGTCGATACGTCGTGCGTGTTCGCCGCCGTCGAAACCCTGCGGGATACAACGCACCGACAAACCTTAAATTTATTTCGTATTCCACCGCAGTTGCGGTCTTCGCAGTCCCACGCGTTAGTTTTATTTTCTTTTATTGGCACCACACAACTTATTCTCGCCCTTCGTTTGCCACACGCTTACCCTACATACTTTTCGAAGTCGCGACATTTTCATTTTATTTCTCATCCCATTCCATAATTATATTTTCCCTCGTAAACGGCATATGACATTCCGCTCTCAACTTCCTGTAGTAATTCGTCCCAAGTATATTCCCTTCGTCTGGTAATCCTTCGAAACACTGTATCGCTTATAACGATAAACAGTACATTTTTCAAATATCTTAATCCCTTGCCAGCTATATTTCGTTTACATACATTACATTTTATTTTTCTCAATTTATCATAGTAATTGTGTTGTTAAACGTCTTGTATTTTCCTGTTTCCATCATAAAATGGACTGTTGATAATTGTATATGTACTGTAGGAATCCAGAAATGGCACATTGGTAGTACGGTTTATTTAACTATTACATCTCGGTTAAGCGACGGCGGCACGAAATTGAACCGATTGGAAAACATCTCGGCGGTTAGCCGTCGTATTTACCTCGAACACGCGAACGATATACATATCTATATAGGATTGCGATAACCAGGCCCGTTCGCAAAGGGAGGATTTTGAACTTCTAAACCTCCAACTGTGGATTGTTTTACATACATTTTTACCGAGAACATACCAAAAATAATAGTTTTTGTTCTATAAAAGTTAAACTGACTTGAACATTTATTTAGATGGTTGTTTATTTTCGTTTGAACAGTACCGATTTTTTCGATTTGACGTCTTTTTCAGTTGGATTTTCGCGCATTTTCCATCTACTGTGGATTATCGTAGTAAATGCAACCATCGATAGAGCGTATTTTAATTGGTAAATCAAAGAGTTTAAATATTTGTTGGCATTTATTGATTTTCGATCGTGGATATCCTAACGTGTAATTGTTTTAATTGTTTTTATTGACTTTTTACCTAAAATTATTCATGCCGTTTTGAAACCCTCCACCCTTTGGACGATTCCTGCTGCGCACGGGCCTGTCCGTAACACGAGCGCGTTCAAGACCGTATCAAAAGCATACGGTGTGTGCACGCGGAACGTGTATTTTAATCGTTTGGCCGTTTTGCACGTGTACGAATATTGCGTTGGGCACGTCGATCGTACGGACATAGGGCGCGGGCGAATGGACGCAGTGAACTGCTAGTAGGGGCGCGGTCGGTTAGGGGTTAATAGGAGGCGTTTGTTGATTTTTCGGTGAGTAATCGCAAAGTGTCGCGTAGTTGACACACGTAAACCTGCGGCCGACCGTTACGTTATACGTTTTTTTTTTTTTTTTTGATAATTTTTTTCAATTTTTTTTTTTTTTTTTAATCTCTATGTCACACAAACGTCAAGGGCACTGGTCGTACATCACCGCGAGCGACGACGACTCTCGTACATTTCCCACCCGAATGACATGCCTACGGGTTCTCGCACACGCACGCGCGCACCCGTCATAGCAACGTGTGATTAATTAGCCGCGACTGCAGTCGCGTACGGCACGTCGGTCGCACGCCCTCGAGCAAACCAAATGACCGCGTGTGCGTGACGGACGAACGAAGTGTTCCGCCGCGTCCGTACCGGTCTAAGAACTTCTCCCGAAACTTCTTCCGAATCCTGTGGTCTTCTTGTTTACCGTCCAAATCAGATTCTCGTCCGTTTTTGTTTTCCATTAGTTCTACCGTCACTATCTTGACGTCAAAACGAATCCAAAACAAAGTTTTTTTCGTGCGTCCGGAGACAAATCTCAGACACTCGTAAAACTTTTACGGGCGATTTTTCTTTTTAACCGTCATTCGTAACAAATCGAGTGAGTCGAGTACCTGCGCAGTAGTTTGACGCCGCAGTTTTATGGAAACCCGACAAAACCGTAACGATTATGGTTCGTATGCAGGCGTTTGAATTTTTTCAACGTAAACAAACACGTTCATTCTAAACCATAAGTGCTTTGGTGAACAATTGTCTACGGATATCAACTTTACCCACAGGCCGTCTACGGACAGCGCAACAGTGGACACGAGTATAAAATTATTTCGTACCTGTTACGAGGAGAGAAAAAAAAAATGTAAAGTTCATGTTAATTTTAATTAATCGGTCCGGGACACGGTAATGGGGAGCATACCGTTATACGCGGTAGTATCCTACACGCACATCGGTATTGGACACGGTGATCGTATATCACGAAATAAATCGGTACGCACAATGCGAACAATAACACGCACGGTATCGTTTTCCCGTTTTGTTTTCATCCCTCGTTACGGACGCGCCCCGCGCCACTATCATTGTGCGTCTGTCCGTCAGCGGTCGGTTTCGAACGGCGACAGATCCGGACCCGAAAGTTCGTGCGCATTCCTGCTCGGGCAAATCGGGGCGGTGACGACGTCCTTTGGAGTTGTGTTCGCTGCGGCTGGGTGTGGCGGGGGGGGGGGATGTGGAATCGGAATAATATAAATGTAAATAAAACCAACGGACCGAACCGCGTCGCGCACGCCTGTTAAATTACTTTCGCTGGCAAACTAACGTTAACCGTGCACGTATAGAATGTACACACGGGGTTAAAGGGCCTGCGAGCGGGTCTGCGCGCGTGTTTGTCGTATTAATGAAAAGTTACAATCCCGTTTAAAATTCATCCGTAGCGGACGACGACGATTTTCAACGTTTATTTATACATCACGACAACGTACAGCTCCGCACCGCGAGCCGCGGACGCAATGAAATAATGGTAATAGTAATAATAGTAATGATAACAGTGAATTCGCACCGGAACGGTTTATCGCGTACAAAAGTTTTACGTGCGTACACGACTGATGTGTGTTTTCCGGGCCATGACTGTGAAAAATCGAGTACACCGTGATATCATGTTGTACGCGTACGTGTCATTTTGTTTCGTTTCGATCCGTCTCATGGAAAAATAAAAACGATTATTATAATGGGATAACGCGCGATAAGACTGCGTGATTGTATTTATTGGGGACGGGTCGATACCACTTTTTACCGATACCCGTCGGAGATCAATAGTTTTCAGTGTTCGCCATGAACCGGTATTGAAATAAAACCGATATCAAATCGATTTAAACTTGACCCGTTGCGATATCAACGCCTTATATCAACAAAACATCATGGGTTGGAAGGAAAACAGATGAGCAAGTGTTAAAAGATGTAAGCGAAAAAAGATATATAATAAAACACGTATTAAAAAAGAAAACGAAATTAATAGGGCATAACACATTTATGAAAAATATCTTTGAAAGAAAGATCTTGGGGAAAAGATCTAGAGGACGCCCAAGAACATCATATTTCCAAGACCTCGAACGTCTCATGGAGGTCACAACATATTCAAAATTAAAAAACATGGCAAATGACAGAGACTTTTGACTATCACGACATGTTACATCATGGGAAAATATTTTTTTGGACCGTTTGAAGCTATGTAAAAAAAAAACAAATTTAATCGAAAAGAAACTCATGTTTTTAACTTCACTTTAACATTTTCACTCGTTAACACTCGATCTTGACGTGCACCGCGAGTGTGTACAGTGTTCACAGGAAAACGGAAAACGGAAAATGGGCCGTGCGTTAGTTCGAAGCGTCCGACCGACCTGAAATCTGTATTGCTGTACGTGCATGACTACGAGAAAATAAATTAAAAACATCATTTCAACGGCATTATTGTCTCGATCACGCGGTGGTTCGACAGCGGATTAGTGATGGGAAAAAGTGACTAATTACTACCGACTTACCATATGACTAATTTAGTTACTCGAACATTTTTACGATTTGACTAATTATTATTATTCGACTTATTTTATTATTTGACTTTTTTTATTATTCAACTGATTTTTATTGGACTGATTGCAAACTTTAGCATGAATTACTTTAAATCAACAATATAACAAAAAACATAAATATTACTAGGAAAATGAATACAAAATTTACAACTGTTTTAAATTGTTGTTTAAAAATATTAACATATCTAAATTTTTTGGATGTGTTTTATTTCTTTTTGCTGACATGATTTCACCTGCTTTTGAAAAAATTATCTCTGAAGGTGCTGAGGTAGCAGGGATCTAAATCAAATCAATGCAGAACAATAGACCTTACAATTTCTTAGAATTACCAATTTGTAAAAACCTAGCGGCTAGCACAACAATGGTTTCCTATGTAAACCTTTGTAGTGTGTGCGATGTGCGCCGTGCGTGTCATTATCGGTATTTTTGTTTTGATTAGTTTTAAATAAAATTACGACTACAATTTAAATTTCTTAGAATTACCAATTTATCAGTTATTTTAGTCGAATAATAAGTTGACTAGTTTAATTTATTCATATTAGTTGGTTGAAAAAAAGTAGTTGAATAATTAGCCGACTAATTTCATTTATTCATATTAGTTGGTTGAAAAAAATTATTCGACTAATTTCTATGATTTGTATATAGCTGGTCGTGCAAATCATTAGTCGATAATAGTCGGTAGTATCAAATAGTCGTTTCTGCCCATCACTACAGCGGATGATTCGAAATCATAAAAACATAAAGGAATATCATTTGAAAATGAGATGCAAGAAAATGTTATCGCTACCGCGTAATAAAAACACAAATGATGATGCACTTCATAGGATAGTATCGTGTGTGTACTCCGACGACTTTATTGCGTTTATTATGAATGTAGTATTGTCCCCGAGCGATTTTCCGATACATTTTACATTTTTTATTTTTTTTAAAGCCATCAATCGCGCGTTTGAAACACTATTTGATTGGTACGTTTACAATAAAAGACATAAACTGTTATCCCTTAATACATATCACGCGGTACTCCGCCGGCATATATACCTAGTTGATATCGCATCCGTAATATCGTTGATCGGTACAGAACGTTAGCGATTCATAAATATAAAAATGAATTTTATAGAAGAAAAAAAAAATTTAATACAAACAACTACTTCGGAATAATACCAGAATATGTTTACGTAATCGGAATCTTTTTATTATTATTATTATTATTTTTTTTTTTTCAATCATTTCTTTTGCCACGTAAAAACTTACGGTAAGAGTTTCGAAAAACGATCTATTCGATCGGATTACGAAATCTTGTTGCAGTATTTCGCCGCTTGCGAGTGTTCGCACATCGGGTAAGACGAATAAAATCGAAAACGCCATCGTAGAACCAACGAGCATTTCGCTTTGCCGGGAATTCACAATCCAAAGAATCTGTACGGGCATAATGACGCGAAATAATAAATTCACGTCATCGCAGCCGACCGTCGAGTTGTCCTTGAAATACGGGTGAAATTAATTTTCGCCAGTCGTTCGCACGGAATAACTTTATAATAAATGTACGGATAAAAGCTATTCTTCGCGGTAACGAAAGCGTGCGCCCGACAATTGGTAAGATCGCATTGATGACGATTCGGAACACGCCTTTTGCGACGCCCCGTCCTTCGCGTCACTTCCAGTCAGCGGCGGTGTACGAGTGTGTCCCGGTCCGCGCCCGGCGCCCGGTTACATATAAACAAACCATAAATTGCTAGAGACCCATAGGAAATAGAGAGCTCTCATTGGTCCTATTACATTTGTGATAACATGATAAAATTATCAATATTATCAATATTTTCAAATGTAATGCTTTTCCTAATTAGATATTTGCAAATACTATAAATCATTTTATAGTATTTGATATTTGTTATTACTTATATTGTTAATTTTACCATTTAACCTTTAACAATTTAACCATAATTTTAATTGCCATTAACTTAAAGTTAGATTAAGTTTATGCAAGGTTAGTTTGATTAATTAGTTCTTCGTATATAATGACAATAAAGTATAAGTTCTCAAGTTAAAATTTAAATCACGAGTATAGGTATTTACATCCAGTCAATTTCTACAATTCATTATAGGTATGTACATCTAGTCATTTTCTAAAATTCATAATAATAACAAAGTATAAGTTCTCTAGTTAAAATTCAAATTCAAATTAAGTGTATAGATACATATTATTGTCAGTTCTAAAATACTAAAAATTAAAAATAAATTTTAAAATTCCAAATAGGTATTTAAAGTGAACCATGACTTTTAGCATTAAATTGATTACAATTAATATTTTGGTTTAAATTTCTTTTCCTTTTTTTAGCAGCATTTTCTCCTAATGGATATATAATTTTATTAAATAATTAAAAAATCTATTCTAATTAGAAAAAGCATCAAATTTGAAAATATTGATAATTTTATCATGTTATCACAAATGCAATAGGACCAATGAGAGCTCTCTATTTCCTATGGGTCTCTAGCAATGTATGGTTTGCTTATATGCCGCCCGGTTGGACGGTAAACGGTATACCACGGTACCCGTTGCCCGTTGCCCACCCAACAATAACCGTTGTGCACCGGTCAAACGGCGTTTTCCGCGGACGTATGTTCCAGGGACGGTTTTAGTTATTTGCCTATGGGGGGGTGGGTGGGTGGGTGAGAGCCCAATATTTTTTGTTAGGTAAATATTTAAACTATAGTAAAATTAGTCAATATATAATATAGCATAAATCAGTGTATTGAATGTATGTATTGAGTTATTGTTTAGGTAGTGTAAAAATTAACAGTGTATTTATCCCTGTCTTTATATAATGTAATATTAATAAAATACAAATATATAGAATCTTGTCTTGACCATTGAATATTTTTGGAAAGTTCAAATCCTAATATAGAATGATTAAGAATTGTAATATTACTTTTGTAGTTTCGAATATCATAAGATTTATATTATACGTTTAGATTACCTTGGTTGTTGTAACTTATAATATTAAATCTAAATTTTTCCATTCTTGTGAATTAAAAAATGAAAACAGATTTTACAAAATAAGCCAGCCAAGAATAATTAATTAGTTAATTTGGATCAAAATATTGTACATTTATACAAATTATGCATATGCATAATTACATCAATGAAAATATTTCACGAAATAAAAAGTAAGATATTTCGTCTTGGATGGAGGGGTTTGGCCCCTATGCCCCCCCTAAAAGCTGCCCCTGGCGTTTTCGTATTGTTGAGAGATTAGTACGACTTTCTCGTCGCGATCTTCCCCAAAAATCGGCTCACTCGTACGGTTGTAAATCTCAACTATCCACGCGATACTTGTTGTTCGAACGCTTTGCCGATCACATGGGACCGAACAAAAGCATGTTCGTACGTCGCCCTACAGCTGAAATCAAACCGTCCGTAAAAGTGTTTATTTCCGGGGCAACCGGAAGGAGTTATTATCTCTCGAAAAAAAATATATACCCCTACCTCCCCCTTTCCCCCGGGAAAATGTATTTATTTATTATTTACTCCTATACCGCGTACCACATACTTCTTCCGCCGAACATTAACGATAATCCCCCCGGGATAGGTGGTCTGAAATAAACACTGTTCCGTATGACTCAAGTAGATAGAAGGAAAAAAATTGAAAACGTCAAATTATCGGCTCGGATGATTTAATAATAGGCTGAAATGTGATGGACTGCGTAAACTATATGTAGTACTATATATAGTAGTATACTACTACTATATATTATGTATAAACTTGGAACCCGTAAACGTACACGGTGTTAATCGGCGTTTCGTAATATTGCAAACGTACGATCGACAAAGTCTACCGCCTACCGCTATTTTCGAGGTTTTTTTTACCCACGTTTTTTTTCTTCACATATCGGATGCGCAATATACAAATACGTATACGGAGGGAAACGAAAAATTACTTTTTCTTCCGCTGCAGTACACAGTCGTATTTCCGTATTCCAAGAGTTTTGATTCGCAGGTGTACCTAAAACCAACCGAAAAAAAAATGTTTTAGAGAGCTAGGAAAATTAAATCATCATTATTGAATCAATATACACGCATCCCGCTCAGAACTTACGAATTCGTGAGCTTATTCTTTCGTTCCGAACGTTTTTGTCGTGATCGCGCGCTCAATGCATACGACGTACGTACAGTTTCGTAGAGTAAACGTACGGCAATAAATATTTTGTAGAGTGTGGGCGGAGGGATGTGAGCATATACTTCACACGTTTTATTATGCACACACTCGACGGGTTTCGATTCACCGCGGGAGGCGAATATTATGCAAATTTGCTCTCGCACAAGCGAACGCACGCGCGGCGCCCCGGCACTCTTTCGTAACAGCGATGATCGCGCGTGTCCTACCTTCACTCCAACGGCACATTCCCCTGCGTCGCGTGGTTGCCGCGAAACCCTTCACGTACAACGGCATAGCTACAGTGGCAACTTAGACAAACGAACAGAAAAGAAACCAAAATCGGGGTACTTCCAATTCTTACTAAAGTGTGAACCGTCGATTTGTACCGGTGAAATTGGCTAAATGAAATTCATCATTCGGACCGTTCACAAATCATTTTATAAAACTCACGAGTGTTGACGAAATGTTAATATACGTGTATAATACTTAAATTCGAAATAAACGCACAGAAATAACCGACTTCAGAACGAGAAGATTTAAGTTTGATTTAAAAAAAAATATATATATATATATAATAATAAACGATCGCTAACGCGGTTAGAAATGTATCATTATTTACTCGACAATTGTTATTGCAAGAAAAAATAATAGTTTCAATTTTATTATTTAGAAACTAAAGTTCATTCAACTGTGATAATACTAAAAGTAAGTTTTGATTCCACCAGCGATCGGATTATCTGGCTAATGTTTTGATTTTATTTATAGTTAGTTATTTATTTTTATTTTTATTTCTATAGGATTTATTATAGTATACAGAATGGATCGATCATTCAGGACAGTTTAAATATAATTTTTATTCAAAGTATACATTCATAGTAATATATATATATATATATATATATATATATTATATAGCAATACTGCCCACGAGTTTAAATATTTTTGATTCGTTGAAAACCTGGCTGTCGAGAATGAGATTTTAAGGTGGGAGACAATTTATTATTATCGGCCATAAATTAATATTTAAGATCGATATAATAAAATGAGTTTAGATGCTGTTAAAATATCAAATTATAAAGAAACAAATTAAAACATTCGTTGGAATTTTTTATGAAACATAAAGTATTTGTATTTAAAATCAATAGACTTTAAGTGTCATTAAGTTAAAACCGACCATTATACTAAAAAACGGTGATATTTGGGAAAACATCTTGAGCTCTTATGTAAAAACCCTATTGAAAATGAATCAAAAACATTGCGAGAAGATAAAATGGAATCTGCAGAAACAAATTAATCTATTAAAAGTATGCAAACAAATATTTTGTCATTATGCTTCACACATGAAATCGATTTCTTCGAATTCTATGTGCTACAGTGTACATAATAATGTACATTTATCAATATATACATTTGATGCACGTGGATCCATCTATTTTTCTGACTTGAAACATTGTAAACTGTATGGTTACGAAACAATTGTCAAATCGGTTTTATTGGTTTTGGATCATGGTCGGATTTAAACGACTAACCGCATCATGATTCAGAAAATTATAATATTTAATTTTTAAATTTAGAACAATAATTGTTTTATCAATTATAATTATTATAATTGATAAAATTTCAAGTAGTTAGAATTTTTCCTCGCATGGTTACATTAAAAATAAAACTGTTCACCGCAATATGAATGACTTTATTATTTTAAATGTTTCCTTTCTGAAAATAATGTTTGAACAATAATTTTTAAGTAATTATTACTTGTTCAATAATTTTTGTTCAAAAACAGCAATAATCTTTAACCATTCGCCTTCTTTCTAAAAACGTTTATTTAAGCATATGGATTAAATCTTCGTTTCAGTAAAGGAGTCGAAATATTGTTATGGTCTTATTTGAAATGAATAATAAATATGGTAGACAATAGCATCTTGAGTTCGAATTAAAATCTTTTGCATAAAATTAAATAAGTCATAAATGATTATTTACTTCTCGAGTGAGATAAAAGGTTAAAAAATATATTTAGGTGCTGAACTTGGCTGTCATATTTTATGTTTTGAATAAAACGTGTACTTTCTGAGATAATTAATCAAAAATGATAAATAATCTTTTTCGAACGCGGGAGTGTGGAGTGTAGTATTTAGCATAAACACAAATTCATTTCCGGTACTTTTTTTATTATTATTTTTTTTTTTTTTTTACGAATAAATACTGGAAATATAACATATTTTCTACATTGTCACCAAACGAATACATTTCACGATTAATTTTATCTCCGAGGTTTTTTGCACTTGTGAACGATGTTTTTATTTCCAATAGATTTTAACCCTTTTGAATGTTGACTTTATTATATTGATAATACAAATAGTTGACAAACTCCAGTACAGTGTAGTATCCCTTTCATTCATTGCGAATTCGAACGTCAAAAAGTATTGAAATGAATAAAAGTTTTATTATTATTATTATTATTATTATTGTTCTTTTTTTATTTCACATGCTCGGCATCGTAGTGCATTATGGCCAAAGTTTTAATACCGGAAAGCACTAATTCTGTCTAGCGCGGTGTACGTATCGGCCGTAAAATAAACGTGCACGAGGGACAAAAATTGCTGTTAAAAAAAAATATACAATAATAAGATACAGAGATTAGTCAATTATTTATTGTGTACTGTCGCGTAATCGCGTATTCCAAATCGGTAATAGCATTAAATAATGAATGTGCGTGCGTGGGTATAAAATCGAAGTAATATATTGAACGTTGTAATAATAATATAATGCAGAAAACTATCATTAGCTCACTACCGCAACACTATTACATTGTTATATGTTAGCCATGAGGAACGCATAAAATTAATATACCCGACTGATTTATGGTTGTAGTTCCAATACGCGAGTGTACTGTAGACCCGCGCGTACTAAGTGTATCACTGGAATATGATTTAACGTAAAATCATAAACAATCACGTAAAGCCCGCGCATGAATTACACTGATGGTGGCGCTGTTACTTTGGAATGACGTTCGCATAACTTATAAGCGTTGTGGAGAAAAATCTATTCACAAAGGATAGAACGAATCGCAGAAACGTCGGCGGCGCGGTGTTTAATTTGATCTCGCGTATTGCATTGAAAAGGGATTACCCAGTAGAGTTTCTGAGTCTCTAAACAATAAATTCAAGTGTTGGAATAAAATTTTTGCAAATTACAACAGTCGCATTTCACTGGGACCGATTCGTTTTGAAAATCAAAATGAAATAAATAAAAATCAATTCATAACTCGCCTATGATTTATGTATTTCTATTTACTATTTAACTATTCAATCGCCAAAATGAATTTGATGGAAATGTTGATTGATTTTTTTTTTCGCTAAACTTTATTTTAGATTAAAAATTAACATCGCGCATACTGACCAAAATTAATTAATAACGTATGTAAATTTACTCGTTTCTCGATGTATGTCGAACAAAATATTAATGACGTTTCATAAAAAAATAAAATAAAAATAAAAATATAACTATCGCAGAAAAACATAATAATGTAATTAATAAATAGTACAATTACGTTAGACGAATACTAAATAATATAATCAATACTACACACCTCGACCGATGTCGATAATGAATTTCGATGATATACAGTCATAAATATTAACAAGTTTGTCATATAGGAACTTGTAAGTAATGGTTTTACTTTATTTTTTATTTATAGTAGATTTATATTACAATATTCCAGTATTATGACGGTATTCATTGATATTACTATTGGTTTTAAATCCTTATAAATAATATGAATAAAACTATCTTTCTCTTGATGTAATTTGCTCAAAATCAGCAATCGATTTCTTTGTACATATATTAAAACCTTTTTAAAGCATAATTTACAATGTGTATATTGAGTCACATAGCCAACATTCCTAAAAGTGCTAAAAAAAGTGAACGATTATAATCCAACATTAATCTTCAAATTATTGACATCATAGACTTTCCTTTTAATAAACCAAGAAAAAAATTGCACAATCAATGTCGTCTACGCTTGTTGCCACCTTAACGTATTAATCGAATACAAATTGAAAATAATAATAAATAAAAACTGTTTTAATTAATTAATTTGATTATTGTTATACTTATATGGCTATAAATATAATTTTATAAGTCAGTGTACTGCTACGCAGGTGAACAGTGCACTACGAAAAATATTTGGTGATTATAATGTCAAGCAATAGTAAAAGTGTCTCTTACTAATAGACACCTTTTCGATAAGTTATTACAACTTTAAAGTTGTTTAACTAGATAAGAATCATTAAAGGCTGAATCGATGAAAACAAAACGCTGAATATATGTCTACATGTAGGAAACCAATCTTATTGCTAGTGTATCAGTAGAAAATATCTCATTTAGAGTAAATCGAATTCTAATAGTTATCACAGTTACATAATATATCGAAATAAAAACACACTTATTACACATCTGTTAGACATTTCGATGTGATCATATTATTAATAACATTTGAAATTTATTTGAAATGTGTGATGTTCAGATAGTGATTACATATTGTAATTTTTTTCGATTTTATATAAATTATAATATGAATTGTTTAGTTTTCATTTTACAGAAAGACAACACGATTTAAAATTACATCGCAAATAACATAATTTTTACCATGAAAAAACATGAATAACTCATTTCATCAATTGTAATCAAATTTGATTAATTTCTTTATCAAATCCCAAATTTATTTTATTTATGAAATACAATTATAGTCAAATAAAGATTTGAGAATCAAAAGCAATCGTTCTCTAGATGATTTAATGTATACATTTCGATACTCAAATACAAGTGCTTTTATCAGGCGACTCATATTTACCGTTAAGCATTTAGCACAAGAAATATCGAAAGTCGAATGATTTAAATTCATACTGACAGATAACAGTTAAATCCGATAACAATATTATATGATGAATTTTCTACACTCGTATTTTTATGGAACATAATATGGGTACAACTAAATAACATATGGTCTTCTATGTAGTATAGTTGTTGCATAATGGAGAATCGAAGAAAAGCGCCATTATATTTATCTTAGTGTACGTAGTTGCATAAAATCAACAGCCGTTCCGGGTATTCGTATTGTACTTAAGTAGTGGAAGTGCTTATTCTTGTTATTATTATTTTAAATTTTTATTTAATTTCGAAATGCCTGTATGCGTTTTTTCATCAGACCATTATAAATAAGGTTTTATTGGGAAAATACGAATCATACAAATCATATTAATTCACAGTTTTCTTTTTAAACGTACAATTGAAAATGATGAATCTAAGATTAAAAAAATAATTTTGCCAAGGTTCCGATACCGGTCGTTTTCGGTTCGATTTTAGAATCCTTGAATATGATAATCTTACTCCCGTGATAAATCAGTAGCAAAATGTTCCCGGAGTTATAATTATTCTGAGAGAATCCACCCCCTGTACGATTTTAACCAGGACACCAGGTTAAAAGTGTGCGTACATTATCCGCCGTCGATCGAGTGTATCCTAATACATACGTTACGAAAATATTTTCCCGAACAACACCACGTCTTCGCGTCTTGACAGTATTGATCTGTGTACGCGTTACAACGGCACTCTGCCGGCTGCTCGCGAATTATGTTATTATTTGGGTCCATTTCACGATCGTGTTTCGTCGTCGAAATGAACGCACAATATTATAATGATTATAATATAATCAGTGACGTTTTTAGGTTAGGGTGCTGGACGCGATGGTCAGTGACTACTTCAAATGGCATTATTTCACAACACCAATCTTCTGTAAACGCATAATTATGTAAATTGGATAATGCTTTTATTCGTTTTTCTTTATTTTTTCATCTATACTATACTAAAACTAAGAGCTTATATCATACGTAGGAGTTACGTAACTACAGGTAAATCATTAAGGAATCAGTTTTATTCTCAGTAATATGATGTCAATAAGTGCGCAGTTTGGTACTATTTTATATTTTGATAATTGGACGATTTAAAAATATCAACAAAAATTATTCGGTGCGCTCAGCTTACCGCCCGGGTGGGAATTTATGAATACATTCATAATCATGTAATGCAACGACGGTCCACGACACGTGTAATACTCGAAGACGTGTAGAGACGTCAATTTCTCGCCGGAATGCAATACGCATCACAACCGTAGATGTGCACTAAATTGTTGTAAACCGATCATTGTATTGAAGACTGCAGAAGAAGAAGAATAAAACGAAGAAGGCGTGCACTGCGGCACATAAATAATTAACAATAACTCTCTGTGCACATGTTTGTATAGTATTTACTAGACTCCAGCTTATACGTGGTTTTAGGTCGTCGTCGGGTTATTAATCATTCCACCGCAAGCGCGTCTTCAAAGTTGATAAACAACCTAAATCCCGAAATATCGCGTATTCTGTAATATAATATGGTAACGTACAACATTAATGTCTTACGTATATATATAAACTGTACGTTGTGCACTCGCGTGCACGAACGCATTCGGTTGTTTGGACTATTATTCTCATTAAGTTTTCGCGTTCATCCGACACGAACGCGATTTACATGTATTGTATGGCTAACTGCGAGTGTGTGAGTGCAAATAGATCGCTTATGCTGTTACGTTGCCGTCCTAGCGATGTACGCAGATCGATGTTCCGATGAGATAATATGTTGCACAAAGTTATACTTAATGAGAAGAAAAAAAAACAATTTAGAAATAAAAGAAAATTAAAAACACGTGTTGCAAGACTCTATTCGAAATCAAAACGAAAATGTCCATTTTATCGAGTACCTCAGGTGTAGGTAAATATCAGGTAAATGTCGAACAATACAACTACAAAAACGGAAGAGAATAAAAAAAAAACAAAATATACTACCCTCGGGTAGGGCGCAGGATCGGCGAACAATGTACATTACGAATCACGATTACTACAAACAATGCATGGGTCTTTCTTTACATATTGATTGGGGAAAAAACACGTTTTCTTTATTTTTTCATCGACCAATGGGATCATGTGCGCGGACTTTGAATGAAAACGTCAATACCGTTTGGTTATGGACGCGGGAGAGAGGAGACTCGGGGCCGGGTTAAAGGTGGTTTTCTTTTTATTATTATTTTTTATTTTTCTGTCTTCCTAGCGCTGCGGTGGTAGTGATGGTAAATGGACATGGGAGGGGGATTGTTGTTTCGTCGATGGCAGGCTCCAAGAATCTTGAATGAAAAATGACCCGCGCGCAGAACGTTTAACTTTATCCGGAAAACGCTTCGGTCATTAGCCGTTTTGTCTACATCATTTACTCGAGGCCGCTCGAGCTTTTGATTAATTTCCAAATAGGTTCTGGTGGCTTTAAAAGGATCTCAGTCACCCGTTCTGTCGTCGTCACCACTACCGTCACCACCGCCGCCATTGATCGTCCTTCTACACTCCGAACGTTTCGTTGTACCCCTTCGACGTGATTTACGCACTTACTAATATAAATCAATACGGACCGACAAACGAATGTACAAATATACGTATATACCTACTGTTGCCTTTGCGTATTAATGTCCACGACCGTCGATCGCGATAGACACACGCGCGTACACGTGCGTATTTATACGAACCGTCTAGACCTTTACTCGATAAAACGATACGGTACATTTGTATAGTAGCAATCGCACGCAGCAGTTCAGAAACCGCGCAACTCGGTACACGTGTGCTCGAAAGTATTGCGTTTGTACAATAACAGCACATACGTTATATTTTCGAAATCGTTTGTTTTCGGGAATCACTACAGGCTGTTTCGTGTAAATCATCTCGTTATCGTCCGTGTACACCACTTTATCGACCTATGTCATCCGGGAAACAGTTTCCAGTTGTTCGGGCGATTCCGATAAAATCCGTTCCAACAAAACCGTCTTTATCCAGAACGTTCGCTTTTAAACCGAATAACGTAACCATCAATTTATATAACGGTGCAACCGACAACAACACCAGAGTCCGGAGAACGTCAGGGGTTATCGCCATCACGGTCAACGCCGTGCCGAGATACCCGGGTCTCATCTGCGCACACTTGCCCACACGCGTCGGACTCCGGGCAGAGTCACGAGCCGTTCGGTCGACGGGGAACGTGCGACCGCGTCTACGTGATGTAGTCATTAGAAAAAAGTAACAACAGTTTGTCGGATGGGTTTTCACCCTCCGAAAGCACGGCGCATGAGTTCCACCCGCAACCGCGCGAAGGGCCGTGCGCAACGTTATCGTCGTCCGGCAACGCGTACTCGTCGCCAACTGCAACAGCGACCAACTTTCGCTACGCGCGGCCGGGGTAGATTTCGCACGATGTGGCGTTGGTCAGTGGCAATATAATGACGGTGACATGGAAGGATAAGTTTGGAGATTTGAGTGGTGGGCGATGATCCTTGCGAACGAGATCGTGGTACTGGTGCGATGAACCTCGTAACGGTACACAGCTCGGCCGAAACGAACGATACTGTAATAACATGGATAAGAAAAATAAAATTAAGGAATGCTAGTTGGATTAACCCTAAACAAGGAGGACTTTTCAGGAGCGTCACAGAGGTTTGAGAGCCGATCAGTGCAACCGGGTAGTCTTATAAGCCGGATAGAATAACATTTACTTGTTCTGTGGCAGACGAGTCGACTGTAATATAAATACAGGTGAAGGTGGAAAACAATTAACACAGACGCCTTATTCGGTGGCAATAATGGACACTCATCAGCGCTCGTACTCAAGATACAAGATTTAAAAAAAATAATGCAAGACAATCGCATTTGGTTCGTCACAAGAACCACCGGCCCCTTCGGCGTTCAGTGCGCACGTACTTGGCAAAGAGCTCGGTACGAAAGCGCTGATGGCGTATGGGCAAGAAGCTTAGGAGAGGGTTGTGTGTCCAAGTTATATAGGAACGTATGGACCTTGGACCAGTCTTTTGAGGGTTTGACCTATTTAGGTTTACAATAGGTTATTGTTGGGATTGGCCTCTATTATTTGAATTGTTTTGTATGTGCGCGTATCGAAAGTATTGTTATTTATTGGTTTTTTACATGTGGTGGTGTACATTATTACAACTTATTTTTGAAAAAATCGAATGATGCACATCGTTACAACACTAAATCGGTCCGCTGGTAAGATTGACACCGTATCGATTATAATGGACGCCGTATAAATGCAATGTTCCCTAACGACTGACAGTAAGCAACGATCGCAAACGTAGATTTTTACCGTCCACTCATATAGATCTTACAGATCATTCCTGATTGCGATTGTTTTGCATTTGATTTGATTTTTTGTATAATATATTTATCGAGTGGTTATTGGATCGAAAATATGGTTATAATACTTTTACTAAAAATGATTCTTGAATTTTGTACTGAAAATTATAATCAAAAATAATCAGTTCCACTAGGAGAATATTTCAATTACACTTAATAATTGACTACAGAGATAATTTACGATCCAGAACTACTCGTAGCATTCGAATTACTACGAATCGAATAGAATTTCCAAAGAGACCTCTATTTGTTACCATTTATTTTGAACAGTTCAATATTTTACATTTTTTTAACATTAAATCATTACTTATTGTTAGTTTCTGTTATATCCAACGGCCATATTATTATGTAGTAGCATTGTTCAATAAAAAAAATAAATAAATAATAAGTGTATTACTTATTATTTATTTTATAAAACAAACTACATCTGTGTATGGTTTCTTCTGGATTTTTCCGGCGTTCTATATACATAAACACAATAAATTACTTTTATAATATTTTTAATAATATATCAAAGCAATGAATAGTTCTTTCATGTGAGCGAAAAAAATTTATATTATTTACAACGTTTTTAAATTCGTAACAGAGTATTATGATTACTCGTTTCGTCCAATTATAATACAATATATGTACTGTATATTATCTTATAGTCTTCATTAAAAGAGGAAAATGTTATTTAAAAATAACAAGACGACTTAATACACTATTATTTATTTACCACCTAATGCACTTGAATGGGTTCATCCAGTTCACTAACGAATTCAACCGTTCCGGCTGACTTAATCTTTATTGTGAATTTGTTTTTTAGTTGTTTTTTCTTTTTTTTTTTTTTTTGTATTGTGTCAACATTTCAAAACAATACTAATGCATTTATTCTCTACATAAAACCGCATAAACACTTAGGAAAATTTAAAAGTTATGATTCTTACGAATTTACATGTTTCTAATTAATCAATGTAGCCGTTTATGCCAAATTTGGCGGTAATACTAAAAATCTATTTATTTATCTATAATTTAATAAAAATTAATAATATTTAGTACACCATAATTTAAGCTATATTGAATTTTCAATCATAACTTGTTATAGACCTCTATGCTAATGATTAAAAAATAATTGGTGAGGAATCTTTTATTGGTGGAGAAGACATGAGGAAAGTAAACGTGCCCAAATGGATTTCAAATTTATCCTAAATTGAATAAGATATCGTATAGATTAAAATATAATATTTTGCAGAAAAAAATTAATAGCTACTGATCGATAGAGTTTGATTAAACGCGGATTTATACATGGAAATGTTTTGTTGATTTACAATTTTAATCCTATTTTTTTTTTATTAGTTTATTTTATTAATTTAAAAAAAAAAAGTAGCTCTCGTTTTATAATATTAAACCATTTTCTCTGAAATTGTAATAAAGTATCTAGAAAATTCAGAAATATAAAATTTTAAAATGTATTGTTTACAACCACGTTGTGTGTTATTTTATTACGGAAATCGGAAAACTTCAATAAACAAAATGTTTTAAATAAATGTAAATCGATCAAATGCAAACCTTTAACCGTGATCATTTTTCTCAAACCATATCCTATGTATTATTCGTAGTTTGTCAGAGTCGAAAATATATAAGTACAATGTTATACCGTGTATATATTTATACGAAAGTTATAGTTTGAAACCACTATAATTCGTATTAGTATGTATATTTGTTCAAAGCGTTCATGGATATTATGTTATTTTGTCGGAATGATTTATTGGTTAGTTGCACGAGTTGTTGGTTACCCAGTCAATTTTAAAAGTTAAATAACTAACATCCATCAAAAGACTTGAGGGTACGTAAGGGTGAATCTGTACCCGACGTAATAGCGATTATTGTTTCGTAGACGATTTATGTAAAACATTGTACTGGTAACGTTGTCGCTTATTACATCTATACATAACGTACATATGCGCGGAGAATATTTTTTCTGTATTTGTGCAAACCACTTCAATTATCTGTGTGTAAAAAAAATATCTATATTTTCATCGAATAAAATAATTTTAAAATGCACACATCAAAATCAGTTAATTACAGTTACATTAACGCTATTTACTCATGCGTAATATTTTATGCGAACACACAATTCAAAAGACGATAAAAATTTAGTATTTATATAGTTTTCTTCAAATAAAGTAAAATCATTGATGTCGTAGACCCATGTAATAGATCTATCATCTCCACTGTGTATGACATACATAAAGTGTGTACGATTTGGATATTATCAAAAAGTTCGGACAACTGCAAAACGGTAGATCAGTCTTCGTATTTTTTTTTTTTAAAATCAATGACCAATTGTGGCCTCTTATGCATTGCAGTTGATACGAACACCCGTACGGTCATCGTTCAATCCCGGGTTTAAAGGGACCGTATACGCTGTATAAAGCGAATCATAGACCTCATCATAAAACGCCATTCTCATTTTGATACATGTGTACCATACAAAACTGGGTTCATTCCAAACCATTTTCCGTGTACCTACTGTTTAAAATGCGTGATAGTATGACAGTATGAAAACCAGAAAAATAAAACCACAAACATGGCCAAATACATTGTACAAATATGACCAGAAATACCATGTTCTTAGCGAAGCGATCTATATATTATTTTTTCTACATTTAATGCAATCTTAACTTGTTAATATGCCTTGGTCCTTATCACTTCTTATCCAAGATTTATTCTATGAATCAATTATGTGTGTGTATACTATGACCGTGAAAAAGTACTTATGACAACAAAGTTCATGGACACTATTGATAAAAAAAAAAAAAAAAATTTGTAAATTACCATGTAAGTCAGTCAATCTGTCTTCCCTGTGACATAACACTTATAATATATCATATAAAATACTTAATTGTTAAGACGTAAATGGTTCGAAAAATCAAAGAAAATCATTCTACTTGACACGACACGATGAGAACCTGGTTGTAACCGATGATTTTGTTTAACTAGCGAAAGAAATACGGTACGAAATATTTTTGTATAAACCATCATTTTTCTTTTTCTTCGCTACCGATTAACATCACGGTTCGTTTTAATCTATTGATGTGATAGTAATATAATTTCGTATTTTTAATTACGATTTTATCATAACAATGCTGATATACAAATTCGTGTACCCCGTAAACAAAACGCATAATAGGCGTATGAGTATTTGTATTCGGTGAACGGTCGCACGTATATAAGTCTGACAGACTATGCGTATTAATTAACTGGATAAACAGTATTATCATTCAATTAAAATTTACCCGAGTTTCAGTTGTCACAGAGTAAATACGATTAAATTCACACATGTCAATTCGTCGAGTATTTGACATTCATCGCTGCGCATTTCAGCTCCAAATCTTTGTTCCGCTCACTGAGCAAAATCACTTATCGACTTGTTGCAAAACTCCAAATAGCTACTTGCATATATATATATATAACATATAATAATATGTTAAGAGTTTCCAAGTAAATAACATTTTCGCAGTCGTAGAGTGCTTGAATAAATGATACGAAAATGAACGAACAAGGTATCCACTGCGACATCCGTATTGTAGTTCGGTTCTGAGTCCAACTGACCATTTGTTAAAATTATATACGGTTTCTGGGCAAAACAATTATTTTTAAATAAAAATCATATACTCGGTATATTTTATAATGAAAAAAAAAAAACAATTACTTTTTTACAATTTTTTGGTACACAATTCAAAAAGTCTTCATTTTATGATTGGCATTGACACTCATTTTTTCATTACTATTTTAATTTTTGAAACGTTTTTTATACGAAACAATTTTAAACTAACCGAAATCGCGATACGTATGAATAATCTATTTTAAATAAAAAGACAAAATTATAAAAATATTGTTTATTTATACTAATGTAATGATTTAATAAGACGTTGCAATTACTTGAGCGACATATATTTGTCTTTTTAGTCTGACCCAATGAAAAATTGAAAAATGAAGCCATTTTTCAATTTCAAGTGAAAACCAGTATGGCATATTTGATTGAAGGCTTGAAAGGTCTTCAGTTATAGGCTTCAGTGAATTATTATTTTTTTTAAGTGAAGCAACACTTGTGTCGGTCTACTAATCGATTAATTTGAATCATTTTATACATCTCAAAAGAAAAATTTGTCCAATTTTACAGATTATAATAATAGCTGACTTAGCAATCATGCAAGTTCTCATTTCTATGTTCATTTTTTAAAATAAATAAGATATTTTAAATTCAAGAATAACATAAGTATAATAATATTATAATGAAATAATTAGTCTTTTAAATAACAATTTTCTTATATAATATATAAGAATCCAAGTTGTTAATTACTAATACGATTTTATTTATATATTTTACATACAAAATTATTTAAATAATGTATGTCCCGAAGTAGAAAAATGTTATTATTTCTTATGAATTTAAAATTGAGTATATTAATCAGATTAAATTGTTTTTGATCTATTAATTAAAGTCACAGAAAAATACGAGTGATTATATTTTACTTCGTGAAAACTATGCATCTTTCAATACGAATGATCAGTAAAGTTGAATTCAGTGTACAATGCCTTTTGCCTGTTTGCTTACGACTGCTGTTTATTTTAATATGTATTTAGAAAATTTCTATTATATTTAATATAAGTTATATTATATTAACTTGAGCTTATAAGTTTGATTTATTTGTATTCATAAAATTAATAAGTCATAATATATGTTTTTGTGTTAAATAATTTGTATATTGTTAAAATATTTCGCTATTTAATATCTGTAAGGATGTTTTTATTCGTAACGAAGGTGATTAAAATTGATAAATTTATTTCGTAACTAAATTAAAAAAAAAATTTTAATAGACCTTAGTTCCAGCAACGATTTACTTTACTTTATAAACAAAATTTTAATTACGTATTTCAATCGATAATATACTATAATACTTATTTTTTTTTTTTAAACATAAATAATATAATAATCTACCGAAGTACTTCGATTAGATAAAACATCGTACGAAATATCATGTATGAGGTATTTACACGTTTTTTCTAGTGTATATTATTTATAAAAAAAATGTAAACAAATAAAATACAACAAAATACTTAAATTTAATTGGTTTGTTTTATTTTTCGTAATACATTCCTTCGCTTTCAATTTGCCTAAAATTTGCCATCTGGGAACCGCACCCGCGAGATTTGGCATTGGAATAGTTTCTACTCAGGTAACAATGGTTCTCGTATACACCAGATTCATCATAATTGAAAACTGGTATAATATGTTCGAACAACTGACCCGTATAGTTTTTTGGAAAATATCTTTAATGTCACGTGGATAACTATAAAGATTACTCATTAATACACCAACTGTCTAAAATCTACATTTATTTAGACATAAAATTTCCGTTTGAATAATAGTAGCGTATCGGAACAACGTTCGATAAAATATAATATATTTACGAATTACAATGCCTTATCAATCATCGAACGTTATTTTTTTTTATACTGAAAAAAAGTAAACAAGAAAAATACTTTGTATAATTTATTCCACGCTTAAATAATAACAAAATAAAAAACTTATAAGTAATTGAATATTATAATTTTCCTTTGAAGATAAAATTTATAAATTTTCCTCGTTTAAAGTTTAATGTTTTTTTCTAATTGAAACTTTGAATAGGTATCAAAAAAAAACAAATATATGAATAAATAGAGAGTGGTTTTAGTATGAAAAGAAATTATTTGGCTTATATTTATTTATTTTATTTAACACATTTAATGTAGCATATACTGTTCTGTGTTTTAATAATTATTATATTTTTTTTTATCCCCTCATAATAAAACGTTTGATATTTATTCGATTTTCTAACGAAAACATTTCACAGCATTTAAAAATAACTTTTAATAAAAAACAATTTTAATAGGTTTGTTATTATGTGTCTGAATAATGGTTAGTATTGTTTATCAATTCAAAAAAAAAATTATTTTTCACCGGAAGAAGTATAAATACCGTTTTAAAAATAAAATGTACAAAACATATGTTGTTACTTTTTGCTCTTGAATCATGACATTTTCATGGTTTAGTAAGTTCTATGTAGGTCAATGGGCATCAAAAGTTCTAAGTTTTGTTATTTTAAGAGAACAACATGATAGTTTTAATTACAACATCTTATTTTCGTTTTATTAAACACAATAACTAACAATTAAATTATAATTAATTATAAGAGATGAATGAAAAAAAAAACAAATGTAAAGTTGTTTTTAAATATTAAATTCTTTCAATAATATAAATGTTCTAACAAACATAAATTAATGAGATTTTGATGATCAAAACTACAAAAATAAGTGTGGGTCATTGTTTAATTTTTATGATACTATAAATTACACTTTTAACTTCATGGATGCAGAAAATAATGTTTAACATAATAGAGTATATATACGTATATCTCATTATGGAAATAACAAAAATATTTTTCAAAAGATTTGGAACTGTATAAATATTATTTATTATTAACTTTCTTACTGTTGTTTGAATGGGAGATCAACTGTAACAGATTTCTATTTATGAAAGATTATTAAAAATTTCTCAATGTGGAGTGTAAATATTTTTACTGTTAAATAATATTATCATTGTGAACTTTAAATTATTACATTTTTTTTCACTACATATTTATCTTTCTGTGGTGCTCTAACATGCTATTAATAAAGACACATAGAATAATAATTACATCAAGAACATAATCTTTTGGTAATCCATCAGGTTTTCTTCAGATATATATGTTTAACGTTTTATTTATAATCTACTTAGTAACCGTATTACGACATGGCTGATGTCTTCAAACATAATTCCATCCACTGATAAAGTTAATGTCAGGCGGATTTTACACTTCTTTTGTCTGTTTTCGCGGATTACCACAAATGCAATATAAAATAATCGGTTACTCAGCTGAAAAACCTACAATGGTCATAGTTGACCAGCCGTTTTATCGTGCTCGTGAAATATCAATGGATATACTATAACAACATTTAAAATGAAATCATTCAATCTAGCCGATTACAATTATATATATTAATTAATATTTATATATATATAAATATTACTGTAAGATAAAACCATTGGCGGAATCCTAGGTTCGATTGTATTTCAATATTACCAGTAGGATAAAAAAATTATAAACTATCCTCTCGATCATGTGTAAAATATTGCATTAGTTGTGTTAATGAAACGAGGTATGTAAATTTAGAACAAAAAAAAAAAAATTAAAGAAGAACGTCATTGTGTCGAAAATTGTTAATTGTTATTCTTTTAACTATTCTCTTTTTTCTTTTCATACCAAATTTTCTCGCTCTGATTCTCTATCCTCCCAAAACTTCATTCTAATTAAAATCATAATTAATTTCATTCTCCAATCCGGCTTCAAAATATAAAAGACTGTAGGGCTTATAGTTCTAATGTAAAATGATCATGTGATTTTGTACTTAATAATAACAATTGTGTGGTAATATAATAATGGTGAAAATGTTATAGGTAGCTTAAAGTTAACGTTTCATTAAAAAAAAAAACTTTTTTTTTTCCGATGTACCGATGATCATTAATGCGAATATTATTCTTCCGGTTATTGTATATTCATAATTCAATCACAAATTTAGCCACAAACGTTACATGAACCGGGAAATAATTATTGCGATATGCGAGTGACTGTCTGAAACGTATGTCCGACGACGACAACGGGTGGCCGTCTACCGTAGGTTTTGCTTGCGTGTTTTTAACCTAAATTACACGGATCATTGCGAGTAGCCTCCCTAGTGAATGCTAATCCTTTCGTTCCGACTACAATTGCTCAGAAACGGCACAACACATTGTACGAAAATAATTGAAAGATTATCGAGTGTAAATGTAGCGGACCAAGTAGTGCGCGAAGCACTTTTTTTTCGGCAAGGCAGGGTCATGCGCTCATAATAACTATATTAACAAAGGAGTTATGCATATATCTATGCAGAAATGTAATATAACTTTTAACGAAGGAGATGGTTTCGAAAGGGGTTATGAGCTTCCTCTCATCCTCCTGCCACCGAAGTGCGTTCACCCGTGACTGAACTATAAATCTGTTTTTCTTAATTTACTTTGGTGCATAATATTATATACGTATATATATATATATATATATATATATATATATATATATATATATATAGATGTCTACAAAATAGAATATCCGAGTTCCGAAAACAGCTTCGTCCCATTTGAACGACATTCTGAAACATTTGTACGGATGTGTACGCAAATGGTCTATTCATTTTCAGAACACGAAACTGCACGTGATTTAGAGCCTATGTGAACGCACAAAACACGTCGGGATTGTATCACGTCTAGTCAATACTTTGAAATACTCGGGCACTTTTACGACGCTGCGCATAACCATGGCATCGCTGCAGTATTTATTCATAGAATATCTTGTTAAATAACTCTACTATAGCTATCGGTATGACAAAAGCGATTCGAACACATCGGGCAAATAGAAGGGTTTAGTAACGACAGAACGGTGTACGCGCGGCTCTGATATCGTTGTCCGTAAGTAGGTGTACTGTCAGTTGTCGTCTCGAACTTCTGAAACGAGCTCGTGAGCCAAATCGTAATGCAACGACGTTAATGATTATTTTTTCTTCAAATCCCGGCATGCTGTTTGATATAAACTATTTTTATCATTTCAACGAATTCTAACAAATTAAATCATTCGCATATTAATATCAATTACGGTTTGTATATAGGGATGACAACGATATACATCAATATTTACATTTCGATAATATTGATATTTACGTTTCGATAATATAGATATTTACATTTCGATAATATCGATATTTACGTTTCGATAATATCGATATTTACGTTTCGATAATATCAATATTTACATTTCGATAATATTGATATTTACGTTTCGATAATATAGATATTTACATTTCGATAATATCGATATTTACGTTTTGATAAAATCGATATTTACGTTTCGATAATATCGATATTTACGTTTCGATAATATCGATATTTTCGTTTCAATAATATCGATATTTTCGTTTCAATAATATTAGCTGATGGATAATTATTTTTTTTCTTACTGGGTATGGTTTTGATTTTAAAATTTTTTACAGAATTTTATATAATGGTCTATTCAGTATATATATATTTTATTGTGGTCTGTAAATCAATTATTTTGTATTTTGTTGATGTATATAGGTATATATATATATATATATATAAAACATTTAACAAAAACGATTATATGTGAGAAGTAACTTATCCAATTCTTAATTTAGTCTTGAAAATAATAAGAATCAGAACTTATAATTACTTAAATAGATGACATTTGTAATTGCCGATTGGTCTAATTGGACGAAACTTGTGTATTTTTCAAAAAAAATTGTTCAAGGCCCAAGGGTGCTTTAGATCTCTCCCAAATCGCGCCTATGGCCAAAGTCCAAAACTTATTTTTTTATTCCCTTAAAAAAATCAATATTTTCTATTTCGATATATCGTCATATCGATATTTTCTATTTCGATTATCGTTATATCGATATTTTCTATTTCGATTATCGTTATATCGATATTTTCTATTTCGATTATCGTTATATCGATATTTTCTATTTCGATTATCGTTATATCGATATTTTCTATTTCGATTATCGTTATATCGATATTTTCTATTTCGATTATCGTTATATCGATATATTGTCACATCGATATTTTCTTTTTCAATATATCGTCATATCGAAATGAAGGTTTTCAATATATCGAGGTCTCGTAAGATTTTGCCATCCTTCTTTATATAACACAAACCATTGTTGGTTCTGTGACGTTACGGTTACTTTATGCGAGCCACTTCTCCGTTTTTGGCTAAATCGAACACAAAATTGTAAACTGGAGGAGAGACATCCTACGACGTTGACGGTCAATCATCACGGGCACGATATCAATGTAATTATTATCATGGTCTTAGCATATCGTCTTGAGTATATCAATATCCTAATGTGTACGTTCGTGTATCAAATCTCCATCTGTCATACGAACAACCGTTGTTCGGCGCTACGATCCACTAATCGGGTGTTCGTAATGAATCAGAATTTACGCTTAATATAATGAACGTCACTGTGTTGCTCAATCGATGAACATAATGTTAGTTTCAACACCGACAACCCTTGTGACTAGTGTAGATACAGATCATGTCCAAAGTTACGTCTAAGGAATTCCACTGGACGACTCAGCCGGGCGGAAAATAGCTTTAGAACAAATAGAAAAATTCCTGGAAATTTTATAAACTTTATCATTCCGTTATGTTATGTAATAGTTCCGGTACGCACGTCTCTCATTACCCTAACTGTTCGTACGGACGGCTTTAATTCATATCGCTAAGTGTTGGAACTAAAATCGATTTAACTGATTTCTATTAGTCATATTTGCTAATCGATCTACGTTGTTGTTCGCAGGTTACACACACGGCCGGCGAGTGTTGAGCGGTTTAACGGCTGTAGGGGGTGATCGTAGCCGCGGCGACATGTGTGCGCCGGTGAGGTACGCGTGTTGAACGTTCACCGTGTGGGACCAGTTCCGGGTGGGACGAGCGACGAGGACGACCGCCAAGGGACAGGATCAGAAACGGTCGGCCGCGGCGTCGGCGGCGGCGGCGTTGGTGGCGGCGGCGACGACGACGACGACGACCGCGGTGACGACGTGGACGACAACGAAGCGTCTCGTGCGCGCCGGCCCATCCACGCCGACGGCCGCCGCCGCGTTCTGCGGCCAGCCGTGCTGCTGCTACGAGAATAATATGATCGCGGCCGGCCGCGACGGTGGTGCAAACAATGGTTGGCGGTGGTGATACCGCCGTGCCGGCGCGCCGGTCATCATGCGGTCCGGGCGGTCGGGGCGGTCCGTCGTGCTACCGCGGTCCTGTTCCAGCGGCCACTACTGCGGCGTACCGTGGTCGGGCTTGTCGCCGTTGTTAGTAGCAGCCACCGGGCTCGGGGATCGCGGCCGTCGCCGTCGCCGTCGTCACCGTCGCCACACCGGCCACTGCCGCGACCACCAGCAGCACCGCCGGCGCACCGCCGTCCACGCGTGCCGCCATGCGGTTGGTGCAGAGCATCGCGGGCCGGCGAGAGTCCGCGGACGCGCAACCCGCCACGTCCACTAGCAGCACGCGACTGCTGCACCATGGCCAGTCGGCCGACCTCGAGCAGATCAGCATCGTGTCGTCCAACGCCACGCCGTCACAAGTGACCTACGGTACCGGTCTGGCCACGGCCAACGGGCCCAGGATTGTGCCAGGTAATTTTGTCCGACAACGTTTTTCTCTTCTACAGGTGTACCGAGTGCGATCACCGCACACGCTCATTGTTATTATTATTAATATATAGTGTACGTGAGTCATCGATGTTAGGGTGTTCAAAGGGTAAATATTAAGTGAAACTAGGACGAGATTTCAAACGTAAAAAAACGTTTCACTTGTCTCGTTGAGTTTGAAAATAAATTGAAAAATTATGACAGCAAAACCTTTTTTTTTTTTTGATTTCACATTATTTTTCAAAACCTTCCTTGTGGTTTGATTATCATAATTTAGAGACGTCGCCCGGCTGTCCAAATAGAGACATGTTTATCTCTTTTGAATATAGTTTTTAACAATGGGACAAAAAACTATTTAAATCCCACTGAAATAGGCTAACAATATTTAGTAAAGGCCTTATTCAGATTTCAATTTCCGCGTGATCTTATTGTCTTATATATGAGACTTATTGGTTTAAACAATGTGACCTTAATAAATGTTTTTTGGTAGTAAACAATTTTAGTTAAATTAATCACACATAAAATATATGGCTCACGAGCAAAAATTAATTCACTAAGCAAGATGTAGTGAGCCGGTCTGGTTAAAGACTGACTCAAAACGATTTTACGTCGAAGTCACCTTTGTCATCGTTTACACGTTTGATCAATTGAGGTTTGAAGTAAAAACAAATAAACACTTTTAAAATTATAAATGATATTTATTATTACTGAGATAAATGTACTGGTAGTCCGATAGTTTAATGCTGTATGATTTACAATACCGGTCTACGCATAAGTACGGTTACATTGTATCTGAAGAGATATTAACACTACGTCCCTTCTATACACAGATAGTTGGGCGTAGTGGTTTAAGAACAAGGAAAAGACTCAAGGTTTTTCATTGTTCCTTACAAAAAAAAAAATAATAATATTTCCAATAAAATATATGCGTATTAATTATTAACCCGTATTTCCATATAACAAAAATAATAAAAATATAACTATACTTGTTTTGACAACGCCCAAGGAAAAAGAGTAAGGAAATGATGAAATAGTTGTGACCTTGATTACTACAAAGAGTAGCATAAATATATATATATATATATATATAACTAGCTGAACCCGTGCACTTTGTAGCCCGTTAAAAATCCTACCTCTTATGTGTCTCAATCTGTGTTAAATTCGTTAATAATCTATATAAATCTAATCTCTGTATCAAATTATATATAATCAGTTGCGGATTTCAAAGATTTTCTGGGGGAGGGGGTCCTAAAAAATAATATATTTTTCAAATGTATTATTTTTATTTTTATAAAATCAAATATATTATCTTATAATTTATATTGTGTTTATATATATATATATACTATATGCTATATTGTACGTGGACGTAAAGGTTTAAAAAAAAAACTTACTATCGCAGTATTGTAATACAACAGAATATCGAGAATTAACGTTACGACGGACGATTTTATCAAAACTGTAAGAATACAATTATAAAATATTATGCTACATTATTATTATTATTATTATTAGTATACAATTTACACGGTTATATTAGTTTTTAATTTTCCGTGCAACTTTCTTCATTTTTTCTTACATAAGAACCTTGTCCTGATAATTACGAACGCAACAAAATATAATTAGCAAAATCGGTCCAGCCGTTCTCAATTGATGAATTGTTATATATTTTTGGCTCCATTTTTATATATATAGAAGAAGATATATATATAATATCATTTACGTTTTATAAACGACTTACTAAATTGTTATTATTATTATTAATTTTTTTCTCGAAACTCGTAAATAGGTGAGCTTTTTTTTAACGAACAACATACATAACAGCATTTTCAATCAATATTATTGTTTATATAAATACAGTTTTGTGTAAAGTCACCCCGCAGTAAAAAAAAAAAATGTTGATATTCTTTCCTTTGTTCGTGATGCTTTTGTTAAAAGCATTCAAGTGGATACAATATACACAGCATTCTTTAAAGCCTTGATGGAGTCAATCATAACTGTCTTGTGAGCAGTTATATATATATGTAGAAATAAAGAGGGCAAGTTTAAGTGTTGTTGAAGCTCTTTCATTGTGACTTTATTTATTTCTAAATAACTGAGCGGTGTCAATTCGTTTATTTATTTGTTAGTCTTCTAAGAACTATACTCTTGTCGTTATTATTTAATACCTCTTAATTTGCATAAAGAATTTTATAAATTTTCTTACGTTATTTAATTTTAGTCGCTTACGATGAAATGAGCTTCTCGCAGATATCTGTACAAAATAATTATTATGTACTATTCCAATTTACAGTAAATGATTTTATGACATTACAATATAATCGGTTTTTTCTTAAATCGATAGAAGAAAAAAAAGAAAAACGATATCTCTTCGCATGTAATATATTTTCTGTCTTTTGATGCAAATTAACAGCATAATTTTATTACTTGATTATTCACTTTAAAGTTTCAGTATAGTCATTAGATATATAGAGGCTGAAATATTTGATAAAATTGTACTCTGTCTAATCAGTAACTACATGATTTTATAAATTGAGTATCCAACTAAGTATTTCCAATTAAATTTCTTTGGTAGTATTTTAAAAGAGTTTCTCCAACGGAATAAATAGTTGCGAACAGCTATTGTGCAAGTTTTTTTTTTTTTTTTTATTTATCAGTACTGTGATATTTATTCTATTAAAGCAAGTCGTTTAAAAGTGTATTTATATAAGAAAAAATATATATTAAACTCCTTTCGCCATTTCAGTCCCAACACACTGTTATCATCACAAACACTCTGACAATTGTGTTTTTTATTCGCTTAATGATAATATTTTTCTCTATCATTTCTTCGCCTTTAAATATTGTAAAAAATTATATGGTGTAACAAATTACTTAAAAAAAAAAAAATAAAAAATAAAAATAGTTCGATGGTCAATTTGCGTTTATTCAATTTTAATTTTCAACCGTTTAAAAATGTTATTTTTGAACGCACATGCAGGTGTTACATAGTTTCGTTTTTGAAATATTAATCTGGTCCACGTGCCCATAACAGCAGTAATTTAAATGTACGTACGATTTTCGTAATGCGACCAAAGATAACAAAACATTAACACTTTACTGGCACATTTTACACATTGTTTTGGTAATAATTTATTGCTTTGGTTAATGTACATCAATTTGATCAGTATTCGGTTCTACAATCGGTTGTCGTGTACATTATGCGCAAATATGTATACTAGGTATATATTCGTATGTACTACGTGGCTGGTGGCTAGTGCGTCAGTAAATAATATACAGTACGTGCCGGTCAGAATATTCGATCACGTGTTTATTACACATTCCGATGCCGTTTCATTCAGGACGTCGTATATTATATTACTATTATGATTATTACTGTTTTTGTAATACCTACCGTATACCCTAACGAGATCAAAAACTGCATTGAAATTATGTCACTCGAGAAACAAAAATATATTACGGTTAGTACCGAATAATAAAAATATGTGATTTATACGCACCACCGCGTGCATTACGTCGACACGCTTTTGTCACATTGTATTATAAACGGCAATCGCGACCACCACACTTTGTCGAATCAATGTGTTCACCTTCGATACACGGTTTCCGGTTATTGCCGGATTTAGCGGTGGTGCAGAGTAACTTCACAGTTGAAACTTTTTTTTGTTTACAAGCTTCAGACGCGGGTCCTAGATTTTTTTAATGCAATACAATAATAATAAATTATGATAATCATAATTTATTATTGTATTACATTAAAAAAATCTAATGTATATTACATTAAATCAAACATTCAATGAATAATAATAATGTACTATGAAATGTTTTATATAATAAATAATAACATTATAAATATACAATTATAAATGATATCAGCAAATTTTACGAATGGAAAACAAATTTATAAATTTGATCGTTAGACATTCATATGTTATTATGAGGTAAATAACCAACCCCGAGAGACACGAAACACTTTTTATATGCAGACGATCTAGCAATCACAGCTCAAGATACAACCTTCTATGATGTAGAAAAGAAATTAACAAACGCGCTTAAAGTGATGACCAACTACTATGACAATAACCAATTAAAACCAAACCCAAATAAAACACAGATATGTTGCTTCCACCTACGAAACCGTGATGCCAAGAAACACCTTAATATAGAATGGCTGGGAAAAACCCTGCACAACACAGATTACCCCGTGTATCTTGGTGTCACCCTAAACAGGACATTGACATTTAAGGAGCAATGTTCGAAAACTAAAATGAAACTTGCAAGCAAGGAACAACCTACTTAGAAAACTTGCTGGAAGCCAATGGGGGGCACGACCTCACACCATGCGAACAACAGGAATAGCCTTATGCTTCTCAACTGGAGAATATGCGTGTCCAGTGTGGAGCCAATCCAAACACGCCAAAAATGTATCTGTAGCTCTGAACGATACCTGTAGAATCATAACGGGATGTCTTAGACCAACGCCTACACACAAGCTATACCTCCTAGCAGGCATAGCTCCACCTGAAATTAGAAGACGAGTAACCACCGATATAGAAAAAACCAAACAGATAAAGGACGAAAGACACCCTATGTTCGGATATGAAATCGCGAACACAAGACTTAAATCCCGAAAAAGTTTTATGCAAACGGCAAAAGAACTGCACGAAGCCCCCCAAAAAGCTAGATTACAAAGGTGGCAAGATGAGCTACAACCGGAAGAACTGACTCAGATTACACAACAACTCCCAATGGGTGGATACCTTTCATGGCCATTATGGAAAACTCTTAATAGATTGAAAGCCGGGGTGGCGAGGACGAAAGCTAACATGGTAAAATGGAAATTTAATGGAGAAGATGACTCATGCGACTGTGGAGAACGACAGACCGATGAACACCTTTTGTCATGTACCATGATTCCAGTACAATGCACCAGGTAAGATCTGATTCTGACAAACACAAATGCAATAGAGGTGGCCGCTTACTGGTCGCAACACAACATATAGAACGTTACCAAAAAATGTGATTTATTAGACGTACCAAATTAATTTATTGTATATTTCCTTATTATCTTTGTATTTTTCCTATTTTTATTATTATTATTATTATTACTATTTTATTTGATGTAATTATTTTATATAATTGTTATTGGCATTTTTTATTATCGGACACGACAAGAAGAAGAAGAAGGTAAATAATTTATATTATTATTAACATGACGAAATACAGAAGTAAATATAATGTAATTTGATTTTTTCTTTAATGAGTCCCCGTTAAATAGAGAGGCTGCTTCCCTGTAACGCTTTAGCGCTCATACATTATGTTACAATACAACGATTCCCAAAGCTTGTACCGCGATGTCTTTACAGGGACATCGCATCACCAACCGTTTTCTGAGTACCAATTACCACTTTATTTGGTTTTCTTTATTTCTGTCTAGAAAAACAGATCTTCATTTTTATCAACGACGTCACGAGATAATTTAAAGGAATTTAATTCTTAAAGGGTGCTGATAACCAAAAAAAAAAAAAAATGTTTGAAAACCGCAGTTTTGTATTGTATCTTGTTGAAAAAAAAAACTCGTCATTGTCGGAGTAATAACGAAAAATGTACAGCGGAAGAGTGAAAAAAGATAAGGGGTAACCCACATACGCCTTATGCGTACCAGTTTTTAAAAAATATAAATCGCTGTTCGTCTTACGTAAAAGCCGAGATCTCGACCGAACAGTAAACGCGTCCGCATTACAGTGATCACGGATGATTTTTCCCTCAGTTTACCAAAGGAGTCGTTTCGATTTGATTTCAAGCTCGGTGTTGAATCGAGACAATCGCACAGATTATAAAATTATTCTGTGTCAATCCGGAAACCTGAAATTTACCGATTAAGTACGCGGCTGGCTGTGAGAGGAAGTCTATTCTAGAAATGTGCGTATTATCATAGACTGAACCAAAACCAACGATGTCATTTATGGTCAATGTTGTAACGCGTCTGTTGTTATTGTCGATGTGCGCGTTCATATGAAATACGTAAAACAATTTTTGTTCGTTCGTCAAATTACTGATAAGGGATTCTCGCGACCTTAATTTTCGAACGTAAAGCATAATAAAATCGTTAACCGATGCAGATGGTAAAGTTTAACTGAAACACACGATAAAATAATAATAATAATTCTTAAATATATTTTTAGTCGGAAAACCTTTGAGTTTTCGGCTGCCTTTAATTATAGCCCTCCAGTCATCTCTTAACCATTTTTTCAACTGTTAACGATCATTACTCTCCCGTTTACGATCCCGAAATAGAGCAATTAATTACAACTACTTAATTTGAACATTGATGCTAAGCAAAAAAAAAGTTTATAACATACCCCGTTTAATTATTTTAACTATTTTAATTATTTTTATTTTAAACACAATAATTTACATTATTTTCCGTATACCTAATGAAAGACATAATATTATTATTTAATACCAGTCTATGCGTTTTATCTGTGTTATCAATTATAATACAGTTATGTCCTACGTATAATACTGTTGTCGTAAAAATTGCTAAGCCGAGTAAATAAATATACGTCGAGTACTTAACATACTTAACCACATACTTTTTAATTAATATTAATATTATTATTACATTAACATTATTAATTATTATTAATATTTTATAAACAACGTACTATACAACAATATCTGAATATGTACCCGCGTACAAATATACTTTTATTATAGAAATTGATAAACACTTTTGATGTAAGACATTAAACAAATATACAACATCAATGTTAACTTTACTTAGTTATTAAAGTTTGTAAACAAATTTTTGTATTTAAATTTCTATACAGAATAACGAGTACTCAGTAGACGTATTTTAACAATAAAAACACAATGCTCGAGCACTGCAGAAAAAGTTAGTCCACGAGATTCTGTTTGGTTTTTCCTATAGCAGAATCGAGTTAAAACGCAGGTTACACGAAAGAAAATATTGTTTATGGAAAATGTGCTTTTCAAAGTTTTTTCTTTTACTCCCAGAACTTATTTTTTATGTTTAATGAGTTCATATAACAGAAACGGAGATATATATATATAAAAAAAAAATGTTTAACTTTTTATAAAAGCATTTTAACTCTTTAAAAAACACATTATTAGGGTTAACGTAACGTAATTTGAATTTAAAATGAAAATGTAAGTCAGCCTATATGAAGTATACTAACTCATTAAACGTAACGTTTAATAATATTGATTACAACAATATTTTTTTTAATGCACATTAGGATAAATACATTTTTCTAAAACCAATTCCTTAGTACGTCTATCTACAATAGAAATAATATGAGTACCCTAGAATCAAAAGTCACATATTCCAGAAATCACTTTTTCCAGAAAACGATAAAAACTAAAAGGAAAAGAACTATTACATTAAATAAAACCAAAATACACCATTATTGTATACTTTATGTCGAAAAACACAAATATATAATTTGTGAATTTGATTCATTTCTTTAGCGTTTTTTAAGCTGCATAACTGATGAAACATTACCTTCTATAGTACGTAATTTAACAGTAAATTTCAATTTAATTAAATTAAATAATATTTTCTATCAATATATTCTAGCGTGCTCATATATTATAATAATTATAATATATGAGTAAAATAAGTATTATAATATAGTAAAATTTAAATTATTTAATATAAAAATAATTACAATATAATACAATATTTCCATATAGGTACTATGAATCATATTAAGTAAAGTATAAACTACTAGATTACTCAAATATTGTAATCGTTCCAATTAAGCATAAGTATTTAAATTGAATTATAGTTTTAATATTATTTAACTATAGTTTCGAAAAAAAAAATGCAATTATTCGATATTTATCTTCAAAACTGGATAAGTTAACTATTATTTTTTCTTAACTCGTTAAATTAATTTAATTTGGACTAACGTATGTTATGTTTAAAATTAAAAGCTTCATTTATTTTTATTTAACTTGTAAAAATTAATTGACATTTTATAATTTATATTGATCTTATTGACACGTGTTATTTTAAAATCTAGACATAGTGCAGAACACTGAGACACTCAATTATATTTAGAATACCTAAAATATAGGTCCTACATATTAATATATAACATAATATTTTAGATAATTATTATTAATATCATAATTATTATTGTTTTTTTTTTTTTTTTTGTTACACAAAATGTTATTATAAATCTATGAGATTTGTACAATGCAAACAAAAAACAATGTGATTATAAAATAAATTAAATAGTTACGTTTGAAGTTACTTATTTTTAAGAAAAAAAAGTAACTAGTTTTATAATTTAGTTAAAAATAACTTTATTTTCAAATTTGACTTTAAATTTTTAGTTCGTTAATGTCCATCATAGCTTATCTTATAAATGTTTTTCTTTTCGATAATGTTTGACCTATTATGAGTGTATAAATCACTTGTAACAATTTTTACAAAACGGCTATTTATACATTAATTAATTATATAATATAATTAATATATACATAAATTAATTATTTAATAAATTAAACACTAATAAAATATGGATTGTCTCGTGTGAAATAAATGCATGATATAAAATCAAACATGAGAGTCTTATATACATTTACTGTGTTATAATGATCTTGTACACATGGATGATTTGGTAAGGTAAAAGGGAAAACCAAGGCGTTGTAATACGTTAAAATATGTACTCGTGTGCAGACTGTTGAAACGTAGTGACTGGGATCCACCAACGTCCGATAGAGAACATTATAATTATAATAATAATAATAATAATTATAATAACAACCTAACTGCAAAAGGCCTTGGGTTGTGCACAAGACCTTTTTTAGAGAACGTATCGTTTAACTAGTATTATTTATGAGCTATCTTCTTTATTGAATTCTATACGATTCGAAAATTATTAAATCTTAGTATTATGCTCATGTAGTACTGTTTATGTATTCATATATAAATGCATTCCTCGTTTCATTCAGAATCTAAAATGTAAAAGACAACCAAATAAATAATAATAATTCATGAAGAGTAATAATGTACGTATATGGTTATGTGTTCAGTCTGTTTAGTCTATGTTTACATTTTTTTCACGATTAATTAGGTCGGCATCACTCTATTCTTTTTAAATAATAGATACTTCTTTCTTTTTTTACCAGTATTCATACCATCATAGTGGTTTAGCTTGGATTTTTAATCTTGAAAAAAAATATTTGTTTTCTTTAATAACTGTTTGTTTTTTCGTATTCCATTGTTCTATAGTAACGGATATTATAATTACTGAAAACGTCACCATTACTGTTGTGATGTCACACATCGTCGACGTTATTGGTAGGTTTCTTGTCTTTCATCCGATCATTGTTTTCGGAATGTGTTTAGCCTTTTAGGACAAAAATAGAAGACTTGGCCCAATGTTAACATTGTAACGAGTTCGTAAACAACGTAAAATTCATTACTGTACAAATGCTATTATAGAGTACGACTTTACTTTCCTTCACCGAACCAAACTCGTTAAAAGCTATAATTACGAGTTTACGGAATCTATTTTCTATAATTATACTGATTCATTTTACAGACGTCATTAATAAACATATTTTTAACCATAACATTATGTTGTAAAATATCCATAGTATAAATGTATATCATTAAAAATATCGAAGGTTGTGTTTACTTCAATGGGCATTTACGGTTCTTATTTAACATATATAAAATACCAATGATTATATAAGTATATTTAATAGTAGCTGAATCCGTGCAGTCTATTACATACAAAAAAAATATATATATGTATTAAAGTGATCCTTATTTTTGAACTTTCAAATTTTTGAGCAATTCCTTCCCATTTTATTCGATATTTTTTAAAAGTAATTTTTGGTAAATTTGATTACGATATCTCATCCCCTTAACGTGCCTCATAAAGGTTGAAAAAGGATCAAAAAGGGTGTTTTTATATTTTTGGGAATTTAATTCCTAAAATGTATAAATTATTATAAATAGCTATAGAATCATAATTGTAGAGATTAAAAGATACATAAAAATGTATGAAAACTAAACTAGTATATACAAACGAATTAATCTTGTAATTTTACTGATTTATAATTATTTAAATATATTTGACCAATGGTTAAAAATACCAGAACATTTTTCATATATAATTCAATTTATTAATAAAAACATTAAATTAATTCCAGTTGTAGTAAGATATTGTTGTAATAATAAAAAAAAATATGTATTATAATGCTAAATACAAATAAATTTCGGAGATCAATATTATTTATCACACTAAAACACAATAATTTTTTTATTAATCTATTAGTCGTAATTGCTATTTAATTCTGCTCTTCTATGTCATGGATATTTACGACAATAATCTTGTACTGTTTGAAAACAAATTTGTAATTGAAATTGCTATTGACTATTATTTATGGCGGGCATATCAAACTCAAAGTATCAGATGGGCCAAATATATTGAAAAGTTTACTATTTGGGCCGCACATAAAAATTTAGAGAAAAAATAAATATTTTTTACAAATTTTTCTATATATCTATATAGATATAAATATATATAAAACCATCAATAATCCTTATTTGATTATGATTTTTAAGAAGATAAGACAGTATAATAATGTATACCAAATAAACCACTCTCTAAGAATCTAAAATAGTCGTTACACGACATAAATATTTTTTTTTTTGTCCATTAATATTGGTAGCCGCGGGCCACAAAAAAATGAGCCACGGGCCGCATGCGGCCCGCGGGCCACGTGTTTGACATGCCTGATTTATGGCAATAGTAATTTATAATATTAAATTAAATAATAAATTACCTACTTTAAAATAAGTAGAATATAATTTGATATCATTTTTTTTACGACAATATTTCTTGTATTTTTAACTGTTCTTCAAACATATTTAAATTATCGTAATTCAACAACACTGTCAAATAAATTAAACTTTTTGTAATATTTTATTTTTCTTGAAAAATAATAGTTTGATGAAAAATTTTAAAAATAACACTTTATGTGTCATTCCAAATACTATAATTGAAGTTCCATATATTTATATGCTAAGATTTAGAAATTCAAAGTAAAATTTGAAAAATTGTAATATCACTCTTTTGGACTATTTTTCAAACTCTTATTCGGCATGTGAAGGAGGTGAGATATCGTTGCCCAATTTACCCAAAATTACTTTCAAAAGGTATACATAGAACAAAATGGGTATGGGTGCTAAATAAAAAATATAATTATTTTTTCTTTTTCTTCAACATAAGATCATTCTAATATTAAAATATTAATATTGTTTTATTATTTAAAATATATTCAATTTGTTATTTAATATTTGGTGTAGTAATGTACAAAAATTTAAAATTTAGTATTGTAATATAATAATAATAATAATAATAATAATAATAATATGCACTATAATTTTCTTTCCTAAAATTGGAAAACATTAATATTATTTATATATCCACGGAAACATTTCATGCTTCACGCTAAAATCAATATATTCCTTATCCAACTTATACATTAAAATTTTAAGTAAAATTAAAATTAAATTTAACCAAGTACTGTTATCATCGAAGAATTATTAATGTAATTTGTGATAACTTTACAAAAAAAGCAGACATATTTTCTCAAAACTTTAAATAAATAAAACAAATTAATAAACGAGGATAACAACCAGGTATACATGTATGTTTAAGTATCAAAATCAATTAAATCTGAATTTTGAAATTATATTTCATTTCATAACTCGCATGACGAACCAAACTTTTCATGACTGGTCTTAAAATTAAGTGTAAATTCTTGTACAACAATATAATATTAAACATAGTTAATAATTCTTAATTTACGTTTCTTATATGCCAAATTAAATTATTTAACTAGAAAAACCTTTTAATTATAATTTCAAAAATATTCGTTTTTTAAGTATGAACATAAAATATATTCTTCATTGGGTGTTTTATTGACCAATACATTTTACTGTAGTCATATTTTTATCGCAACAATTCAACAGTTGAACACGCCCTGTTTCACAAAGTTTAAGTAAATAATATTCGCGTGAGGTATTTCAAATTGTATTTAACAGCTGAAACGACTATATGAAATGCATAATTAGAAATAAAAATAAAAATTAACCAGGACAAGTCTAGTTTTAATAATATAATTTATAAAAGTGAAAAAAATAATAATCTTTTTTTAAATTTTTATTTTTTAATTTTCTATGATTTATTTATAAGCCTCTCGAATCAAATTTTTTGTGACATGTCATATTATACTAGGTCCGTCCATCACACAATATTATAACATGTAATTGCATTTTTTATGCGTATAATATTATCTGCATCGATGCTATACTTATGTGTAGCAATTATTACGCCAAGTCAAAGTGATATACACATGTGAGACGATAAAAAAACAAAAACTACTATTAACTTGCACGAATACACGATATTTTATGTGATTAAAGATGTTATCGTTTTCCATCTCTGTGTGGTGTTTGAAGTACCACGGACATTTGCAAAATTTACAACTGGCGTAAATGACCGTTTCATTATTAATATCGAAGACGAAATATTTTCAGCAGACTTTTTAATCATCAACAAGTTTTCCCGTGAAAAATTAACATTGTTTCGCCGGTCCATACCGAATGTTAGTAAAGGCGGCTTTCTACCAAACTGCAACTCTGCATTCGCAACGATCATGCAGGACAACTATTCTATACTATAAATAATATATATATATATGGTGTATATACAGTCATCAGCTGTAATTTATATTTCTATGGAGGTGAAAAACAGCTCAAATAATAAATAGTAATTTTTCTTTTTCTTATTATTATAATTATTATTATTATTATTATCATTTTATTATATAATTTATTTATTTTTATTACATCCGTCGTGTATTCGACGTTAAACTAATTTTTTTTTTTTTCGTTATAATTTATTGTACATTGTTAAAACTTTGGCTGCAGTCATACTTTTATCGTACCTACAAAAAAAAAAACTTGGTAAAATTCCAACCGACTCGAAGACGAAACTACTGTATCTACTGTTATGCTGTTTGTCTTTCAATTTACCGACCCGCACCGCAAACGATTTCAACTAAAATGTAATTATTTTTTGGTCAAAACCGCATCATATCCACACATAGTACAATTGGATGACAATACAAACAAATAAACAACAGCAATAATAAATTTCTTTGTTTTACTATGCCCATCACGTAAATCAGTGTTGTAAGTCGTACAACACAAAGTGTATAGCTGTTTCAATATACCCACATATCAAAAAGTCTTTTAATTTAACATTCAAGCTCAATACCAAAAACTTAACTGTTGTTAATACCTCGAGGAAAAAAAACTGTCCAGAAATTAATAATTTTAATTTCATTGGGACAGTTACTACTTAGTGCACTAACCATGGTATTCTGGCTTTTAATAACTGCTGGTAATTTTTATAGTTAAGTAAATAATTATAGTATTTATTATTTCAATGCGATAATTAATTCTCTATAAAAAAATTAGCTTTTATAGATTTTGGTCAGAATGATGCAAAAAATGCCAAGAAAAAATTTGCTTAATTTTCCTTAGTAACTTTATCTTCCACTAATCTGCGGTTTTCCAGGTAGAAAACCCTTTGTCGTCTTTGATCCAGATACGATCGCGAGACGTGTATTATTATTATAGATACGGTTTCTCCACAATCCTATTCGTATGAAATCAATTTTTTATTTAACTTTTTTTTTTGTTCTGTTCTGTATGTCGTGGTATTTATATGTACAAAGATAAATCATCTACAGCAAACAATAATAACAATAGTTACAACACAAATTTGAAGTTAAATAAATAAATAAATAAACCACGGTAAAGTTAATAAAAATGTTATATAAAAATATAAGCAAGTGTGACATTGTTATTAATTTAGCATCGAACTTACAATCAGTAAAATAAGTGGATGGTAATATTACGTAATCAATCTATGGCTTCCTGATCGCCCTTTTGAAGACCTATTACTCCTCCATCAAACGTGTTGCCATCAAAAACATGTCTGATATTTTGGACCTACCCTGCCCGGGCCATTTGCGGCCGAGGAGTACATAATATAACATTACCGTTAGACGTGAAAACGGATTTTTTTTTCCTAAACCGATCGTTTTTCAGTAAAACATTTAGCGCGCTCCGGTCTGGTCGAGCGAAATCCGTCACAGACCAATTATATCTCGATTCGAAAACACCATTGACGAGCGTTAGCGGTTTGCAGGCATTCAAAATAATCAATCGACAAATGTTATATATATATATATATATATATATATATATATATACTCGTGCTCATTGTTACGCGCGTAACATATTACGAACGATAAATCGAAAACTGAACAAAAACGAGGGTCGGCGTCGTGAAGCAAAAATGTTTTATTATACGATTTATCTTTTTGTTTTTCCAAACTTATGGTGACGCGCGTTGTTCGCGACACGGAAAGTGCATTTAACGAAATTAAAGGTGCGCTTTTAGCGGGGACTCGCGCTCGCAATTATCACCGTTGTTCGTACCTACGTATTTATTACCGCGGGGTTGACGCGGGTATCTGAACCGTTTGATTGAGCCCGGGACCTGTAGCAGGCGTTTCGATTCGACGTTGATGCATACCGGTCCAATAATATCATTACACCAATATTAACAGTCTGTATGAATGTAGTAATGAATATTATATTGTGTAACGATATTATCAAGAAACAAATGAATAATTTAAATAATATTTGAACAATAATAATAACTTTTATTATATTTATTTTTCATTTACGGAATCACGACGGATTGCGCTGCGAACCGTTTTCAATCATCGTTTCTGTTAATCAAAATACAGCCTAATATTCTATTTGCCGAAACTCTTTTTTTTTATAATGAGTTTTTATTTATTTTTTTTTTCGTATAGAACTACGAGTATATAGTATTCATTCAAAAGCGTTTCTATTCAATAACTTAATTTTATATTATTATTTTCTAATTGTTTAATAATATTCGAGTTTCGGAGCTTTCATGTATCACTTGACGAAAAATAGTTTCACAAACAGCAATCTGCTTTCAAAACTATTCGTCGTGCGGATTTTAGCATACCGCAAACGTACCAGATGACATTTTTAAATATTTAAATATTTACAGTCAAATGGTACGAATGCAGTTCAACCGAATAATACAAGTTGGTTCTGTGATAATAATAAATTAAAATTAATTAATTAAATACATAGACGCATTGTAATGCCTTACTAACATACTATTATTGTTTATTACTGTACAATTACGATTAGTCTGTGATCATAGGCATAGTCAAAGGGGCCGCAGGGTATGCCACTGCATACCCTAAACACTCAAGAAATAAAATAAATTATTGCCAAAACTTTGGTTTAATTATATAATATATAAATAATAAGTGCCAAATACCTACAATTTATTGATTTAATATTTTCTGTAATATAATTACGAATATATAGTCAAATTTTGCATACCCTAAACAAGAAGTCTGGCTACGCCTATGTCTGTGATTACGGAAATATTATTATACATATTATCGTTCGTATATGTTTCGTACGCTTAAAGGGAATTTTATAAATAAAAAAAAAAAAAAAAACGTAATTCTTTTTAACGATAGTGTAATATCTTTCAAATAACCGTCAAGTTCGTTAAATATATGTTTGACTGTATAGATTTTTTTTTTTTTATTGCATATGGCAACTGTATAGATGACTAGTAACGAGATAAAATTTAACATTATTATAACCGCTAATGCATTTAAATAAAGGGCAAGGCGTATCGTGCAAAGGCCACATTAAACGGCACTACATAGTAATATGCTATAAACACATTAATATCACGTTACGTATATATTTCGATGAAACACAAACTATTATAATATTATACTATCGTCAACCACTCGCACGCACGCCACTTCTTTAATTACGTTGATAATATTATGTTGTAATACCTACCTGCGTGACTTTATGCGGGCTTGTTGCCATTATGATAAGTGTGTTACCGCCATTTTTCGGTCTGCTATTTCTTAAGAACTTAGAAGACTCGATTTCTTAACTTTTTCTTCGTTTCCATACGGTGTTTCTGAAATGGATGACATCACTAGTGTACCTATGTGTACTCACTGTGATGTTCCATAGTTTTGGTTCATTGAAATTATTTTTAGTCATAAATGTCAACACTCTTGTTGTATATTTTGCAAAATTCTCATACGAATCGAGGTGTTTATGGCAGTCGCACGTTCATCATGCCGATCTTAGTCGCCGACTATAAAAAAAAAAAAAGTTATGAAATTATAATAAAAAGGTAACAAAGTTTTGAATTAACGTATTTATGACATACATTTAAGTTGATTTTGCACGATTTAGTGATAAAATAATTGTACATGTATTTAGACTGAAATTAAAATATTCATATATTACACTATCATAATTATTTTGATTCGATAAGATAAACATTATATTTTGTAATTATTATTATTGTAATAGCTATTATACTTTAATTGTCAATATTGAATTTACCGTATCTCTTACTGAAGAAATCGGCTATTCGAGTGTGAAAACGCATGTCAAGCGTAAAAACGATGTGACGTCTTAATTCGTATGTGAATTTCGCAAAAAATACATCTAAAGTGTTTATTTTTTCATTTAAGATAATATTCTAAAAATAATTTGAATAAACCAAAATTTTAAAAGTTGAAAAAAATGTTTTCAAAAAAATCTTCATTGTGCTCTCACAATGAGAATACATATACTGGTGACCTCATGCATTTTAGAAACACTGTTTGAAAAAAAAACCTATTCTACTCATATATCCCTTATATAATACGTCTCTGCATATGATGCTGCCGTCCATATGAAACTATCGACGGATTTTTCTTATTTTAGTCCTTCAATATCGTATATTAAAATATATTATTTATAACAATAATAATATGTATGCACCGAGTCAAATTGAACCACTCATAATGCATCATTGCGTTAAATAGGTGCTATAACAAAATTTGTGCATTTAATGCTTATCATTGCAACACTTGCAGTTTTGCTACAGCGACAATTAGCGGTAACAATAATACACAATGTCCACGTCCATATAAATAATTATTACACTACGTATTGTACACATATTATTTATTTTCAATCGTCGAATACACTTTTTTTCTTTTTTTTTTTTTTACAGCTTCCCGTACAGTTGAATATAGGTCCAATTTAATGTCTGTACAAAGTTATGCAATTATTACGAACAGTACTTTTAATTATTATTGTTTCGCAAACAACAATACCTATATCGTTTACTAGCAACAATACACTCGATCTACATTTTGAATAATAAATATATAAATAAAATATAAATGTACTGTACGTGTGTACTTAACTACTTTGCCCTTCCCCTCCCCCCGTTATTGATTAGCACAGTTTGTTTTACAAAATATTCGATGCGGTAATATATATATATATATATATTTAGATATAAAACATATTTCGAATAAACTTTAATTAAATATTATACTTTTAAAACATAACATTATTGTTAGTCGCATTTTCATGAACAATTTCGTAGTACTTACCTCTTTTACATTATTATTATTATTATTATTACTTCTACACAATGTTTGTAAACAAGTTCAAAAATCATAAATGTATAATACATTTATATACCCGTGTCATACCCACAACTTACCAAAGATTATTACACTTATAATTAGCTCTACGGGCATTTTACAGTTTTCAAGTTTTATTGGTCTTAATTTATAACTATATTAACTTTATAATTCTTATTTTGACAAAGAAAAATACACCGAGTGATCGATCCTTGTAAGTTTAGTTAAGAAAAGTTTAATAAATATTTAAAATATATAATCGTACCGATCTCGGATATTGGTAGTGACATGTAAACCCACAAGTAAATTTGTCATAGAATAGTATTGTCTTAATTACAGATTTTAAATGATTTTTAGCAAACCAACTGTATTATGTATTGACATCGAAATCATTTTTTCCCATCAAATTTTTTTTGAAACTAAAAAAAAAAAATGATAATCAAATAACAATTCCCGTATAGTCAACAAACGAATACAACTTATTACAAATTCATCGAGATAAGATAGCATATCATATTTATTTAATCAATCAATTTCACAATAAGTAACAAGTAATTGCTAATTTGAAAGTTCTGTACAAAACACATCACTTTTTATTTCACTTATACAATATGATGCTTAATACACTACTTATTACATCTCACCTTTTTATTTTTTTTATTTTTGATGTATATAAATAATTAATTGACAAAGTCACTCGAAAGATAATTAAAAAAAAAAAACTTTAATAAAAAAAATGTAATAATGAAAATACTGGTTTTATATTTCATTAATAAATATATAATGATTAAGCTTCACTTTACCAATGTTCAGTTGGTGATGAATAATTCTAAGTAAAATATGACAGTATTAATTTTATATTTCGTGAACGTGACCCAAAACATTATGAAATATAAATTCCAAATTCTGACGATATAAGAACATATAATTCGTCTTTTTCATCTAAAATATAATTCAGGAGTGTATTATTCAATAGCTGTTAGAAATCCTCGTAATTTTTCTCTGACTCAGCATTTCTTTCAATTGTGGCACTATATTTCTTGTCACCCTTTTTTTTTTTTTTTTACATCACATCTTTGCAATATTTCTGATCGGTTTCTAACACATTGTGTCATCTCTAATTAAATCTGTATAATATAAAACTTTTAGTCAGATGAGTATGTGCCTAGAATATCTACACTAGTTAATGTATTAGTTTCTAAATATCTCTCACACTTTATTTATAGTTTTGTATATGCCATAAATTTAGACAAAAAAAAACCTATTTCGCGCAGTTTAGTTCTCAAATATTTTTATATAAACTTAAAGTCTTATTCATTCTACCTATTTTTTGTCTGTTGACCTTTGCTATTATAGATAGGATTTTTTTATATTTTAGAGAGGATTTCTATATAGGTACATATATACAAAGAAATATACTTTTGTCAGTTTCGTATCTAAAAAAAGGCAATAATATCACAAAAACAAATCATTTAATTGTTACTCATTTGACTTAGAAAATTCAAATTAACATTAAACTTTTTCTGCGATAATTTCTACCATTTAAAAATTATTGCATGCCGATTGGAGTGATTTCAAAGATTACCCTTGACCAACAAAAAACCATTGCACTATTTATATATATATATATATATATTAAGGTGTGGGTGTGTGTACACGAATTTTCATACATACTGCCATTACACGGTCAGACACAAACGAAAAAAAAAATCAGATTTCAATATACTATTTTGGGTTAAAATAACAATACCATTTACAACATAATGATTAATAATATTCATAAAATGCAGCCGTTTTGTTTCAATAATGTATCATTGTACACAGCGGTCTAAATGGAATAAATAGAATTCTTATATATATACACGTATACATGTATATATACGTATCTCACCGTCTTCTATTTCAGTTTGATTTTTCGAATTTGAACATTATTTTCAGTTTAGTCTATAAGCTTCCCACCATGTGTGGCAATACGTCCGTGATCTGGCGTTTGCGTTACACATTATTATTACGATTTATTTATCTTTTTCAAAATTTAGATTAGTTCAATAACTTCAATAAACCTCCACTCGTCTCTAACCATCACCGCTACTTTCGGTTATTTGTAATTAGTTTTTTCTATATTTTTATCGTCTATGATTTGTTTTATAAATGGTGTTCTTGGTCTACCTCTTCCAGTTTTTCCGTAAAGATTTACTTCTATTATTGTCGTTATCTATTCTTTGTTTCTTAATATATGTCCAAGAGCGTAGCTAGAAAATCAGAGAGAGGGGTGACCAATTAGCAAAACATGCTTAGTGTTATTTTTAAAGCGTATTTTTAAATTTTTACACTTCTCAAATTTTTATCCAAATATAAGAAAATACAAAAAAAAAAAATGTATCATACATTATTTATGTAAAATTTTATTGTTAAAAAAAATTAAAATGTGCCATTAGGTAAGAAATTATAATTTGAATACTAAGAATATATATATTTACATGCATACCGAAAAAATAAAAATTTAAAAAATGATAAGCAGTTTAAATATTGGGTCAATTTAAAATTACATTAAAATTTAATATAACTGTTACATTTTAAAGGGAGGGAAGGGAACTTCCCCTGCCTTTTTTTTTCTTTCATTTTGGCTATGCCGTTGTATATGTCCAATTCGTGTATTCTTCTTTTCTCCGATTGTTTTCCATATTATTTCCCGTTCGTTAGGTTAGGTTAAGATATTTATTTATTTATTATTACGATACCGTATCGTAAACGCGATGTCGGAATGAAAATGACACGTAACAACTGTTGTACAACGAACAATATGGTGTAGAGGGGAGAGGATGATACACGGACACATCCATAACGCGCACAACATTTCATTATTACTTCTGTACACGATATATTTTCATGGCGAATCCGGTTTCGAGCGCGGTCCACGCGTTGTTTAAGAAAAATATTACCGCGCAGTAGTATGCAATGCACACGGTTGATGAAAACCGCCTCCGCCATAGTGTTCCGCTTCGTGCCCTATATTCGAAACACGTGTAATCTTAATCGAATAAAATGCACGGCGTGATTTAACGACGGAACGAAAATTAATAGACGACCAAACACATTCGTCCCTCTAATCGGGTTAAGGTGTACGCAACGGATCGTGCACGTTTGAACAACAGCGTTCGTCTTTACTATATTTTACGTGTAGGCGTTTATAACAACAGTTAAAAAACATGTAAGTATAACATGTAATATACGTATTTACACGAGGTGCGTACCGAATAAGTGCATGTGAACTCATTCATATTTTTTAACGCCCGTATTTAAGCAGCACGATAAGACGTTTACGTATTAAACCGTTTATGTTACTTTCGGTTATCGTGATTGTTTGTTTGGACGGACGCATATCGTTTCGGGTAAAACATAAATATTCTTAATAAAAAGCATAAAAAAAAAAAGACTTAGCACTTCGAAATTTACCATAGTTTTTGAAAAATAAATAATAGATAAAACAAATAAATATTAATTGATAAAAATATAGGCGTTGTTGTATCGCTTTATACCACTATTATTTTCGGAACGAAAACGACCAATTGGAACGTTGCTAGCCGGACAACAGGGAGTGGCTTAGCTAATTAAACCTCCTTCCCTCTGGGTCTGGGTTTTTTACTATATTTTATATACAATTATAATTTATTATAATCAAGTCTGAAATGTACGACCTCCTCCTTTTCCTCCTCCCACGAACGTGTCGAAAACGATCGAAAACGCGAATTTGTACGTATGCAAACATAGTTAGCACAAATGAAAAATTTGTACTCACGTATTAACACCGTAGCGAGTTCATTATCCGTGTTTCCCGTGTTCAAGTGCGTTATTCACGTAATCACCCATATTTGCTCAGGCAGTAACGTACGAGCGTTAAATATTTACCGTGTATCTTGTATAATTTTTATGCATATAATCGTTAAATTAAAATCGTTAATAAAATTATAAACGTTAAGTAAACAGCGCAACTGTAAAATACGCGAATACGTGAATAATTACTATGCGTGTAAATACGAATTTTTCAAATAAACGATCAAGCAGAATCTAATGTTAATTTCACCACGAACACGTAAAATCGAGCATGTACGCACGAAATATGGAACTGTAAGCTTGAAACCTTTGTGTTAACGCGTATAGGTCGCTGTCGCCTTGTGGACTACGTGAGCTATCGTTAACCAATCAAGCCACTACAGATTTTCATGTAAAGAGGCGAGTGCGATCGGTTTAGACATTTTGTCGATAAAATAGGTAAAATATATTTGAAATTTAATTGTTATTATTTTATCGATCATTTATTCGACGACGCTGCAGTTGAGATATCCCACCGAACACAATGTTTCCGTGCACGTGTCACACGCACAAAACTATCGGCTAATTTGGTGGTTCTCAGGCTTCTTTGTTGGACGACACTTTAATTTAGATCCATAAACACGGTATCACACTTGAAACGATTGATGGATTGTTAAAACGGTAAAAATTACAAACCTTTGTAAATTAATAAATGTTAATGTATCAACTTAAAAAAAGAATAAATAAATAAACATTAAATTTACGTTATTAAAATGTAAATAATTCAAAGAAAATATTATAGATAAGTATAATAAAAACAGTAAAACCTCAATAAGACGGAATCGCTTGGGACCATGCAATTTTTCCGTGTTAACGGGGTTTCCGTCTTAACGGGGTTTAAAAAATAAAATTGTATTGTATTAAAAATTACATACGTATTTTTAACCAGTATATATAAATAATAACTATATTTTTTGAAAAAAATTGGTTGTTGATTTTTTTTGTACTTGTATTACCATTATAATGTAGTTTCATCGTACAAATATATCGATTATATATGGGTATCGATAATATGAAAATAAACTTATTTTACGAAAATCATGTTATATTTCCGTCTTAGCGAGGGTTTTCATCAACTTTTATTACAAAATCGTGTCCGTTTCCGGCTTGGCGAGGTTTCCGTCTTACCGAAGTTCCGTCTAAGCGAGGTTTTATTGTATAGGTCTTCGAATTGTGGACGGTTGGTTGACAAGCTCACACCGTAATTTAATACTATTATCTTTTAGAATTGGCAATTTTTTGCTTTTTGTTATTTCTAATGTCAAAAATGTTGATTCGCACTTAAATAATGCGGAAAAAGGAAACAAAATTTGAAGTACTTTTTTACTTACTCCGACGTATTCGTTTTATAGAGAATTCAAAAATGAATAATTTTGTGACGTATAAAATCTAAAATAAAATGTAAAATAAAATCTAATGTATTTGATGATATTTCTAATAAATGAGATAATAATCAATTAGAATATTTTTATAATTGGTTTCTCATCTGCTGTTTTTATTTTTTCATCATAATATGAATTATTATCTATTAAACTATGTCAAAAGTTTACAGTTCTAATTACTTATATTTTGGTGACACGCACCATGGTAATACGTGACACACTAATGTGTCGCGACACACCAGTTGAGAATCATGGAGGTAATTAATACTATTAAAATTGCTTTAACGCTGAATTTATTAGTGTATCCAAACATCTTTTATTACACGGTTCCTCGTAAACTTTCAAAAATATCACTCCATTTCGCGACCGATTTATTTAATTTTAAAAAGTGTTTGATCTATTTTTCTAATTTAATATTTTATTTTAATTGGTATAGTGCTTTTTTGTTTTTATTTTTTTACCGCGTTTATGTAAGTAGTTGAAAAATTTATTCCTTTATTCATTATGATTGCTTGTATCTACCCTGACGGATTCACCTTTTTCTTCCAAAATGTTCCTATCAATTTTCGACCAGTACAGTTTTCTTCAAAATTTACAATTTTAACAACTGAAAATAATAATAAGGATTGTTTTTTAAAATATGATTCTTAAATAAAAACAAAATGATGTACAACTACGCGAAAAAATAATAAAATAATAGTTCTGGGGCAAAGCCAGGGGGTAATAGATTTACAACCTCCCCCCAAACGATTCTCTTATTTTGTAAGATATAAAAACATTTTAAGACATAGGTATAATGTTATATCATGTCATCATTAAACAATTTTCATAGTTTAACAAACTAAATAATAACACATTTTATATTTTAACTTATGTTTAATGGACTTATGAAAATTAAAAAGTAGATACTTAATTGGAGAAAGAATTAAACATTTTAAATCCCCTTCTCAAAATATTTTATTGACTACGCCACTAAAATAGTTATCAGTAAAATATTATGATGAAATAATATGTTTGACAAATTTATTATTTTTATAGTCTTCAATGTATGCTTAATTTAGTTCATAGCTGGTTTTTTGAATATAAAGATAAATAAGTCTTTACTTTTTTTTATTTTTATTTTTTTATTTTATTTTTAGAACCTCCAGTAAAAACTATTACAGTCAGTCTTTACTTATTTGATATAATTTAAACATGTCCAAAGTAATCCTATATGGACTTAATAAGCTATAATATAGAATATAGTAATGTTTTACATTATCGTATACATATTATCCGTTATATATATATAGCAAGGCATATTCTATTACCAAAATTATTATAATTATACAAGTCTAAATTTTAATTTTCATTCGATTAATGCTATAACAATTTATTGCCAACTATTTTATTTATAAAATAAAACACCGCACTACATGGCGGCTTGATGACCGTCGATCGGACTGCTATTCGTGTTATCGGTCGGTCGCGCGTATCCCGCACGGATGAGGACCGCGTACCGCGAATGATTAATATTACATCCTGTTCGGGGACAAGAACGAAATCCCGTACCGTATCTTATCCATACGTACCCGGAGGTCCATAGACGATTTTCCGCAACTGGGTCGTGCGTACACGAATAAATTTTGAATCCGCCGTGCAATCGATTTATTATTAATGTCTTTCATTGTTAACAGGACCTAAGAACGGAGACACTCGCACGATTTATCCGTGAAACACACGCTATTACCTAAATATTTTATGTTCTTTTTTTTTTTTTCAAATATATCCGATTGCCTCGAATACGCTACGTTTCTTCAACACGAACTTTTTACTGACCGAGTGTTCCAATTTCACGGAAGCTGTATTACTGCGACTCGATTGCGTATGAATTGATTGATTGTAAAAAACAATATAATGGCCATACAAATTTCCGATATTTTGTCCAACACGCTTTAATATTGTGTTATTAAGCAGAACAAATTATTTAATTTCATAAATATTGCTTACTGCAATTATTGATTATTCACTGTCTACGTTTAAAGTACACTTTAAGTCTACGATCAATATTTTTTCACGTTTATTTAATCTTGCATGTAATACTTATAATAATATTTTTAACCACCTACGTTTATATTTTACGGTATTTGTAAAGTAATCGTTACTTTATAACAACATGTTTTTTTATTTTCAAAATTACAATAATCATTATTATTTATAAACATTGTATCTTAAGAATGATTTATGATCTACAGTCTTAGACACTATAACAATATAAATAATACAATGGAAAATGTTAGGAGGAAAAAAGTGATTACGCAATTGGTATTCGAATTTACTGGTATTGATTACGGAAATACAGATTAGCCGTGAGGCTACTGGAAATTCAGAAAATAACTTGGATACATTTTTTCACCACCGCGTATATGGCTGAATCGGGGTCGTAATTATGAAATACATTCCCCCGGCTGGATACAATATCGAGCTAAAAGTTACTTACGATATTTTCAGTGACGCATTGTCTTCCGGGAATAAGTCTTTAAACACGTCGTTTAAAAAGATGTTGAGACACATCGATAACAAAGCTATGGTCAAAGAGTTGTGCGATAAAAAGTTGGGGATGAAAGATGTTTCAGGGAAGGACCATAATGAGAAAAGGAGTTTCATTGAAGCCTTACGGTGGTGCTAGAATCGGCATTGCTCACAATAATATTGAGCAGCTATCAACTAAGTGCCCAACCTCGTAACTATTCTTTCGGATAGTAGAGTGAGATCAAGGTAAATTTCTTCAACAGTTGTAGTACGACTAAGAACCTTTAAAAAAAAAAAAATGCCCAAACTTAGTATGAGAGATTCGACAATAGGGTACTCCGCTTATGCCTTTCATCGATTGTCAATCGCTTATACATTTATATACTATGTTAAATATAAGACTGGACTTAATACATGTTAGGTTGCATGGATAGAGGATCGGAAATAATGAGCACGAAAACGAATAAAAATATAAATTACGACAATATATCGATAAATGGTTGTTTTCGTTCACAGCAACATAACTAACAAACGCATAAAGATTAAATATGTATAAAAATATTTACAAATTAGTGAAATGTGTAAAAATATATAAAACAAAATTGACGTCGTTTTAATTAGAATGATTTAAATTCTGAACATTTTTTATCAAATTTGAAATATTTTGTTCAAATAACAATATGCATTTACATATAAACCAGTTCCCAATTCAAAATTATTAAAACAAAATGCTAATTAGACTCAGTGCAGTATACGCAGTCATTACAACTGGATAACATTTATAGCATAGTATTGATTTAAAAAAACAACAAAAGAAAAACAATCTGATAAAAATATGTTATTTCAAAATCGAGTTTCTATCAAATATGGGATGTGTGAGTTGGGATTCCGACCGTACAGATTTAAAGAACCCCATTCTGGCGACGGCAATGCCATGTTGTGGCTATTTTGGCAACTGTCCACTCAATAGTAAAAACAAAATCAATAGTTTTTTAGAAGGAAAGTAAAGCTTTAAACGAAAACGTTCACAGTATCGAATGAGACCATAGGTTTTTCATCCTAACAATATTTTAATACAAGCGTATTCGCGTTAACGTAATGTACAAAATTCAAATAACTGACATTGGATATGAATAATTATACGTCGTGTTATTGATTTAATCATTTTCATAATAATATTTATTAATATAATGTATAATATATACATTTTTTAATTCACTTGAAACTTCGATAATGGCATTTTAGAACTTTAGATTTTTTAAATATTGTTTCATTGAAATTAACTTAAAATTGATTCTCTTAAAATGAATTTTATTCATCATCTTTTTTTTTTTTGAATTAGGAAATATTTTTTCGACTGCCGCAGAACTTATCATAGCTGTTAACTAGTTAAAGCTTATTGTAAAAAAATGTATATGTATATGGAAAAAAACTTCTTTTTAACTAAAATTAAAAAAAAATAAAGAAAAAGCTTTAATTAATTTAGTGAACCTACTAACAACAGAATGAATAAGAAACTTTCGTTATAAAAAAAGGTTAAATAAAACAATAAAAAAAAAAATTATCGTTACCTTTTAAAGTAAAATCAGTACTTCCGTATGACACGAAAATAATTAGTATTTAGCAGTAATCATAATTCTATAGATTTATTATTCGTCTTTTTTATATTAACGCCAATAACATATAACTCATATTGAAAATATCACTAAACATTTACTAATAAATTGTTCAATATATTGCTTCAGAATCACTGAATTACGAAGTCAATAATCGAATAACATACCCGGCAAAACATTCGAGGGTAAATAGTTTAACGTGGAATTATATTAAATTAAAGTACTAGATCAACAAGGAAATGTTTTCTTAAGCCGTTACATTGAACGAAGCATAACGGAAGAAGTGAATTAGTTCCCTCCCCTTTCACCGATTATGTGTCATATTTCAAACGATAATTTTACTGTAAACATTACGCACGGGCTATTCATCGCTCTAGACGATAATATGGACTCGGCTAAAAATGAATATGGCGGTATGAGTAGGTGACATTGAAAGTATTTAAAATGTGTTGAATATTTGATTTCTCTTTCATTGATTTCGGAAAACTACGGTGAATTTTGATTTTTCCAAGGATCCGGACAGGCGAATGTCGCGTAAAACGTAGTGTTGTTGTATTAGTCATCGGAAACGTTCCGGATAGGCTTTTGATGTTACACGATTTACGGATCTACGGCCTGTACCCAAATGAATTTCTCCGAGAAAATGATGTTCAGCTTCGTAGCGGTATGCCGTTCGGTAGTGGTGTGACGGAATAAAGTTAAGTTATCGGAGAGACTATTTAAACTGTTGGGAAATAGCTCGAGCTATGAGTTCGCGGTGCCGGTGTGCGACGGTGGTAGGACACGGAAGAAAAGGGTTATACACACTGGAGTTCGTGATTTCCTAAAAACGTTTACCCGGTCGCGGTCGAACGTACAGCCGAAACTTTACAACCAAACAAACAGCGCACGGTTGCAGCCATTAAGCATTTTGTATAATTAGCAGATTTATTTATCTTTCCCCTTTACGTTCCGCGTAGGCTTACCGGACGATGGCCGTCCAGAGAGACCGTGTTGTGCCGTCATTGTTGTGTCATTAGACGACCGTTACGGGCCTACGTCGGCCGTCCTGTCCCCCGATCCCTCCACCGTCCATCCTTTGCACGACGTGCACGGCGACCGCGCGTGTGTGCTGCGAGCAGATCCTCTCGAGACCGGCGTCGGTGACTGTTAAAAGCCGGTCGTTCGGCGACAAGGGACTCGTTCGACATACCGATTGCGTAACGCGGAGTGTTCAACCCGCGTACGTGCGTCGGGTCCACGTCGGAGATGCGAAACGGACGAGACGCGATTTTCGGGAGAGACATGCACGTCGTCGCCGACACGCAGGAACGGAACGGGTTGATGGCGAAATGGAGGAAATGGTACGGGAAGAGGTGACGACGGTGTAGTGAACAAAGGTGTGCGCGCGTTTGCGTGTGTGTGTGTGTGTGCCCTCGAGTGTGTGCACGAGTCGTGCGTGCGTGTGCGTGTGTAAGCTAGGGCGCGTTAACCCCGGCGGCGCAGACGGGTATTGATCCGCGGGGTTTTCGACCGGCCGCCGCCGCCTCTCGCGCGTCCAACGCGGCACCACGGCGAACGCCGACAAACGCTACAGCGGTTACGGTGAAGACGTTCGGCGGTCATAACCGTCCGGCGACCGCTGGACGTATCGCGCGTGCGCGGGGTTGATGGGATGGAGGCAGCGGTTGAGACGCGTTCCGAAACGCAACCGCGCGCACGTGCGTTCCGCGCGGTCCGTTCCGATCACCCGACGGCGTGGGTACGTCGAGAAGCGGACGCGCAGCCGTCGCACACACGTTCTGCCGCGCGTTCGGGGATCGGATCCAACGGCCGACGGGTACGTGTGCACTCCGTGCGACGCGTTGTTCTGTACGGCTGCATAACGCGCATCGCGATGTAGACCGCGATCATTGACGAAGGGACGAGCGCTCTACATTGCCAAACTTCCCCTACCCCCCCCCCACCGTTGCCGTCGTGGTTTTTAATTGGGTCAACCCTGAAAATCGGTCGTTTTTACTTTCCGTCGATATCGCTCGCCGGTCGTTTTTTTTTCCAACGCGTTGACGGGGGACCCGCGTGTTCCGCGATATCGTCGATACAACTCGCAAACGAGCATATACGTAAGTCACACATCTCGTCGGGTGTTTCTAATGTCCGGCCATCAATCCCGAACGCGGACACGTCTTACGGCGTTCGTCGTGTAATAGAACGTCTCATTGATAATAATGCAACGGAAATCGCCGAGCTTAAAGATTGTTATATTTTTTATTTTCCCTACCTCCGCCGAAACGGGTTGCCTACAGACGTTCAAAAATGGTAAAGTTTTCCCTCCTTTAATCCGATTTAAAACGCTGTAACCGTCCGATGCGGCTAGCGAAAACTCCGCGACGGTGATGATTTAATTTGCTACGGTGATCGATCACGACGTTACAACGTGCTATGTTAAGAAACTCTATACCAATATTATCTCTACTTCCTGCAATGATTCGTGACTATTAACTATTGTTACGATGACAAAAATGTACGCCGGTGAGCGGAAATTTACTTTAAACCGACATCACTAGTGGAAATCCATTAAGTATAATAAGGAAAGAATCGTAGAATATTTATTCGTATAGGTAGAATTTTATTAGCACATCATTTTTACAATCGCAAATTAGTTTAATCGTATCGATCAAATGATAATCATACTTTCGGTCACTTTACAATAGACCTGAAATCGAAACATTTTCAATATTGTAATTAGTTAATCAGGTAACTATATAAATATTATTTTATATATATACATACTATATATAAAATATATTTTTTCTTTTTAAATTACTGAAAAAGAGTCGTGTTTATTTATTTTGATACAGAAAATAAATCTTATTAATTTCTTTTTAACCACTAGAATAAAATTAGAAAGTAAGAAATAATCACAAACTATTATCACCGAGTTCTGATATATTGTCCCATTTTGTAATTCCAATGCAAAAAACGCATAGTACCGATAGTCTTCGCTCTAGCACACTAATTTTGGACCTTACGCTCGCGCCCGTCGTAGCAGCACAACGGGAATTTATATTTATGATGTCAACGTTTTGCATCTCCTGAACACGTGATTACAGTGTAATGCAACGCGTACCATGTATGTAGTACATGTATACAGTTATATAAATTAATTATACTTTTTTCTTTTTAAAATGACTGAAATATAGTGATGTTTGATGCTTTTGGCACTGAAAAAAATGTATTCGTCTATACATACATATTTGTTTCGATGGTTATTTGAATAATAGTTTAATTTAAAAATCGCATCTTTCACCTTATTCGTATTTTCTGTTCAATTCGTGGTAGGTACAACATTATAATATACATCTTGGATTTATTTTGTTTTTATATCTTACTCGACGTTTGAATTCTTAATTCATTAATTCTTAATTATTAAATATATAATGGATTTATTGCTGACATTTTATTTTATTTTTCATCAGCTTTTATCTTGTGCTATAATATTGGCTATATTATATATACATACAATACTATTATATATTGTTTACAAAACATTTTATCATGTAATGAATTTAATTTAGAAACTGGCTGTGGTAATGGCATTGATAATGATCAAAGGATGACAGTAATAAGACGGAAATCGTGGACGAAGTTGACATCAGAGAAAAGGATTTACAAAGAATGGGTGTACGGAAATGAGAATGGAGGGGAAACATTTTAAAATAACATAATTGAAACAATTACGATCACTCCTAACGTATGAACACATTATTACAAGAAATTGTTACGTTTTATTCAATTTTCGTACAGTTCCCCGTTCCATTCACATACGTAGTTCAATTTTTTAACCGTAAACTGGACCTTAGAACATAATGTACAACGTTATTTTTCCGACACGTTTCTCTTTTCGATCCTTGCGACGTTAATCACTGTTCGTTCTTGTGTTACAGCGTGCACAGTACTTCGACATATTTTCAACCCAAGCGTATGAAGTACATCGTATAACCATAGACTTGTGCATACACCGATGTATATGTGGACCCGTGTTTATTTATTTATTTTAGAAAGGTTTATCTAATTTGTTCGCTTTATTTTCCCCGTCGGGCACGGCTTTTATTCTATACCTGTCCGTCAGTAAAAAAAATATCATCGATTTGTACTACCTTGAAACGGAAAGATTATAATATAGTCCATTTTAAATATTGATGAAAAAGTCGACGATCAACATTCTAATGTCTTTTCATTTATTACAAATAACTTTATAGTGTTGACGATCGACTACACCGTAGTAATATAGAAGCGCTTCAAAATTATAAAACAGCTAATTATTTTTCACCGTTCGACTTTATTATCATAACAATAAATTTCAAAAAATAAATATAAATTGTGTTTTCGTTTTGGATATAAATATTGCTGCAGTTCGTTACATTTAGTTAGGTACCTATATTTTACGTTAAGAAAAGAAATTGTCAATTTTATCGTTTTTATAGTTTAGGTACAGGAATTCATATTTTAAACTGTGTCTATTATAGAAGTATATTTGAGATTTTGCAACTAAAACTCCTATTTTAGTTTTAAATTTAAAGATTTATGTTCTTGTTGTTTATAGTTAAAAATGTTTCATCACAACGCTATTATTATAGTCCACTGACTTACAACTACTAATCCTTGTAATATATTTTGATACTTACTGAGGCACGATAACAACAGTGTGTTGACATTACGTGATGCATATACTAATATATGGTTTCATTACATTATATATGCACATACAAGTACACTTACAGTTCACTTTAATCAATATTTTAATCGTATGATTTTACCTTTGTCTTAAACGATCGCGTATTAATGACAATTATACTTAACGCATTGTAATTAAACTATTTATTTATTTATTTATTACTTTATACCAATTACTTTGTTGAAATATAATATAAAATTAGTTAATTTATTACAGTTGTTACACTTGTTCAAAGAAAATGGTTTTAAGCAGTATACGTTTGTTGAAATTATAAGACTACGTTGTAAATTTGAAAATAATAGTTTTATAACGAACACTCGTTTGTTCACTGTGCCAGTATTCTGTAACTCGAATAAGCTGTAATCGTTTGAAGCCGTTAACTAGTACTAATCGCGTTTCAATTTATGTATCAAATTTCCTTAACGAAAATGCAATTCTGTAATGTCAGTAATTGCTAATTTAGCGTTACAAAAATAATTTTCATGTTACCCATAATTTCGTTGACCTTATTGAATAACTCTAAGAGTTTCATAAATATGACTAATCAAAAACTATTTCACTGAATACCAAATTATATTATCACATAATATTGTTTCATTATCTATTATTATTATTATTATTATTGAGTTTTAATTTTTTGCGGTTTTTTGTCAATTTTCGTGATTATGTATCTCAATTTAAATTGCCAATTAGTTTTCATTGTTTTTGAAAATGTTAGAATTTTTAATTTTTAGAAAAATAATATAAAAGTATTACGTCCCTGAACTTGGCCCACCCATTTACAAATTAGTGTACAAAATCTATACCAACAGTTAGCAAATGATAGCAAATCGATTTTCAAAATTAGCAAATCATTGCATTGTACCTAAAAACAAGTTTTTTATATTGAGCCAAGTTCAAGTAGCCAATCTTATTCTCATTTCATTAATTTATTTTTTTGCTTTCCATTACTTACATCCGTGGTCACTCTCTTGATCCCAATCGTAAGTACCTGTATGTGGGTTATATTCTGCGTACGATAAAACTGCATAAAATATTTATAAAATTAGTAAAATTACATAAATTGTACCTCCAAGATTAATATTTATTTATTTTTATTATAAATAACATGCATACATAAGATGTTAATTAATTTAGATAAAGTAGATATATTAATGAATTAACTAAAAATAAAGACCAAATACGATGTAAATATGTAGATATAATATTATGTTTATTGAAACATGGTGCATATTCGCAGTATCTAACCGAATTTTTTTTATTTTCACTCAATTTAACCATTTTTCTTCTATAAAATAAATATCTCGCACGTGAATCCAGTAATCCAGTAGAAAAAATAATAAAATTTACTCGAATATTTTATATTAAGATTTAAGGTCGTAAGATACTAAACTAAATCTAAAAATATTTGTACAGAAACAATGATCACTATCGACTGATATCATTTATGATAAATAGTAAATTACATTAAATTAATAATATCCAAATTTTGTTGTGCTCCACACTCTCGCGAAGTCGCTTCGACTAGACTCTTTGTCGAGTTTTCGCAAGGCAATGCAGCGCACGCAATACACACTACACTTTTTGCTGGATTATTTTCACTGGACTGACACACTATTCAGATAGAAACACAGAACGAATGATTCTTACTATGAGAAAACATTTTATACAAAATCATATAATATACATAATTTTCAATAAAATTAGTCATATCTATATGAATGTCTAAATTTAGAAACCTAGTTTTTGACTATGCTGTATGGATTAAGTATTCTAAAAACTCATCTATTGTTCCGATATTTGGTTACAAACAACTTGTGTTGTATATAATTTTATATCGTTCTTCAGGGAAAAAATCTTTAATAAATGTACAATTATAGACATTTGTAGTACTATATTATTATAATACACAATACAACACAGTTAATTTTAAAAGTGATACCGTAAAGTGGGTATATGATTGGCTACCTGAACTTGGCCACCCATTTAAAAAATGTGTTTTAGGCATGATCCAATGATTTGCTATCATTTGCTAACTATTTGCTAACCTTTGGCATACATTTCATGGTGATATCGCAAAGAGAATGGGCTGCCTGAATTTGGCCCACCCATATACAAACCGTTTTTTAGGTACGATGCAATGATTTGCTAATTTTGAAAATCGATTTGCTATCATTTGCTAACTATTTGCTAACCTTTGGCATGAATTTCAGGCTGAAAACGCAAAGTGGGTAGGCTGCCTGAACTTGGTCCACCCAAACATAAATTGATTGTAAAAAAAAAAAAGTGGATAATTTGCTAATTCTGAAAATCAATTTTCTATCATTTGCTAACGATTTGCTAACTGTTGGTATAGATTTTGTACACTAATTGGTAAGTGGGTGGGCCAAGTTCAGGGACGTAAAAGTAATGGCTTCGGGAGATAGAAATTAGTATACCAAAATCAAACTATTGCTACTTAATTAAATTATTAATAGCAATTCTGGCTTCTTTCAATACTCCGTTATTGTTATCGAACTTTTTTTACGACAGCATAAGTTCCCACGTTAAATATTCTAGAGTCATGTTAAACTAAAAAAATCGTTGCGAATCAAGTATAAATTATTTCATGATTTCAAAATATCAATATAAATAATTACAATAACCGATTAATGATAACATGAAATATTTTTCATCCTATACATCATCAGTAAGTGTTATCGAGAGGTCTTGATGGGTGTATTGGATTATCGATATTTTATTTTCACTGTCGACAGTTATAACGAAAATATTTGTCAACGAATATCTGAATTATAGAATCGCTCTTATCAATAATATTCGAAAAAATATTATTCTGTTAGCCTATAGGTTATAACGAATCTAGAGTTGTAATTAAACTAATTCAGTTACAAAGTATCGCCGCAAGTATCATAATTTTCAGATCACCCTACAACGTCGAAGTGAAATCGACGTATAATATGATACGTAGTCGAAGTATTCGTTTGATGTACGATTGTTTTTTGTTTTTTACAAAAAACGAATTGCTGTTAATTGGTTGATTTTTTTTTTTAATTAGTAAAATAAAATATAGTTAGTTTATACGTATTTTGATATTTAGATATACATTATCGTACAGTTATAAAACAACTAACTATCTAAAGCTTGCAATTATATGAAGTGCATAATGTAGGTTAGTAGTAATAACTGATTACTTGTTAGGTACTCGTGAAATCATTTTGTCCGATGATGAATTGTTTTTGTAACTCTCCGATTTTATTATTTATGGATGAACTATAGAGAAAACAGAAATAAAATATACGTCCAATTATCTTGAGTCAAGTCGTTCCTCTTACAAAAGACCTTACTGCAATTAATATCAAACTTCTACTAGTTTTTAAATATTCATTCAACACAACTTCCTAAAAAAAAAAAAGCCTAGTAGAATATCTTGAGTGATATGCACTAAGATTTATACTGCTTGCAGTCATGTACGCCGTACTATAATTTATAAGCACACTTGGTGTTTTTTTGGTTAGAATTTCCGTTTTAACACATATTATTGTTGCGTATTTATACACGACACGATGGTGCACAATGGCGGTTTTCGAATAGAAAAATTCCCTCGTTTGGATCATTTTTCGAAGTCTATTGGCGTTACTATAGTACCGACACACATTATACAGAATTACAAGAATCCAAATCCGCGTTAATGGCTTGTGCTACCCTAATAATAATAATAATACCCTATACAAAAATAATAATAATAATAATAATAATAATAATAGTGAATTGTGGGATAAAACTGCGGAATAATATAGTCTACAATAATAGAGTACTCTCTTGGTCCCTCTTTTATATCCATATACATTATTACAAAATAGCTAAGATTTTTAATAATAAAACGAAGATAGTTTATAATCACAATTTTGTTAGTAATATTTTTTTTCTAAATATTTAAACAAAGATATTATTTCAAATAATACGTAAGTGTCAATAGAAAACATAAAAATTCATGTAAAGTTATGGTGGAGTAACCGGATTGTTTTTCCTGTAAAAATGATAAGAAATTATTAAAAAAAAGTATAGTTTTAATTTAAACTTGTTAAAATGTCAAGGAGTTATTATTAATATTTTTTTACTTCTAAACTTCTTTCGAAACAACTATAATCAAACGGACATCCATTGTCAGACACCTTCTACTCTGGAAATCTAGAAAATCCGTATAACTCGTTTATTGGGTAGTCTTTCTTGTGATTTAGCTAACACTTTTATTTATTATAACTTAAGTAAAACAAATATAATCACACAATAAAAAAATATTTTTAAGGATATAAATCCGAGTATATATTTTATGTAAACAGGGTTTAGATAAACAAAATAATAAACTAAACATTTAGGGTTAATCTTTCAAAAACTACTCAGTATGTACAAATAATGGTGTAGAGTCTATACCATTATTGGTACATACTGAGTACTACACTGTAGATCAAGGTTGTTCAACCTTTTTCAAAAACTGGACCACTTTATGTTTGTATAATGATACAAATAATATATATAATAATACATTTTATTTATTGCTATATTACTTTATATTTGTATATATATATTCAAAATATATTATATTTATTTTTATTATATATTAAAATATTTAATATTCATAATTAGCATTTTATTTGTATAATAAGAGAAAAATGAATATATTCGTAGTTCTAAGAAAATAAATAACATTTGAAAATTACCAAAAATACCGATGAGAAGTTTAAATTTTTTTTTTTAATAAAATTATGAAACCAACGTATTACCACATTATAATCCACCCTTGGTGTAGATTGCAAAGTATTTACGCGCTTATTAAATTTTATCAATATCAACAATCTTTCGTTCAAATACCAACTGTCTAATAATAATATCTTCTAATCAATTCGCGGGTTACGAGTTCGAGTGTTTCAATATTAGTATCTTCATCTAGCATCGAAGACATTGTACAATAGAACGCGAGCACATTTGAACTGCAAGTATGTTACGTTTTAAGGAATCGTAATTCTTTCATTGATACTCGGAACATACGGTAAAATGCAGTACAGCCAAGTGAACACACGTTAGTATGGAATAACCATAAATAGCCTAATTACAAACAGTATTTTTTCATTTACTAATTATACACAAGGATATTGAATTCGGCCAAACTGCATGTACTGTCTTGTAAAACGTTTAAACTGTATCGAAATCCTTAATGCGACCGTCACGCGTACTCAACGGGATCGTGTACATTAAAACTCGTTGAAAAAATTGAATTGAATTACCTGTGAGTTCAAAGAGGAATGTTCTAGTCTTGGCAGTTTTGATTTTGTAAATATACGTATTTCAACGATGTTCCGTGCGATACATTTTTTTTTTCATTGTTAATACTTTAGAAGAGTAGTGAATAAATTTAATATTTTCATTTTTTCTCGTCGACCCGTTTATCTAAATGCGTTATAAGACGTTTTTGCAATAGACATCCGACCAAAAAAATATTGGAAGAAAAAAAAATTTTTTTCTTTCTGTATGTAAAACGTGTTATACTTATTTAAAATGTAAGACCATAAGGGAATAGTTGTCGAGAAATCGTATTTTAAAATACTTATTAGACATATTTTTAACAAGAACCGTGAAAACTTTAGTTTTTTCATTATGAAAATATCAAATTTTATTTCATCTAACGTTAGTGCCATAGTTAGCGCATAAAATCAGAATCATATTTCAATAATAATTAAGGTCCAAAAAATATGTAATTCATTTGTCCATGATAATTAATAAGTATTTTTCGCAGACAATACAAGACTCCAGAGACTAGAACTTTTCCACCTTTTCTGGTATCAATTTATTTTCATTTGTTTATATTGTATAATGTAATAGTTTTGCTTACTTTAGTACACTCGAAAATAATACTATACTGAAATTTATATTTAATACAAGTTGAAAAAATCTAATGAAAGAAACATTTTACTTTTTCCAGTATATCATTAAAATAAACAATAATACATTTCTGAAAGTTATATACAGTGAAACCTCTATATAGTGGACAGCCACGGGGAATTAAAAATTGTCCACTATAGAGAGTTGTCCACTATTGAGAAAACCTATTACGCATACATTTATATGCGCATACATTTTTGCCGGGGAATTTAGAAGTGTCCACTATTGGGAAGGGTCCACTATTGAGAGGTGTCCATTAATAGAGGTTTCACTGTATTAATATTTTAATTTTTCTATTCTACGAACATTTTACCACCGAGAGTAAAATATTGTTATTGTTTCAAATCGCGTAAAAAATTAATATTAGTTTTTGATTTTAGTACTCGAAACTTAAATATTGAGTATTATAGTAGATCATAAATTATTATTTAAGTTAAAATTAAGAAAAAAACATTGTTTCAATAATTATAATGTTTTATGTTTCTTAAATTGCGAAACGATTCATTAAATAAATATTTACGTATTAAAAAATATGTATGATCTAGTAAAAAATGTTTTGTAATTTTTTAAGATTATAAAACAATGATACTATATTAATTTTTTTCTTCTTTTGCTTTGCAACGTTATAGAAAATCTGTTGCTTACTAAAACTTTATTTATAATATGTAAATGTTAAGCAGAAACGTAAAAATGAAGAAAATTACAGTTTAGTTGCAGTTGATGTTTAAACATATGTTTGGAGAAGAAGGGGGAATCTTAAAGGAGGAGGAAGGTCGTGGAAAGAAAAGCTTAATGAAGCAATTATGGAATGGAGTGAAGTGCGAGCATGATTATGACAGCAACAGTTCAATATAATTCAAATATTTCAATCAAATTGTCTTTTGTTTCGATACTGAATTATTGGTGTTTTATGAACTTTGATTAATAAATGAACTTCATTATTCCGATCTATCCCGTCATTGTTATTTTTTGTTTATATTTCTGAAAAACACGTGTTTATGAGCGACAATTTCATTATAACAATGAACCTGTGCTATACCGACGTAGATAGAGCGTGGAAAAATGAAATGGCTGAATCCATTGTGTTCGGATTAATTTATCGTTGGTAGTAAATCATTTTAACAAAAAAAAAAAAAATATATGTGATTACCTACATCAGGTTTATTTTCTTTTTCTTCCCGTTGGCCGCAGAAATTCCTTATAAAATTTGCTTTTAGATAATATACCCGGTAAAATATCGATATAAAATATCGTTTGTTATAATAGTTTTGGCGTAAAAAATGTTATGTTCAGGCACGCACCCAGGATTTCTCTTTGGGACTCGCTAATTTTTTATATTTTTCTTACACACAAGTAAACAATTAGCATGCATTTTTAAACAATCATTTTATATTTGTTATTATTAGCACATAGTACATAATAATATTTTACATGTATTTATATTTTATAATAATTATTATGCTTATCACCAAATGTGACGTATCAATTTGAAATGTTAAGTTTCCAAGGTTCTTTTTTGAAAAGAATTGATAATAGTTCGGATTCTGTAATTTTTTTTCTCAATGTATGTGAAAATTTGCCAGACCATTTAAATGTTATTTTCCCATTGTGTTTTGGGGGTATGTTTTGATTCGCGGTAGCGCGGAAAAAAATCTCTCAGTCGTACTTGTACTACTGGAAAGTTTGCAAATATTATCAAAATTTTAAATATTGATTCAAATATTTTTATATAACATAAATTTAAACCATCATTTGCGTTTACTGGCAAATTTCAACAACAGTTTTTGAATTATTCATACCAAAACTCAAATTCGGTTTTTTATTATTACGCCAGAAAAACTATTTTTTTGCATATATTTTATATAATGTTGTATGATTAGGACTGAAAAGCTACGAAATTTGAAAGGGGCCGCAATATGTCATTAAATTGTTGGTTAACAAATATAAAAAGTACTGTTTTGAGTATACTGCAATATATAAATATACTATATTTGTTATAATTAAAATTTGTTACAAATTTATAAATTTTAATAAAAATTAATTAATTGTTTTGGGTAAAAAGACCTCGCCAAAAGTAATAATCTTACCTCTTATATCATGACCATAATCCGTCCCTGTGTGTGGCATTAAACTTATATCGTCCGAATTCTTAATTTTATTTGCTAGTTCAATAATATTATACGTTTAGTGTCCGCCTTCCGGATGATTTATGATGTGAACATTTCAGCGCATTTGTGACGTTCGGTCGAACACGGACTTCTTAGTGATACTTATCAACAGTACGCGATCGATGCTCCCGAGATATTATAATTCTGCATCGTGATCATCGTGACGGCCGTTATATAAGTCGATCATAACAACAAAGTTTATTTTAGAATAACACATCGGAGGCGCAATCCTGTCGTTACAACGTGTAGCACATCTGTATAATATTCTAAAATCAATGGTTATAATATTGTAACGACTGCCGTTCAACGACGTGTGCTCAAAATTGGTCATGATCTCATGATTTCGAACGTGAAAATTGTAAACGTCCAATCTATGAAATTCGCTGCAAAAGTCGCGGTCATTATTATTTCGAAACGATTCCTTCGAGGAGTGATAATTTTTCGATTTTCGGCACTGTTAGACGAAATATTAAATATTGTATCGTCCAATTGGTAAAATACGTTCTTCGGAATACTTAGAATTTTGCAAAAAAAAAAAAAAACTAAAATAAATGATATTACCGCGGTGCAATGTATCACTGTAACACCAAAAATACAATTTTAATAACGATAAAATATAGTTTCATATTAACATGAATTACTATTGCATGCTGTTTGCAACTTTTAGACACGTACGATTGGACAATTGAACGATTTTTATTTTTCAAACATATAATGGTGTATTATTTTTTCTTTACCTCACATTCATAGAAAATATTGAAATTTCTTTTAGATTACAATTATTCTTTTGTTTTTTTAAGTATTTCGAAATAATTCTGTTTGAATTAAACTTTATCAGTATAAACAGTCGGCGTTTTCGAGGAAACTTATTATTAAATTATTTTAGTTGCTTAAATATGTTAACAAGTTACGTTTAAAAATATAAAAACCTCTTTTACTAGTTAACATAATTTGTTAACAAAATATCTTAAGCCATAAAAATTTTAATTTACCTTATTTTTTACATTTCTAATAATAGCTTATCATTAGAAATATATAAGCATTTTTAAAAAAATAAATAAATAAATAAAATTGTACTTAAACCAACTACATTTTATCATTACAACCAGATTTATAAGTATAAAATTAATTACAATTGTGAAAAAAAAATTTAATTTTCTTAAAATTATAATAATTAATGAACACTTTTTTTGAAAAATAAGTGTTACAAAACAAATAATAATATACTGATAGTTAAACACACATGCGATCGTCTTGTAAAGGTGATCACAAATACAATTTCGAAGAGTTGTAGGCTTACAAAAATGTGAAGTTGTAATATTTTTGGAATAATATGTTAAGTTTATCTCAAGAAATCATATTTAAAATTTATTATTTTCTTTATTTAAAATACAATTTTTTTAGAAGCTTTTGTTATTTTATAGAAACTGTATAAGTAGATATATATTTAATAACTTATAGTCATCTGAAAAATACTGTTAATTTTAATTTTTCTGTATATTTATAAATCATTACTAAAGAAAAATTATATATATTAAAACTAAATGCATACTATATAATTAGAATAACAAAAAAATGTATTTTTCCATTCAAAACAAATCATGATATAAATACACTTTTAGGATTTCATTTATAGTTAAATAATTTTACATGTTATTTAATTTGTTTTGTATCACTGTTCAGTTAATATTTATAAGGTTTATGAAGTTGCTTTTTGCATTTACTAGGAAAGAATAATTGATTTAATTTTTTTGCAATTCAACAAAATATGTTCAAATTAAAATATTTTATTATTTTAAGGTATGACAATTACATAAGAATAGTAAATAATATATAAGTTTATAATAAGTTTCTTTCATATCGTGTTTATAACTTTTCATTAATTTCACTTTAGTGAGAATAGAGAAGGTTATTATAGACGTAAATCGTTGGAAAATGTTAGCAATATATATGTCAAAAGAATTTATATGTGGTCATTATTTATAAATATTGTTCTGGTAACTACAACCAATAATAAGTTTATAAAAGTGTTTCATTTTTTTTTTTTTTTTTCATTCAAAGTAGTTATATTTAAGTTCCGGAATACGTAGTAACAATTACCAATCAACATCGTTTTAACGTGAAATATAGTTAAATTGATCTAAAACTAATAAAATCGTAACTGTTCGTGGTGATAATTGATACAAGACTTCGGTAAGAATAGTTATTTTGTTGCGATTAATAAGTAATTACATACAAACAATTTTTACCGGTTATTAAAAAATTATAGTACCTTACTAATAGTCTGTTGATTTAGTTTCAGTTAAATAATTTTCTATGTATTCAGGTGTCAATATTTAAATTTATGAAAGTAATATTTATATCAGGGCAGCTCACTTGTGTTCATCACACCTTTTTTGTAATCCATTTACGCTTGAAACATTTTTAATAAAAACCGTACAACATTGCCAAACTGTATTATTTCATGATCGCATATTCGTATTTACATTACCTAACCAATTAAACTATTTTTAAATTTTACGTTGCATCCTTAACTTATGTTTTTTCCGATATTATTTATCGATTTTTTTAGACTATTTATTATATAGATATATTATTAGTGTACATTATAATTTCCACCATCAATTTTGGCTAAACCTCTTTATAAAACACCATGAAAAACAAATTGTATCGAATCTTTTCACGAACATTTTAATTCATAATTTTATTCACCTCATCCCCCAATCACCAATTTTTTTGAAAATTTAAGATTAATTCAAGTGAAAACTTAAAAATAAATTAAGTATATAAAGGCACAGTAAAACTTAGAAGAAATTAAGAGTTGCAACGTATAGAATTTGTATGTACAACTTGGACCGAATACGAAATGAAAAATTTAACCAGACAGTATTTGAAAAAAAAAATTGCGTATACATTTAGAAGGATTGACTGGGTGTGTTACGATTGCGAATGATACAACTCCGTATGGACCTTTTTCAATATTACAATTGCGTACATTCTACCTACCAATACTTAGTGCAATGTTGCCATTGTTCAAAATCGTGAAAATTTATAATATAACTTGTAAGGATTGCTTATATTTTATACAATTTTATAAACGTTATATTTAAAGTAGATGGTAATGTATTCAATTTTTTATCAGGGACTGGTTATCGATACCAAGGTTTTAATTTATAACTTATTATATGTATTTTTATTGTACTTTTTATACCTAAGTATCTTATATTGTTTTTAATTGACTATAATATTATAATAATGATTTTTTTAAATTATATTATTATTTTTTTTAATTTAATTTAATTTAATTTAATTTAATTTAATAGTACATGTTGGCAACATTGCATTCATTTTCGTACGCAATCGTCATGTTTTTAAGGTCTAAGTAGAGAAATCATACGCAATCGTAAAAACATACGCAATCGTTTTACTAAAAGGGACAATCGTACGCAATCGTATATCACCGGATTGACTTATAATAAAATATTAATATAAATACATTTTTTTATTGTTATTATTATAAATAAAAAAATTTGACGAAATTTGTTTTTATAATCTACTAAACCTATTTTTCGAAATAATTATTCATTTTTTATTAGAAAATATTAAATCTAAAATGGGAACGTTGTATTCAAAATGAATGCATATGGGTTATAAATCGACAAGCAGTACCTTATCTTTCGGGAGAATCTGTTTATATCCCTCGGAGCGCATATGGACTCTACCCATTAGTATGATTTATAAAAAAAAAATGAAATTGTATACAACGTTTTGAATCTATTGATAATCACAAATATATAGTTATTCTATATAATTAGAACACTATATATTCGTCTACTTTATAATGATTTCAATTTATTATCGTAAATAGTTTCATAAATTGATAAAAGTTTAGAATTCCATTGTTAATTAATATACTTAATCTATGAACGTGAAACATATTTTAAGTTTTTTTTTAACTATTTTTATCCGTAAAATATATTAACGATAAATTTTATAGAGATAACGTGTTAGTGATAAGTTAATAACCTTTAACACATTTTTTTTTTTTTTTTTTTTACTTAAATTTGCAATACGCGAAATACGTTGAGATATTATATGCAGGCATTTGTATTCGAGTCCATCGTTTTAATAATAAGTTTTTCTTGCGACACTGTTAAGATCTAATCACAAGCGCTTTGTTTTAATTGCATTCTTTATAGTAATTACCATTGTAATGCAGTCGCTTAAGCTCGCAAAAGATCATTTTTATCTCTCCGGTCTACCATTTTACCTACGTTTTATTTTTCGGCCCACGATAATATTACTTCTGTAGTACCCCACACTTAAATTGCTCTAACCGTATCTTGGCTTGATATTTTCATGGTACGTTTTAGCTTTGTATGATTATTATCTCGCGACAATCGCTTGTTTAAATTAATCTCAACATTTCTCATAGCAACACTATTCTCTAACTTTCATCATTTTATAATTGAATCCTCTTTACGGGGAGCTGTGTATTAATTAAAATAAGAAAAAAAAATAAAAATAAAAGAAAGGGATAAATGAACATCGAAAACTAATTTAAAATAATAATTAAAATAAACATATAGCCATAACGTAAAAAATGTTTACAGGTTTTATTTTTATTGTAGAACGTTATACATGCACGTGTACGACACAAACAATACGATAAAAAATGCCGCACCCAATATGGTTGATAAAAAAATAGAGAAACAATGCACTTGGCAATCGTAGTTTACGTTTGGGACGTTCTGTTGCCAAATTAGCTACCGGCTAGGCCTAGACATGAGCCAACTTATTATCTCTTGTATATTCGGTTTATTTTACTTTTCATAATAACATATAACAATGCAGGAGGATAATGTTAGTAATAAATTCTTTCATACAGACAATTTAAAAATGGCGTTGTTAATAATCTACGCAACGAAGTGGTTAGACTGCATTCCACCCTACAAATTCTTGGATGGATGGCCCTTCAGAAACGTGTACAAAACGAATACATGGCAAATCCTAAACAACAAGTATTTCAGCCCACCGACCAACAGATGGATAATCCTAAATTTACCTCCGATACAAAAAAAAAAAGAGTCACTGTGGAATAAATGAAAAAAACTAACAACAATTACTTGGAAAATATATTATGCAATTGTATACGATAATATATAACTTGCTTATGATATGTGAACATAAAATATATAGGAAATTTCACATAAGTATTGTTTAGTCATCACTTTTAGATTATAATCATAACATATTATGTTGTATATAAATCATCGTTTAAAGGGTATTATCATAATAAACATTATTAAATAGTAAATAATATATACTACGGAAACTTAGTACCAATGACTAATGAGTTGTTCAAACTGTAAATCAATAATTTTATTCAGTCCGTTTATTATTTTACAATATTTATCAAAAAAAGGTAAAAATAATAATACAAATATTTTCGGTTTATTTGTAAATAAAATTTAATACACACAGTTCAATATATCTAAAATGTTAAATTTTTGATAGAATATGAGAATAACATAAAAGTTTTTGATTTTTATGAATAGTGTTATAATACAAAATAATAAAAGATAAAATATGTATTCATATACATCAACAAAAACAACTTTGTGTATACATATTTATATTTAATGTTTTGTATATTCTAATCTATAGATTAATCTGTCAAGAAGGCTTTTAATGAAAGTTTCATTAATTATGCACAATAATCTTTCATGAATATTTTTATGTAAGAAATCAAAAAACAAAACGGACATTCTTAATAATTTTTATTTATTTATTAAGTTAATCATTGCAGTTATACTATAAATACTTTTAATTACAAAGTAAAATAATAAATATTATTTGAGTAAAATAACCATAATCATCCGAAATTAGACTTATGCGTTACTTAGAGTTGTATTTAATTTAAATGCTCGTGTGTAAATTATTCGTTAGGATCTTGAATTTAAATATATATCAACTTATATTAACTGGACCTTTCCCGGTCGATAGTCGTCTCCTTTTCTCGACTCCGCTTTGGTCGTAATCTTCTTCCTTATCATTCATTTCTCCTTTCACTTAATTTTTCTCCCCTTTGCACTCACCACACCCATGAAGCCGTAGGTGACTCGCATCATATTATTTTCTCATGCCTCCCTCTTACTCTTCTCCACAACTCATTATATTACAAACTCTCCTCACTTGGCTACTCTTTTCCCCTGATGTAATCATTCTTCTCAATTCTCGTTCTCCTTCCGTCATCTCACTCATCATTAATTTCATCCTCATCGCAGGTTTCTACATTCAAATTATTTAAATTATATATTGTACTGAATAATTTAAACAACAAGCCCATTGTCTTGTATCATAAATAATTTTTATTATTGTCTTTTTACAGAAAAATTAACTGTCATAACGTAATATCTATTGGATGTTAAAAAAAATGACTAATATACTTGTATATTTTCAAATTATACTTATCTAAATACAATGCTGTATTATTTATTGAAAGTATTAAGGTTTTAAAAAAAATAAAAAAAAACTGTCAGCATCAAATGTCAATAGTATACTATTTAAAAAAAAAAATAATAATGTTATGTCTATTTTCGTGAATTATGATTTGTATGGTTGTACTCGTATATAAAATGTGATGAAATAGTTAACTTTTTATTACTAGAACTATTTTTTTTTGTAATTTAAAAAAAAAACCACTACGAAAAATTTGGCATACGGTGATATTAAATCAAAATTTGAGTAGGTAGCGGGTATTATCTTTATCAATAATGTAAACTTCACAAAGGCTTCTAACTGAAATATAATTTGATCTCACAAGTAAACTGTTACCCTAAGACTCGTTTGGATGACATTGTTCAAAAGCAATCAGCTACACGTGACGCGAAATCTAAGAACATAAAATGCATACGAGACCAATGGAGAAAAAAGAGTGTGTGTGAGAGAGAGAAATATAAGTATGTGAAGAAAAAATGAACTATATATATATCGATGTCAAAATGACATGTTCTGTGTAAAAGTCATTAATGACTAAAATCGTTTGACAATTGCAAAATGCATCGAAGACCTAATTAATTGCTCGGTACGTGTGTGTTTGTATATGTGCTCGTCTAATGAGTGTATAACTTAATTATCAAATTTTTCTCAACAAATTAACTACAAACACACACACACACACACATATATATATATATATATATATATATATATATATATATATTTGTATGTAAGTGTGTATGTATGTGTGTGTGTCTGTACACAACAATAACAAGAACGTCAATGTGTAGATCTTACGCGTACGCCGTATGTACATACTACACATATTATGTCCGTGTATTTTTCGCAGTACAGTCGTTTGATGGGCGCGGCACGTACACGCACTGCGGTTTTATTTTTTTCTACTTTTTTCCTTCTTTTCTTTATCGACCCGACAAAAAAAATTCTATACTCATGTTTGCGTGAGAGTAAACTGTAAAAACTAAACGTTCAAGTGGCAAAATTATCTCATCCGCTACAACCCCACATGCAACATATTATATTACACGTATTATACACCTATACTTTTATATATATTTATATTTGTATTAAGTTCTACGAAAACCATCTATCCATCCATATTTATAATACCTAAGCCTGTCCTCGTAGAAGGTATTTTTTTTATTTTTTTTTATTAGCCTTCAGCCATCGACTATTATGGCTCAACAATTACAAAATATAGATATGGCATATAAAATTAATGATGTTAGTTCACCTAAACAAAATCTATAAAATAGACAAGATAACAGATTTTATATATATATACTAAGGTAATATAGATAATTCAATTGTATATATAGTCTAATATACAATGAAAAGATACATAGAAAGAAGAAAAAAAACCACTACCCTACGGACAGAAACGTTTGTTAACGATCTCCGTAAGGAGATTAATTAGTGGGATAATCAAAGAGTTAAAATTGGAAATAAATTCAGATAAAACATTTGAGATGGAATCCATGGAAGAAGTAACCGTTTTGGTGGCTGTATCATAAGATTTCCTTGGAAGCTGCCGAGCATGATCACCTGGGACCTCGTTTGACGGAACCTTTGGAGGTGTTTGCACATTTGTATTGCTGTTAGAGCGAAATGCTGATTTCTTGTTTTTAGACAAAGTGATCTTTTTGTACGACGGGCAAACCTTAAAGTTGGCAGTGTGATCACCAATGCATAAAGCGCATTTTGCCAGTAGATCACGCGGCGTGACGCACTCCTCAGTGAAATGATCCTGGCCACATTTCACGCAGCGAGGAGGGTGACAACAATATTTTAACGTATGCCTATAGGATTGGCACCGCTTACATTGAGGGTGACCTCGAGCCTTTCTTAGTCTTGGTTTTTCAACGATGATTTCAAAATTAAGTAAATTTGAGACATTAAAAATATTTCTATTAAATTCATTGTTCTGAAGCTCAATAGCGAAAAGAGATTGTGGCATAATTTTAGTCTTATTAATAAAATTGGATACACTTACGACTAAGAAACTCAGCACAGATAGAGCAGTTTCAATTTCTTCTAATGCTGTGGAATGGTGAATATTGCGAATGACTGCTTGAATTGGGCGCAAATGACGCGGACGAAAAGTGTGGAAAGAATACTCCTTATTCTCGTCCATGAGATACTTTATAATTTGTAAGTGATATTTGCGGTTTGGAGTTTATATTTTTAAAACATTGTTGAATGCAGATAGGGTGAACCCATCCGGCCCTGTAATACGGATAAGGTCACTCTTGAGCGCTTTCAAGTTGGCAATATTTTTGACGAATATTTGGGAAGACTTCAGACGCCCGACATCCAAGGGCTGTATAACCGGTGATTTAGAGTCAACCATGATTGCATCTTGATTAGAAGGTGAGGTGGTACCGGTGGAGGGCTGAAGACTTCAGTTGATGAATCGAAATCGTCTGCGAGAGCGGCATATTTGTTAGTAGAGACGAAGATTTTGGATTTTTTGTCGCCGGCTTTAGGCGACGACGAGTTTGACGATATTGAAGATAGATTACTTTTTTGGGTGTATTAAGACGCGACAAGTTCGGTTTTTATATAAATATAAAAACACAGTCTTTTAATGAGCGATAATAATACTAAAGGTAGGCATAACACTAACGAACGCGATGCATGTGTACGCTAAGACGGTCGACGCTGAACTGTAGAAGGTAGTTATCCAACCGAAAACAATAAATGAAACGCACAATAAAACCGAATGTTTATTCGGCTCTGTAGACATTTTTAAAAAAAATGCACTGAATTTTTACCTACTATCCACGGTAATGGCCATTGCGTAGAGTGTATATTATGTATATATTGTACATGGGTACTTGAACTTCACGTCCTTAAGCTCTCGACCGCCGAAGGATCGAAATAGCGCGTGTCTTATTCATCTATGAATGAACGTAATATAATGATGGACTTACATTTTCGATGTATATCCAAACCAGTTGTGTTCAGACATGCGGTTATTCCGTTGTCTCTGACATTAAAGTTTAATTTTTAGAAGTTATGACAAGCACAGAGGTACGGGGTCATTCACGTTTCCAGTAAATAAAGGAATAATGGTCATAGCCGAATTTTGTCATGAAAACGCCAATGGCGTTTCGAGTTAAGTTTATGTGGTAAAAGAAAAAAAAAATATTAAACAACTTAAATTAATGTATTTAAGTATATAAGTGGTATGAGAATCACGCGTAACCTGCGCATGCAAAAACAATTATAAAAATAATAAGGCGTACGCGCGTAGTCACTCGACGAGAGAGCCGAGGCGATGCTTAGGAGGTCAACGACATGCGAGGAAAGATATAAGTATTGAGATGAGTGGGATCGGAGTTCGCACACACAATAAGATAATATTAAATAGTACAAATGTTTATAATCCGAGATAAAATTATGTGGTGCTCGACCGTATCGATTCGATGAAATAATGCGATTGTATTATATACGGTTTACCACTTGCTTAATCGAAAAATACGGTATCATTTAAATATATCCACGATACATCATGTGGAAGACTTCATTGGATAGATGATTTTACAAACATACTCGTGCAAATAAGTAATTTTTAGATTCCCAACAATATTACCTTGGTCCTACATGTTCTGTCCCAATTATAGATCAAATATTCAAGGCATTCGTTACACGCAGTAAATATTTTAGATGGAAAATTTCGTTATCTTATTTTCATCTTTGCGGAGGTGTTTTCGATTCGGAAGCAAAATATTCACAGTTCGTTGGTGAAATGAGTAATTTTATAAGTTATGACTTCACAGATTCTATGCAAAAATCAAAAATATAGGATTTATATCAATTACATTTTTTTTCTATATAAAAACTTAAATTTAAATGTAACTACTTATATGAATTCTTTCTATTTTTCTATTTTTTTTAATAGAAATTTAGATTAAAAATCTTTATTTCATAAATGGTAATTGACAAAACTATATTTTAAAAGCAGACTTTAAAATATTATTTTGACAATTGCGATACTAAATATAATACACACACACACACACATATATATATATATATATAAATAATATTTGTTGGTTAATATACGAACGATGTCTACAAAGTTAACTGCTTACGCATACACGTGGTTATTTTATGCACTGAATTGTACAGTTTCTCTAAAATAATATTTCATACACCACTGGAAATATAAAACGTAATTGGATTTTTCCAAATCCTTTTCTTCTTGATTTTATTTTTGATACTCAATATAAGCTATAGCTATTGGGAAATTAAACTTTCCTAGAAATAAGACTGAAGATGTTCCAAAACTCTTTCCTAACCAATAGAAGTTCAAATAAAAAAATACAAATTTCAAAACGTTCAAAAGAATTCTTCACAGAAGTTCATAAAATAAATATTTTTGTTTTGTTGAATCATTTAACTCTTTTGAAAATCGATAAATTTATGCATTCAATATCATACATACATGATGTAATAGGTATACCTACATCTACGACGAGGATTTATTTTGAAATTGTTTCATACATAGTAGCACAGTAGAAATATTCAGTACGTCGTCATAGAATGCAAAATTTCCAGTGCGAAATGACTTGTTCATGTTGATAAAATATAGTTTTTATTCATTCGCCGTTGTCGTTGATTTTTTTATTTTTATTATTGAAATTGTTTTCATGGAAAAATCTATTCAAAACAATTTGAAGACAGATACTCTGCGTATAAATCATATCAACAGTAGTCTATGTCTACAAACTTTTTTATTCGAGGACCACATCAAATTTTAAAAGCTCTTAATGGACTAAAATGCTCGAACATAATATTATATTACATATTATGTAACTTTTAATTTTATAGAAATATATATACTCATAAATCTTGCATTCTATACGTATTTATATATTATTTACTGTTCTTTAAGTGGCCGGTTAAGACATATTCGTGTGCAGTAGTTTTAGGACTGCTGATTTATATTATAGTAACTAGTCCAGACCATAGTGTTCTTTGGAGTTTTTTCAAAATTCAATGTTACTCATGTACGTTGAACTTATTACTTCGTAATGGCCAACAACCAAACGTTTCGTAACTTATATTATTTTTCTAAATCAAATACTAAAAAAATTTAAACTCATATTCACAAAAAAACGTTCATCAGTATTAGGGCCAATATCACAAATAAAAATAACATCAAATAATACATATTAATAATTATGTTACTGAGTTTTAAATTTTATAATACAACAAATAAGTAATGAGATTATATCCACAAAATATCCGTATATTTAAAAATTAAGGTATAATTTTATTAAAGCTTACATGTATATGATCCCCTTCAAAGTATTCCTCTTCCATAACTATACACGGATTCTTCCGTTTTATCTAGCTTTTGTAACAATTCTGGAAGATTTTGGCTGGAATGTCCTGGAGTACTCTATTCACGGCAGTCTGGATGTTATTTATAGACTTAAAATGCGTTATTTTCACGAATAATTTTGTTTAGGGGTATAAGGAAAAGTCACAGGGCTATTGCGGTAAAACTACGATGTTTTTAGATGTCAAAAATTGTGAACTGAAGACACGATGGCATGGAGCTTTGTCATGATGATGGATCTGCGTTTTAGCAATCTTTAGACGGACTCTAATGACTCGTTTTCGCAATCGACCGAGTACTTACAGATATAAATGTTAGGTGACTGGTTGCTGCAACTCTGTGCAAGATAACTTTATTATTAATGAAGCAAATCATCATCGTTTCACTTATGATTTACTCAATTTCGCCTTCCTCGGTCTGACTGCACCAAAAGAGAGCCACAGTCAACATATCTTAGAAATACTTAAGCATAACTAAGGGCTTCATCACTGAACACTTTGACCAATTTACCATATGTTTCTTTAACAGAATCGCCAAGTTTAATGTAAAATTTAAACGCGTACCACTGTTTAATATAACGTCATTCCATATTCGTGATACGCCTACGAGTAAAATGTTGAAAACACGATACAGTTAGAGAACTGACGTACGAAAGTTGTGAGCACATAAATCGAAAGAGGAGGAATTATTAATTGACCTAAGTTTTAGTTTCGTAGTATTACTAGGAGCACGGCTAAAAAATCAGTCTTCTAACTAATTGGTCATATATCTTATTTGGTCTTAAAGGATGATGACAAAAAATGTAGATTTTCATTTATTTTACTACATCCAAACATTGAAAACAGATCAAATGTATGGAGAAAAAAAGGAAGTTTTGCACTTACAAAGAATTATTGCATCTTGCCCTGTGACATATTCCCCTACTATATTGCGAGAAATATTACTTAACTCCTATACTATTCTGAGAGCTATGTTTATAGTTTCAGTTTCTACTTTAATACGTATGAACTATCCTTAATATTGATCAGTTAAGTAAGTAAAGTAAAATTATACACTACATAATTATGAAATGTGTTAAGTAAAATATTTAAATTATGATGCGATACTGGTTTTGTATAAAATGAGTGTATTGTAATATTGTCACTTTCATTTCAAAAAATATGTACTGTAATACCTAAGTTATATTAATATGCATAAAATATTTCTTGATTTGTTCAATATTTTTTATGATGTTATGTTAGTATCCTCTTTGAGCTTACTACTATATAATAATGATTAGACATTAATGTCTTTATTAATGTCCGATTTTGGACGAACACATTGGATCATATAAACACATAATTGTGGGGTGACGATGCAAAACGTACTATTGTGATTTTACATATATTTCAGGAAAGATCATTTTCTCATTTTCTGCTGTGTAATAAATAATTGAGATATACATGTTGCGAAAATGTTTAAAAATAGATAAAGATCTATGAAATAAGTTTCTGTAGATAAAAGTATTTTAAAATGTATTATTTGTACTTAAATATAGCTTTTTAAATTTTAAATTGGATCAAAACGTACTATTTGTTACAAATAGTACGTTTTGCTTTGATTAACACAAATAGTACGTTTTGACCAACATTTTTACAAAACGTTCTATTTAATTAATTAAATTTTATAATGAATATAATTTAATATAAAATAAAGTAGGTGACTATTATAAAGTAAATACAAATATCTGATACCTGTAGCCATTGGCACATTCATTAGAATAAACTTTTTGTGATTCATAACTCTTTTTTTTCATAGAACTTAATGTCAATGGTCCACAATTTAAATCATTGCTAGGCAACTATAATATAATTATAAGTAATCATTATAATATCATTAGAACAAAAATGTAGATAACTATTACTATTCTAGATATAATATACAAAAAATATCTATAAACTGATAAGTTAGAAAACACAATTTGTATAGGCATAAACGCCATAAACATTACCTTATTTCTAGCAGCATTAATATCTTTGACGATTACATTTTTAATGATTTTTTGGGTTAGAATAAATTATTGTAATTTAAAGCTTAAAAGTATGTTTATAAATATAAATAAATTTATGCATATATTAATCAATTATTTATATTGCTTATCTCGTTACTAGTTCCTGAATTATTGAATTTCTCGTAAAAGAATGTTGACCGGTAGGACTCAACGACGATAAAATCTAAGTGTTGGTTTATATTTCTCTATCATCGATATTCTTTCCATACTTGATTTGTCAATAAATTTTTCAATATGTTTTTAAAAACATTTAAAAATGCGATGTTCAATGATTATGAAGTATAATAAAGTGAAAAATAATATTCAAAAACATAAATTAAATACTATAAGATGCGCACATTTAATTTTCCTTGTACAAGAAATGATGAAATCGAAAAAAAATATTGAAAAATCAATAATTATTTTGTTTCGTTCACAAAAAAGTACAAACAGAATGTATTTTGGTTACTTGTTTGAACAAAAATACTAAACTAATTGAAATTCTAAACATTTTTTATTCGGAACATTTATTCATATTATAATATTGTTTATTTCTGCTTAGTATTATCATTTTAATCAAACTCATTTATATTGAGCATTTTAAATAATTTGCATTTGTATTAGTACTCTTCACAAATTCATGCAATTAATACAGTATAATTTTCATCAGAACATTTATTTTGGATAGTATTTATTGCACATTATTTGAAAGGTAAAGTTATAAGAATATGTTTTAAATAAATGTCTTTCTTTTGGTGTGTCTATATACTTCTTATTTGTTGATCCCTTTTTAATTTAGTTTATTGAAAATTCCAATATATTTTCATATTTTATTATGCTTTCATTTGGTTAATGTTTTATCTTTGGTATATTTTCTATTGATATAGAATTAGAACTGATCTTCGTACGAAACATTGTATTTTGAAAAAGTATGATGTACTCGTATATTATGCTTAAATATATGTATGTACGTGTGTATTTGTGTGTGTATCATATGATACAAACGATAAATCTTTCTTTCAAATGATTAAACTTTTTGTAACTTTTTTACTCATCCTTGCCTAGTTTTATATTCACAGTTCTATAACTCATGTCGAGAAACTAAGTCTTAATTCTCGAAAACGTACACAAAAATAATACATAAAGATCAAATTAAATATATATTCGTTATATAATGCAGTTTTTAATTTCGAGTATATATTTTTTCCCCATTTCATACAAAGACGTAATAATTTACGGTCTATTGTCTACAGTCTACATAGTTTATGTTTTAAGTAGTGTCAAAGTAAATACTTATGTTTATAAAGAAAATAAATCGATTGCTAAATAGAGTTTAACATATTTTGCATTGTTATTTCGATAAAAAAAAAAAAAAAACCTTTCGAGTAATTTAATCTACTATCTAAACGTTTGATCTTAAAGAAAAAAGAAACATGGTATGCAATCAACACAATATTGATATCTTTATAGAGTTTAAACAATTGATTAATTTTAAATTGGATCAACCATTGATATAATTATTTAAGACTACATAAAACTTATCAAGAAATCAATAACCCTTTTTTTTTTTTATTCCAGTTTACAATAAGGCCTTAAAGAGTTTATTATTTTGTGTTATACATACAATGGTTTATACTGGAATGCAAGGTTTCCGAGCCTAAAGTATCACGAAGAACTTTCATGGCTGTCGATCATTTTATTTTACTATGGTTGAAATGGCGAATAACAATTTCTTTTATTATTTATATTTATGGTATGATTGTGTTAAACGTATATCGCATTTCTGTTATTGATTAAGATATATAAACTTCATAAGATACATAGATAGTGAGCATAACATGCATTATATTGCATTATATATACATTATATTATAATACATACATACACTGATGAACTAAAATTAGCTATCATATTATTTTCTTGGTGAACTATGATATCTATAGTTATATAGTTTATTAACGAATTAATTATTTATTATATCACGATAATAAAACGGGTTAATATAAAACCCCTTCCTTCTTCACTTATTAGAATTCGGCTGGGTTACATGAAATGACCACTGCACTGATCACAGCAGGTGTATGAATTTCTTATATTATATTTTTGACGTATTTATCATAAACGCCACTTTCAACTGTTTCGAAACTCCTTGTGAAATCAACGTTTGCGATGAATGCGATTTTATAACTCAATAAAAACCGTTATTCATAAAGAGATCATACTACGAAATTGTATTGCATCATTTTAAAGACAAAATTGTTGTAAAAGTCACGTAATATCTTATATTTAATACTTTATACGGTGTACGACCCGTAAAAATTGATCACTTAACATACCATTGAATATCGACGGTTTACAATCCGTAAAAATTGATCACTTGACAAACCTTGAATATCAACTCAATAGTCGAATATATCCCATCAACCAAAAGACGAAAAATGTACCTTACATTTACCCTTTCCTTCTCTTTTCTAAATATTACCGATGAAAATTTTGCTCACATCTCTTTGTAAATTTTGATTTCGAATAATGTTATATTTTCAAGAAAATGAACCAGTTATTGTTTGGTTAGGTCAAAAGCACAAATTTTTTTTGTTGTGCCATACAATCTTATTTTTCTTACTCAGTTTTTCGGCCCATTAAGAGCCATCGCTGCAGAAATTGAGAGACTTTTTGATGGCATGCCATCACAAGATCTCTCCATTTCTTTTTCTATTTTCTCTCTTTCATATGCATTATTAAAAGTCGAGTCTTCTTTTATATTGTTGATCGTTATGCATTACCATTGATAATACAAAATTCGAAAACGGTATTATCGATTTAACTGTGTTTACGCGATATTATTAGATATTTTGAATTTTATTGGCTAAATAATGATTTCAATTTCGATTTACGCTTGACTAAATACATTTTATTTTTTATTGCATTTAAATATTTAATTAATAGACATTATGCAAATATAATATTTATTTTGTTCATTTCAAAGTAAACAAATAGATACAATATTTATATTTCAACTTACATGTATATTTAGGTATTATATTTATTATTTAACATGCTGTTTTATCAAACTAAAATAGGTTTCTAAAGCTACTGAAGTTTTGTTAATTTTTTTTTGCTAGAACTAATAATTTTTTACAAATCAACTATTGATTGTAACCATAGATTATAATAAATCTATTGTCGTTTTAATACAAATACTTTTTAATTTTATATTTTTCTGAAATTTCAACCTATATTTTTACATCAAAATTTATTTTTTTCAAATTTCATCAAATAAGAATTGAATATAAAAACAGTAATTAATTAGTTACAATTTAAAAATAATTTAAAAGTGGGAATATAATAAAGCTTAGAAAATTACTTAATATCTATGTATAGGAAATAGTTATGTAAAAATCGAATTGATATACTAACTTGCGACCAAAACTAATGTGAATATTGTAGTACTCATCTAACATTTTTGAATCAATGCGAATACTCTCGAGTTTTTAAACGTTCACACCCCGTTTAAACGCTGTTTGATCGTCATTAATGACTGACCACAATTTTTGTTTGGGTAATGGACGAAAAGCTAAAAATTATACGCCGAATACGTAACTGTGTGTTATAATAATAACAATAATAATAAAAATGATGATGATATTATTACGAATGGAATCCAAACAATTCATTATCCGACGACACAACCCCATCATCACCCCTGTACCTCCAGCACCGGAATGGTTAATTACACGTTTTGTTTTCGGAATTTATGAAAACACAAGACTAATGAAAATACCGTCCACCCTCATCCACCGATTATTCGAACGCGACTCGTCGTCTCGCGTAGCGCAAAAATTAACGTTTCACAGCGAATAATGGAAACGTCAACGCGTCGTCATCGTGCGCGTAACGGAACCGCTTTCCCAAAATATTGATCTCGCACGTACGCCTGCTGCTGAACACAACACTCCCACATATAATTATGTAAAACCTTCTAGTCTGCATATTGTAATAGTCGTATGGTGACGATGAAGATGACGAAGACTACGCGTACGGCACGCCCTCGCGAAACCGACATCGTATCAATTGTATTAGCTGTAGAACGGTATCACTTATATTGGCAAACCGACAACGTCAGTCCCAGGCGTGCGGCCGCCCTCTTCCCGTTAACCTTACATGTCACCGCCGTGACCTCCGTCTATGAATGCATCAATAACGTATCCGCCGAAGGACTTCGATTTATTTCGTTTATCGTTTTTTGTTGTACCCCACCGACTACCCTCGTATTACACACAAAACGGTATGGTACGTACACGACGTGCGGACGGAGCGAGCACACTTTCTTCTCCGGGCAAAGATCTGGTAATCGAGTACCGAATCCCGCTCTAACCCTCTAAATTGTATGTCTCCCCCCCCCCCCCTCCTCACCATTCGGAAAAGCGAAAATTCATCACACGAGTGTTCGTCTAATATTCCATAACGGTGTGTTAATCTCATTTTATCAACCAGCGTCGATTTACGGAGAAACGTGTCATCGTCCCTTATATACGTCCCATCATGTCATTATTGCGCGCGTGCTCACTGCGAGAAAAATCGTCTGTACACCCACCGACGACACCTTAGCTAACTACATTCCTGCATAGCGTTACGCGTTCCGCTTTATTGCGTATAATCTATACACATCCGACGATGGGCGGAGGGAAGACGGTGGCGCCGAAACGGATAAAAAATTATTTTCTCCCTCGCTCCGTGGATAATTTACAGTAACAGTTTAGTCAACCGGCTGGATAAACTTTGAAATGTAGAAAAAATAAAATGAATTGCCGCCAACGATTTACGATGAGTCCGAAACTGGTAACGGTGTGCAGCAGGGTGGCCCGCGGGTGACGGGACGGCGACATACGTTTTTAGTCAAATTAGTCTTTGGCGCCGAAACGCACTCGGCTTCATACTTAAAACTTAGTTTTGAAAGTTCCAAAAGCTGACGATCAATTTTCAGAAGGAATACAAACGCACGGCGCAGCACTACCGATGGCGTGTGTTTACAACCAGGCGTTACGGACACGTCCTAGGGATGGTACAGTTTAATAGGATCATTTGTATTAATATGAATAATATTGATCAATTTTTTTACTTATCATCTCGAATGTTTTAATTTTTTATAACACCTTATTGGTCGAGTACCCCGAACAATCGTAATAAAACGACTGCCACTTTAACTAATTGGTCAATAAGTAACAAACGGATCGTTATACGAATTTAGGTATTGTTATATACCGTTATGATAAGAACAATAATAACAAGATTTTTTTTATTTTGAACATTTGAATATTACCTCTATCGGAATATCGTTATTGGCATACATACTAATTGTACTTCGGAAGCAATACGGTGATTTATTTCATCCTGGTAAAAATAATAATCATATTTTTTACCTGTTGTGTATGAGCCACAATTGGGATACGAAAAAGAAAATGAAAGGTGACGATCGAACGATCCTCACATTTTTATATTGTGATAATCGCTAGTAAAATTATCAGTGCTCGACGATATCACGAATTTATTTTTTGTTGACGGCCGTTTCACTGACTTTTAGCCGAAAAACATTAAATTGAATTATTAAATCGAAAACTGTTAGGGAAGACATTGCAATTTAATTTAGACACAAAGTACCTAAAATATGAAAATCGTATACATTTATTATATTTTACTGGTCGTTTAGAGCGGCGAACATATATAAATACATGCATGCGCACTACAAAAACGATATATTACGCCATACATACGCAAATACATAATACACATAAATATTAACAGAAACAACTGTATGTGTCGAGTGTGTTGCAAAATGTACGTCATACACGTAGACGTAACGAGGTTAGTCTGCCCACGTCATGTCATATACAACAGGTATCAAGGCCGGACCTTTGTCGATTTTTTGCAAATGATCTGTGAACGTTGATTTTTTCGGGGAATCGCAAATGACAAATTTCGTGTGGAAGCGATTTTCATGGTTTGGTCATCTGTTGAAGTATACAAATATCAAGTCTTCCCAAGTTTTCATAAGATATGAAAATTGACATCAATTGGTCACTATAGCATAGAAATAAAACGGCGATATAACGAGGAAATTATTTTATAACGACATATAATTACTTTTTTTCACGATAAAAACCGTATTTTACACATTTAAACCTATATACCACGTAAAAATAATTGAAAGAACGTTCAGATATTTAAAATAGTCTTCATCCCTCTTTCTCTTTCATTCTGCATACACAAAAAACCTTTCTACGTCTTTCGAACCTTAAACGTGCGACCGACTGCTAAAAATCTGCCCTTTGAAATAGTTTCTATACATCATTTAACCTACTCCACCTGACTATTTTTATTACATTTCAATATTTTTTTTTCGAATTTTTATTCCACCCAGATTAAAAATACTTTTAATATCAATAATTATTCCAACAATTGTTCAAAATTTAATTCTCAATTTATTTAGTGTTTCTTAGACACGCGTGTGTAGAGTATAAAAAGCATGTATAAAAAAAACGATATTTATGTAGAAGTTAAAAATATTATTACAAAAGAAAAAACTTTCTTCATCGGATAATAATTTAATCCTCAATTTCTTGTAACTGTATGAGTGCATGTCTGTACTTAATAATATTCATTAAGATTTCTTCTTGTTACCCTTATATATTCGAACACACTTATGGTGTGTAATTTTATGCGGTACATCGTCTTGGCAACGATTTCACATTTCGTTAGCCGCAGTGGATTTTCTCTTTCTATAAGGATTTTGTTGGCAGAGGTTGAGATAGGGACTTATATATTCCTTGCATTTTCCGCATAATTCTTCTGGTAGTTTGTAAATGTCCTAAAATGCAAAGATATACTTGGGCCGACTATCAATCTCAGTAATTCCGACCTGCCGCGTGGTATACCTAAGGAAATCTCGCTACTTCCTATTTCTCCTTAATGCAAATTAATAAATGACTGTGGAGGTTTTCATTTTTCATAACATTTGTATTGTCTGTTTGTCTATTATTTCATTTTAAATAAACATTTATATTTTAAACTTAATTCCTAGAAGGTTTTAAATCCCAAATCATTAATTTAATTTCCTCATCAGTAGCAAACATAAATATTTAAATAAATAAATAAGTTATCGTAATCGTCACAGCCAATTTCATTCGTTATAAGTTATATAATATTAGATACAGTTGGTTTTTATAATAACATCGTTGTAGTTTAGGTGCACAGCGAAAACGTTTTATTTTTTGGAAATCATACTAATAAACGAATAATGAAAACGCTAATGTGTATCAGTAACTATTTTTCTCCGATATTTCAAATATTTATTTTTAAAATTCCGTCAGCTTTATTCTGTTATTTATTAATGGACAGAACAACATCTGCAAATGTAAAAAATGAACCCATTCTTTACGTAAGGCTTTTATATAGTGAAGTAGAAGACACATTATGCATTTTTCATTTCAATTTTAGATCGATTTTCTTTCCTTTCTTTTTTATTTTATTTTTTAATATTATTTGTTATGCGATTCCCTTTTTCTCATTCTTACTATGAAAAAATCACATTACTAATTCGGTCGTAGAGAAAAAATAACATTGGATCAAAGTTTAAAAAGGGCATGATAAATAGCAAAAAGCGCAAATAATAACATTTGACAGGAAGGGTTCAAAACGTTACGGTCATAAACCATATCCGGTTGTTTTTCAGACCGTCAAAATGACTAGTAATAAATATGAATCCTTCCCGTCTCTTTTTGAAATAAATACAAATTTTCCAATTTATTTTCTCTTTTTATTTGTCAATTTAAGAATATATTTCTAATGGGTCTAAAATTCTGGATGCCTAAGTATCATTTAATTATAAAAAATATAATGTAAGCTAAAGGGTTAAATTCAATGAACTATAAAATTATTACATTAATGGGCAATCAATAAATCACAAGGAAAAGGTTTAGTATAAATATTATGATGGAATTACAAAATATTTAAAAAAAATCATTCAATTATACATTCAATAGTTTTTTGAAATATTTTAAGTTCTTGATAGATCGTTCATGAAGTATATATATTTTTTCAGCTCAATATTTTAAAATAATTATTTTTCTGGACGTAAAATTGTTTTCTTTAGAATGACTAAAAGAATATGAATAAGATTCAGTTTAATTTTAAAGCAGCATAAATTATAATAATAATTATTATTATTGTTATAATTATAATTATTATTTTTTAAGCGTAAACAATCGTAGCTAAAAACTGCGAACAATTAATCGTATTTGACGGTAAATTTGATATTTTACTGATATTTAATATCATATTGCTGTAATAATTGACTGTCCGTCCCTATACATTTATGGCATATCAATTTACTTTTTTGATTTAATTATATGTCTGATTATTTCAGGAACGATAACCAGCACAGGGCGGATTGGTGAGCGACTAAGTATATCTGGCACGAGATTAGACACTGGGAGTCCAGTAAGATTTGGTACCAAGTCCAGCGTAGAATCACTTAGGCATACTGCGGGTCGACAAAGCTTACTAGACTTAGTAGGATGTAGATTTGGCGTCAATCGAAAACCACCACAGGTCAGTATATTTACGATGCAATTTCTTACAATTTTTTTTTAATTTTTAATGGATTGCAATTATCAGAAATCTATAAAAATCCCCATACTGATTAGTATTACATAAATCCCTAATAATACACTGGAAAGGGAGACTAAATATAATTATTAGTTGTAATATTAAGTAAACATTAAAACTATATTATTATATGATATAATTAACAAATATAAATATAAAATTAATAACCATTAGTCAGTTAGCAAAAAGTATAAGATAATCTTTTTAATAATACATTTTATTAGTTTAATATACATTTACGGATTCTTAATATTTTTAAATTTAATATACTTAGGAGCTTTTTTAAAAAAAAAAAAAAAATGTATCACAGAGGTAGAACAACAAAACTTAATATTCTTAAAAAATAAAATAATAAGTTAAAACGATTATTCAAATGTTTGTTTTAGAAAACTATATAGTTATTATTTAATCATGCACGCATTGTAACTGTTATAACATTTTCGTTGATTGAATGCAAGATGAAACTATTGAATGACGTCTCGTGTCATCTGAGTGGTCGCTTAATTAGCCCTACACGAAAACCGAATCTTGTTCGAATGCGTTTCGTCGTATTTTCAATTAAGCAGGTATAAAAACTGTACATAAATAAACAACGCTTACGTAGCTACCTAGAAACAATATTGTTTTATTCGTGGTCGTGTTATATTTGACCATCGGAGAAAATTGTGTTCTGCCGATTAAATCGATTCTAACCTAGAAATCTTCCTGGTTGACGGACTGAGGAAGGAAATAGAGAACAATAGATGTATTTTAAAAGTTTCCAGACCACGTTTATCCACCGCCCGTCACAATAATGTATACGTGCCCAACTAACTTCTATAATATAGTGGACTGCGAGGAATTGAAATTAATTCCCTCTGTGGATTGTTTGGATACCCGTTAACCATTCCCCGTATAAAAACATATAGACGGGTTATTATTTATTTATTTCGATTGTATAGGGATGTTTGTATTGGTTAGTCGAAAGGGGATGGGTGATAGGAAAAGAAAACGCTTAATGGAAATAGCAAACACGAATCATCATCGCTAATGATTAATCGACGTGTATCCTGTACGTTTGTTTATTCTGTAATCACGCGTACTCGTTATTTTACTAAACGCTTACCCTTAATATTCTCTACCTTAATCAGTTAAAATAAAAACGTTTTCATGTTTGTATAAAGTAATAGAAACGAAAACAAAAAACAATACAAATTATAATTGTCATTACTTTTCATAGTACTCAACCGCATTAGTTATGCTACAAATAGTAGTAGCTGTGACGATATTACATAAAAGTGGCATCTATAATTGTTTTTTAAATACCACGTGTATAACATAATGTTCTTGATTTAAGTTTTGTTTTTTGTCGTCGAGTCTCGAAAGTCAAAACGTAAGTGCATAAGCTGATTACGTTTCTATGTATTATATTAGTTTAACCATTTGTACATGGATTAACACATACCCCGTTCAGAATGTTGGGTCTGCTTATCACGGTTTTGTAACGAAAGGCTATCGTATCGGAAGATTAAATCTATTGTGCCAGAATTCGTTTTGGTATATGATGTGCATCGGTGATGCCTCACATTTACTATAAAAGGGGGTTTCCATGTAATCAGCATTATCCAAGTGTCTATGAATTATAAAAGTACTGTTATAAATAATAATACGTTAATATTGTATAGATAAATAATTATTCAATGCTAATTTTGCGACATTTAGCAACCAACTGACCACGGCGCTAAAACCATTTTCTTCCTGAGTTTAACTCTGAACATCCAAATTGTAAGTTAAAAATAATATATATCGAATGCAAAAACAAGTAATGAAATAATACATCTTCGATACTATTACCACTAATGGTTAGATCACTTTATTATTTTTGGTATCGCAGATACACAAAGGGCTCTAGTGAAAAACGATAATAGTATATATTTCTAAACCGTTTAGTATTGCAGTTTTAAAGTTTCAAAATTCAAAAAACTAAGATATAAAATATGAAAAAATTTACTGAGCTAATATTACTAATTTTTGTTAAAATGAATTACAATAACATGTATTGTACATTTTAAAACAAATGATAAGATGATAATGATAAGATGATATTTTTAGATATTTTTGTTTTTTGCTATTATCATTATTCTCCGTAGCCTTTCATTTGATTATATAATGTAGTATTCTAATCTCAAAAACGAACATATTACATTCATGCGCAAATCTGTACTTCAAGGAGTGCCTACAATAATTTTGAGTCCTATCTTAACAAACCGTGTAGTAATATTAAATTAATTATAATGTATATATATAAATAATTAAATAAACATAACTTTTATTTTTTATATAATATTGTGGTATATTAGATCTAATAAATATGTTTATATTTTTTAATTATTTATGATTTGAACTTTTACAGTCAATTGTAGCTGTTATATTATCGAGATAAGTTCTTGCACAAAAATTTAGAAAATCTTGTTTTTTTATCTATTAAGAAATATAGTTTATTTTTTGGCAAATATTTTTAAATTTAAATAAATTTAATTTCAGCAACATCAGATAAAATACAGGCTCTTTATTGTAAGACTTGAATTGTAGGGCTAATTTACAACATTTCGGGAATACCCCGACACACAAGGCATCCCACATGCACACTCCTATGATTATAGGATTATATATTATAATATTATTATTTACGCGTATAATCACTGGATACTTGACAGGTATAATAATAAATATTATACGATTTATGATATACATATAAAACTCAACTCCGGTTTAAAGATAATTTTATACAATTAAGTTTTATGGTTTTATCTAATTGCTGAAAAATTTTTAATTGATAATTGCATTTTAGAAATAAGTAGTAATTAAGTCAAATACGGTGTTCTTTAAAATAACAATATTTAATAATTAAATATATATTCAACAATTCAAATTAAATCAACTCAAGAAAAAAAAAAAGAAGAAGAAGAGTGAAATCACTCTTGTTGATCTCTTTAAAATTATGAATATTACTATGAAATTTTATGATCGAACAAAACTGAAGAGAATATATTATTACTATGTTATAAAAATCAATATTTTAAATATGCAATGTTTAAAAAACAGTGCGCGAAATGTTATAAAAGTATTTTATAATTTATTAATAGTGGACTGTATGTTATTCTGTCAAATGAATGCTACGACCATAATTTATTATCATAACTATTTCGCTATTTTAAGTAGAGTCTCAAGTATTATCGAGATGATGTGTTATTTAAATCAAAATGAGGATCTCAGCGTCATCATCAAAAGTGGCTGACCTAGAGGAGTTCAAGTGTGAAACGTCTACCAGTATGTATAACGGTGATGACATTTTACAGTACCTACTTTCGTACTTTTGTAAAAAAAAATTCTGAATGTACATTATAAAAGCTCATAAATATGGTAGAAATTTTTAGAAAGTAAATGATATAAAAATTAGTATCGTTAGTAGGAAATCATTACGATTTCGGTCATAACCTTGACTGAATAGTAGGACTATTTCAAACACCTAATTTCAACATTATTCAAAGTTAGTTAAATTTGTAAAATTTGACTGTGAGTTCGATATAAAATTAAAATATTTAAAACATATATAACCTAACCCCTACCGACTTTCAAAAAATACATCACCCAATGGTTACTTAATGAATACGATGCAATAAAATTCAAATAGGTACCATCATGATTAAATAATTTCCTCTGTACATCACAATTTTTTTTCTTTTTTTTCTTATTTTCATTTGTTTGTCTTACTATGTTGCCTAATTTATAATTATCGAAAAATGTGTTTTTTTTATTGCTTTTTATTATTATTATTACTTATCTCTTTGTTTGTATTTATTTTAATGTAAAATAGGAAAAACATGTTGTACAAAAAGATAACTCCTGGGCCTCCACACGAGTCTACTCAGTGAGGCTCTGTAATCTTGTTCGATATTAAATAAAATAAAATATAAAACCAGGAGAATAAAATGAAGGTCAAATAAGTTCTAACTATTAAATAAGAAAAACAGTTTTAAGAAATTGTATTCTTACCGCATCATGATTAGTTAAACGAAAACGAACCATTTAGTGTTCTGTAGGTCACTTTTTAATCAATATATAGTAGATAAGTATGGTCGAATTGAAACAGAAGGGTTACATTTTATTAAAAACAATCAAGTGCAAATTAGAGCTGATTATTACATACACCTCATAGATTCTATTGGGAAACAAGATACCGATCTCGTTCTACTTGGTGAGATGGTAGTGCTTCGGTCATATTTTATTTGATCACTACAGCATATACATGAAAAGTCTCAGGATGTCATGACGTATATTAATCATTATGATCGTTCTGATCAATTTATAATTTTTACAAGTAATTCTCGACGAAAATAAATATAAAATACTGAACAATAGTGTTATACCAACGTTATAAGACTTAATTAATTCTAAAAACGTTCTTAGAAACAACGATTTTTAATAAAACAAGGTGATCTAATAACATTTGTTATTTAATAATAATATAATAATATAAAATTATCGTAACTATAAGAATTAATATGCCATATTACATTTCAACATTTCTCCGATTAGAATTGTATCTTACAATTTATCTTCAGAATACTAAAACATGCTTATTTTTTGCCAATTTTTGGTCGTTATAATACACGTTAAAATATTTAAAAGCAACCTGTAGTATAAAAACTGATACAAAATAAAATTATACGTAACACAAAAACCGCACACGGGCGAAGCCGGGTTATTCGACTAATAATTTATAAGACAATGATAACACGAGTTTTACGATTCACGTTTTATCGGGTAAAAGCAGACTTAACATTTTTTTCTGAAATTTCGGGAGCCCTCTCAGTCCTACCAATAAACACGCCCTTGGTTCAACACGTCATCATGCACAAGAAATGTAATAGTAATTCGGTGTAATGTTTTAATGCGGTATTTTGGCGTACACGGTGTACCGTTCAAGCGACTGTCCGTAGGTAAACATTGGTACCGCAGGTGAAAATAATTTGTCAACCCGTGGCATTGCGTACCACTACGAATACGACGTCCATTCCGCGTCCATCGGTCGACCGATACGAAAGTCTTGGCAACGTTGCCGTCTACTTATACTGCATTAAGTTCGTCTGTTTTTTATTTTTCTTATTGTTTAACCGTTAATTTTTTCTCGCTGCTACCGTCACCAACCGCTTCACTACAAACCGACGTATCACACGATTGTTGCAATTAACGTTATAGGTATTTTACTTACTAGTAGTATTTGAGTACCGATTACAGAGGCGTATTTATCTTTTTTACGGCTATAGGCACCAACAATTTGCCGCCCCTATAATAAGTGAACAAGTTACAATACTCCTTCAAAATAACTACTTCAAATAATAAATATATAGACAAAAGTAGTGGACATCTATTTAAATTTGATTAATTTTCCAATTTTTGATATGTTTGATGTTTTTTAATAAAACACTACACAATTTGCCGCCCTAGGCACCTGCCTACAGTGTCTAATGGGAAATCCGCCTCTGACCGATTATTACTACTCTTCCCATTGTTTGATCGCTCAATTAAAACGAGTATTAGTTGTCTGTAAACGTGGCAAATAAATATTACAATTTGAAACTATTCGTTATAGAATTATCTACACATTCGTATGCACCTGACCTAACCTTACTTAACCTACTACTATAACAAACGCAGTATTTGCAAATGAAATACCAACTGTACACCGACATGAGACGTTTCACCGAAAAAATCCTATTTCATTATTGTTGTATTAATTGTTACATAATATTATCACATACGAAGGTTATGGGATGTTGCCACATTTCAATTAAAAGTTGATAAACTCAACAATTAAAAATATTTTATATTTGCCTACGACTTTTCTCCAGAACAGAAAACAATTGTCCTTACGAACATTCAGCCGGATTCGGGCAACGTTAAGATCATATTATGTTTTTCCGATAACTCGGTTTCAACGGCGCGTCACGGTGGACACTTACCTAACCTTCGATACCAAATCTTAAACGCGAATAAATGCGTACTTATGCGGTAGGTACGACGGATAGCTTTCAGTCATCATCAATTTATATATATTATATATATATAATATATAATATAATATATAATATATATTATATATATATAATATATATAATATATAATATATATATATATAATATATATAATATATAATATATATATATATATATAATATATTATATATATATATATATATAATATACATATATTATATATATATATATAATATATATAATACATATAATAAATATATCATCAATATCATCATCACCTACTCGCCAGAGAGATCGCCTCCCTCAGATCAGTCATGATCGATCTATTGGCCATCACTGTTTTAGAGTATCTAGTGGAGTTATAGTGTATCCAGTTATACCGCAAGTATTCCACTAGATCGGCGTTTCACAAACTGTAGTCTACGGGTGATTAAAAAACTACATACATAGTTTTTATAAAAACAATCGAAAATAATAACGTGATAATCGTGTTACATGGGAAAAACTGATGCTTATAAATTGTCGAAATAGTTATTTTTAATTAAAAATCAATGAACCCTTTTCATACACAGTGTGCCATAAATGGCATACTTATATTAGTTTGTCGTAGTTCCTATCGTATATCGATTAAATATAGAATCAAATGTACGTATTCAACTTTCTGATATAGATCCAAAGATACCAGATTTATTGTCTAAGAAACAACACCATCCACCACATTGAACACATTTATTATTTATTTTACAAATTCTATGTCTATTAACCATATTTTTTTATTTTTTTTTTTAATAAATCTATTTTTTATCATAAAAATATGTACATTTTGTTCAGAAAATAAAGCAATACAATTAGTATAATTATTTATTATTGGTTTTTATTGTTTAAGAGATAAGATTTTACTATTTGGGGGGTCCGGCAGAGAAAAAGTATGGGAAACGCTGCACTAAATGACTATATCTGTAGAAGTTGGTTTGCATTCGAATGCCGAACAGTCCGCGTTGCAATTCGGGAGCGGACCACGCGAATAGTGAACCGTACACGCAGGGACGGACCGGCAGGGAGGGCAGTAGGTAGCCGCACCCATCCGGGCCTTCGGGAAACGTTACGTTCGGACCCGGAGCTGCACTTTCGTTATCCCCGACGTTTTTTCCCCCCCGACGGGGTACCGCGTAATCGTTACCGGGCGGCCGAGGACGAATGGAACGGCACGAGAAAAAGAAAAAAAAACGCGACCCAACTCATGGGCCGGCTGCAGCAAACGAGATAGCCCACGAGACACGTAACGCCCCCCCCCCCCCCGCCCCGGTCGTCGGTCCGTCCCTGCGCACGCGTGTACCCCGCGCGCGTTCACGAAACCGTACCGAAACGTTGTCCGCTTGTTCGCAGCACACTTGTTTCTCCAACTCGCGGGACTCGCTGACGCCCGCGTACACCAACCGGACGGGCGGCTGTCTGCCGGGCGGCATAGCCAGCTCGGACTCGGACATCGCTGCCAAGGCGGGCGGCCGGTCGTCGTCCGGACAGCACCGACCGAGCCGGGTGAACTTCGACGGTGCCGGCACGGGCGTTTGCGGAGACGGCGGCGGAGGCGGTGGCGGTGGTGGTGGCGGAGGCGGCGGAATCGGTTCCACCGGTGCTTCGGCGACGGCGGCGGCGGCGGCCGGTAGCGGCGGCGGCTCCGGAAAAGCTGGCGGCGGAGGTACGGCTGGCGGGAGCACGACCGGCCGCGCGTCGTACAACAACGCGCGCGGTTCCATATGCTTCGACGGTGGCCGGCAGAAAAACGGCGGGCCGCGGCAGTACCGGGACCGGACGTCCGACCGCGTCAAGGGCATCCGGTGGTCGTTCGTGTTCGACCCCGCCGGTCAGCTGTGCTACTACTGGAACATGGTCGTCTCGCTGGCGTTCCTCTACAACTTCTGGGTGATCATCTACCGGTTCGCGTTCAGCGAGATCAACCGTAAGTACGCTCCGGCCACACCGTTTGGTCAGCACCGATCTCGGCGACGGTCGCTTTCGCTCGGTGCGCATTGGTAGAGGGGAGGCGAAACCCACGTTTCGAGACGCCCTAGATGGTCGTCCGTGAAATGGTTAAAACGATGTGTTCAATCAACCCCGAAATTCACATCTCGTTCTCTTCGAACTAAAGCGTACCATGTTCGTCTTACGTCGATTAAACGCCGTTACGACGGGTTTTCGGGTAGATATTAACGGACAAATGTCGCACACTCATCCCGCGAACAATCGTTTTTGATATCGTTTTTATTCGGAACGTTTCAAAATGTTTGTTCTCAACAATACTACTAATACTCGCAGAGGTTTCTGAAATATTTGAAAGTTTCAAATTCATTTGGTCCAACAGTTAATTAATTAAAAAATTAACCTGTAACTAATATTAATAATATTATTATAGATATTTTCTCTGATGTTTATACGATTCACTTTCTTTATTGAATTTAATAGACTACATACGAGTATACTAAAATATCACGAGTTATAAATTTATTCAAGAAAAGTATTAATCTTTGGCGAAAATGTTTTAATCGAAAGTTTAAATTAATATTCGTTTTAAATTCTTTATTATTTTAATAATTATTGTAAAAAATAAAATAACTAATGGCCTTTGCTGCCGAAGTTGTAATTGATCAATAAAAAAAAATAAATAAATATTTTAATAATAATTTTTACAAAACAAAAAAGAAAATGAAAAGATTATTTAACCCAATTTTTTTTTAATACAATAATGCTCTTTTTCAAATATTGATACGACTTGTATTTGAATCTGACATGGAATTCAATCATGTCAATAAAGAAACAAAATCTGCATTGTACATCATGGTTGAGTTCACTTTTAGTGTCAAATTATTGTCAACACATTTGAATTCGATCTAACTGTTCGTTATATTTGTCTCAGATAGCGTTATAGATGTAATCCTGCGAGAAAAAAGTTAGAATAACATAAATATTATCTAGGAATATTATCCGTACAACAATAGTTATTGAACATGTTTTTCCAGATTTTTTCATTATATTAGACGTTTGAATTATACGGAATATTAAGTTAAACAAAAGATCGTTGTTCATATCTTGTTGACTTCATTCATGGTAGATAAATCAAAATTTTACTGTTCTCAGAATTATAGTAATCGAATTTTATTCAAATGATAATTAAGATATTTACTATTAAAATAGTACATTTTTATTTTGAATCATAGCAATAGATAGCTAACTAGCCTACATTAATTTCAGAATAAATTTTAGTTTTACCTATATATTGACAAAATAAAATATGTTCGTAATAAACTAAAAAATCCTACACAATTATAAAAATAAATTTATTTGGATTGGGTACACACTCAATTTCGTTTTTTTAACTAGCCATTTTGTTATAATGAGTAGGTAAGGTCTAAGATTCTAAAAGTTGTTTATAAAAAAAATTTAATTCATGGCACATTAAAAGATTTCTCAGAACCGCAAACCAATTTACTTTATTTGAGGATGAAATAATTTTCAATTCCAATATTTTAAAAGATATCCTATCAATTATCAATAAAAAGTATTGTATAATATTTATGTTGTACCGTATTATCAGAAGTGTTTGAGACTTGAAATATAAAACGAAGCAATACACTTCATGAAAATATTACGGCATGATACTCAATGATGATTTAATTTACTAAAAGAGTACAAATGACCTTACTTATACTATTATAATCAACGCGGTATTCTCGTTTTACATTGAGTCCCTATTGTTGTTTCCGTACTATACGAACCATTTGCACTATCGTGTTACAGACGCTTAATTCGGTCGAGTAAGAGAATCGACCCTTTTGTCATCCTTTTCGCCCACACATGCCTTGGGCATATCGCAATCGGTATCGTCGTAATATCGAGGTTCCGGAAAGGTATTTCACTAATGTTGCACAACGACATCGACACACTTTAGATACGACAACTTTCAGTAACACTCGATGTCGATATCAAATTTATACTGTACCTGGAAACATATTGAGTTGCACAGTATAACGTATACTCGTAGTCTTACAGTAAATCTAAATGACAGTTCATCGAGGGTCGTTTAAAAATCTTAGGCTGATTTATTATTCTGTACACACGATGAGATTGAAAATATTATTTTCCAAAAACATAATTGGAAATGATTTTAGTGGTAATCCCAACTTATTAAAACAGATAAGAAATAATGATATTAACTTATTAAAACAAATAATCGTCGAGATCGCAAATAAAAGTATTACGACGACCTATGGAAGTCGACGGCACCGTGGTGTACAACGTTGTAAAGCGCGCGTGCGACGAAAATATTTATACGGAAGTGTGGGCCGGCAATGACATTGCCGATCGTGATGGATGTACTCGAATTCCGTTTTTCATGCGACTTACGGGTGTAAGTATCGACTACGGATATTCGTATTCCGATGACACTTGTACGGTTGGCGGAACGAAAGTGAAAAAATAAACTTCCCGACGTTTTCGAAATGTTCGAACACGGCCGCAGTACAGATTCATACCGGACGTCGACATTCGAACTCTGTACTTTCGTGGCACGCGCATAGGTGGAGATTTGATTGAATTTTAGGGAAGGCTTAAATGTCAATTGTTGCAAAATAAGTACCTATTTTAATATTTTACACTACGAAATTTAATAATTTTGATCTTTTTAGGGGGACTAAGCCACCCCCCAAGCCCCCCTAATCTCCGCCTATGGGCACGCGTTTTTACTGGAACGTTGGTCGGAGAAAAAAATAAAACTTTTCGAACGACACACGGCCAACGGAAACGGAAAGTTGAAACGTCGACATTTTCCAGGAGAATAGAGTTTCGGAGTGAAACATGATTTTCGTCGCGGTCGGCGTCCCCCGTGACTGTTGAACGGAATTCGATTACGCCGATGGCGCGCCGGTTGATGTCGCAAAGCTGGTGGGGCGCGTGGTGGGGACGGGTTGACGGGGGACGGGGGGGGGGCGGGTGTGGAGGTCGCTTCATGTTGCGTCCGCGCGCGCCATAACGACGCGGTAGTTGCGATTGTTCACGCGCCGTTCGGTCGGTCGGTTTGCACGCAGGTAACACGATCGTGGTGTGGTTCTGCCTGGACTACCTGTGCGACCTGCTGTACGTGATCGACATACTGTTCCACTTCCGGACCGGGTACCTGGAGGACGGCGTGCTGCAGACGGACGCGGCCAAGCTGCGGAACCACTACATGAACTCGACTACGTTCTACATCGACTGCCTGTGCCTGCTGCCGCTGGACTTCCTGTACCTGTCCATCGGGTTCAACTCGATACTCCGGTCGTTCCGCATCGTCAAGATCTACCGGTTCTGGGCGTTCATGGACCGCACCGAGCGGCACACCAACTACCCGAACCTGATCCGCTCGGGCAGCCTGATCCACTACCTGCTGGTGATATTCCACTGGAACGGGTGCCTGTACCACATCATCTACAAGAACAACGGGTTCGGCAGCAAGAACTGGGTGTACACGGGCTCGGACGTCGAGGAGACGGACACGGTGAAGCGGTACCTGCAGAGCTACTACTGGTGCACGCTGGCGCTGACCACCATCGGCGACCTGCCCAAGCCGCGCAGCAACGGCGAGTACGCGTTCGTCATATGCCAGCTGCTGTTCGGGCTGCTGCTGTTCGCCACCGTGCTCGGCCACGTGGCCAGCATTGTGGTCAGCGTGAGCGCCGGCCGCAAGGAGTTCCAAGGTGAGTCCACCGCCCCTCTCCCCCTCCCAGATCGCTGTGCGAATATCTGTTCGTCCGGTAATACCGTTGTTACCCTACACGCCCGCCGTGGCCAAGTCACCGGTCAGGGTTGGGGCGGGGGGACGAATCGCCCCCCTTAGTTTGTCAGGCGGGCGGGAAATCGATCGACGATCGATTTTCAATCGTAACAACACCTATGAAAACGCTTGTCTTACCTAATTTATGTTATGCGAGCGCAACGATCAACGTATCACCCGCAAGTGGGTATTGAACATTTTTTTCGTCTCCCCCTCCCCTTATAATTGCAACTAGCTTGGTACACCCCAGGCGCGGATCGGTAACTTGTTCGAGGGAGGAGGAACGGAAATGTTCTTACTGTTATTATTGCATTACGTTACATATTATATACTGTTATTTACTATCATGAAATACGGTTTAAAATGTTTTTTAAATATTTGTTGCCCATGTGTGTCTGTATGACTGTATACCTACATCAAAAATATTAAATTTACAAATCTTAGATAGACTCAGTTTTCTTTTCGACATGGTGCGAAGGTTTCGGGTTGGTTCGGTTTTTTACATTCTGATGATCGAGAATTACATTTTGATAACGATCGTACTGCCAGTTTCTTGGATGGTTTGAACATTTAATCCCATGACTGGCGTCCGATTCAAAACGAAACAATCCGTCGTTAATCTAGTCTAACAGACCAAATCTGCACGTGTAAAGTGGTGTTTGTCAGCACGCAGTCGCCGTCTCGGCGAATCGATTCAATTAACCTACTAACCCGACAATCGCAAATTATAAGAATATGTAGGCTAATAGATGCGTTCTTAACAAGTATATTTAATTGTAACTACTGGCATTGAGGTTAATTATAGGTAACTATCTTAACAAATAAACTATATTCTTTAATGGGTAAAATAATTATTTACTGTAGGCACTTAATCTAACGTGTCATAATACAGTTCCAGTCGATATTTTTCGTCCAAAATCGTCTTATGACAATAATGACATTAGGTTGTCATATGTTTACTATTATTTTTCACGATTTTGATAAATTTTATTTCAAATAGGTAACAAACACATCGTTTCATTTATCTGTTCTGGTAATTAGTACGATTTTGTCCATCGTCTTGGCATGATTTTTATTTTTTATCATTTAATTGAATTAATAATTTTTCCTTATTTAAATTTTAAAATAAAACTAACCGACAAATTATGAGTTTATATAATGATTAATGAATGACCACTAAAAAATGACAACATAGAGGGAGAGGAATGACGACTATAGTCGGGTGGAAGTGGTTAATTAAAACGATAAAAAATAAAATAAAGCGAGCTTAATGTATTTTATACCGATATATTTCTGTGAATATTATTTTTTACTGTTGTAAATACTTCACTGCGGATGAATAAAATTCTACAACTAACAATATTTGAATTATATATTCCTATATATAATGGAACTGAGAGTCAGGGCAAATAATTTCTGCATGTGACTAGTGTATAATATGTTACAGGTACGTAAATTGAGAATTATACACAATGATATTATGATATAAGCCAATATCTTGTGTGTGGTTTTTATCTACGGAGTAGTAATGTTCTGGCAATAATACTCGTAATTATGGAATACAAAAAATATTTTTGCTTGTAAGATGAATTAAATTTAAAAAAATTATCTGTTTTAACAACTTTTTAGTTATTGCATAATAGACTACGATGATTCATTATTATTTTATTGTATCGAGTAAAAAATAATCAATAAAAATCCATTTATTTACATAAACTCCTTTAGATAACACATGAATTTATCTTAGATAATACAACAGATAATTATTTCTTCAACTATATAGATAAGATAAAATATAATTAATTATTTATTTAAATAATTTTATCTAGATAATGCCCGAAACTGCATACAAGGTGGTTTAATATTGCTTTTAATATTCTGTATTGACAAAATACCATTTACAGCCAACACCAGCACAAATTATATTCTATACCATAGATTGTAACTGGCGTTACAATTGTTACTGGTCGTTTTACCGAATATTCGAGTATCGAACAAAGAACGACCAATAGAGGTTTCGATCGCGGAACATTTTTATCCAAACGCTTAATAATAATACAGTTCCTTGAATTAATTGTTATGTTTTTAATGTGTCAAGGTGAGTGAAAAATGAATAATGACGTTATATGATATAAAAATTGAGGCTGCATACGAATCTCGTCCCCGATATAAAAATTGCGATTTGTGATACACTAATTGCGTCCCGATTATCTGATATGATTTTGATAATCTCAATCAATAATCGATATGACTATATGAGTACTTATGAAATAAATTTCATCGATCACACATACCTTATAATTTTTACTAATTTTTTACTTATTATTTTAGTTTTACATTAAACGATTAAAACCAATATTTTTGATGTATATAATTATGAAACGATAAAAAACAATATTTTAAAGCTATCTGTAGCATATATAATATGTATAATATTTATTTAATGTTGCTATTGGCAGTCCTAAGTCTGTATTAAATGGGAAGGAAAATAATGTATTTATATCGGACGCAATTAATATAATTGTTAAATATTATTGGGACGCAATTAGTGTAGTTGTTAAATATTATCGGGACGCAATTCGTATGAAAATGAGATTTTGGGATGCAATTCGTTTATATCGGTCATTGAACGTATTACATTTTAGATACATTTGTGTATTATATAGATATTAATGTGATGATACATATAATACAATTTTAGGATATAACAGATAATGAGAAGAGAAAAAAAAGAAACAATAGATGTACGTTTTGGAAATTATATATGGTTTACATTATATTTATAAGTTGAGTTTTTGTTAGGAACTGAATGAGTTTGGAAACGTTTTTGGGTTCGGGATTGAGTAAGTCCGATGATCTGAGATATGGAGTTGTTTTCTTTCCTTGTCGTAAATTCTGCGTTTGGTTAAAAAGAATTTAACCTTGAGGAAACCCCCAACGCGTAAAAAATAAGGGGTCGACTTTCTTCTTCAAATGAGAATAAGTGTGGACAGTGTGTGTTTTGATACGGTTGATAGATGTCTCGTGTTTTCTTAAGGTGGTGGTAGGAAAGAGAAAGAGCTGAGTGGAATTCTATATTTCGTTAAGTTTTGGTAGACATTTCATTATCATCGCTTTGACACAGAAGTAATGTTTCAACTTTGATAACTCTTTTTATATCGTTATAGGAAAAACAAGGTTAGAAGAGAGCATGGGATGAGGAATGAGCGAGTTTGGTGGCCTTATTTTGCTCGTTCGTTTCCAAATATATTGCAGTGTCCAGGAATCCAAGTGTATGTAATATTTTTTCCTGATTTTTTTTGCCATTAAGTGAGTGTTCTGAATTTTTGTAGCGATATCATAAGAGGAGTAATAATTTTGAATGCTGGTAAAGGTAGAAAGGTCACTGAAAATATTAATATTGTTGTCATCAACATTAGATGCAGTATATTCAATGGTATTGCCAGAGCTTCAGCGGTATATATTGAACAGTTGTTTGAGAGCTTCCTTTGGATTGTGGTTTTGTCACACATGATACCCATTTAAACACACTTTTCTTTGTTGGAAACGTTAATGTATATATATGTTTGTAGATGCGATTGAGAACAATTTTTTTTAAATATATTTCTGCAAAAGATGGGGCAAGTTGAATTCTTTGGAATCTGTATAGGTCAAGGTTAATATTCATACTGAAATGACACAAGTGTATAAAGAGGAGTATTTAGATGTATTAGTTAACCAAGATCGTATTTTTCGTAATCATTGTTGAAGATAAGTTTTGAGTATTGAATTAGACTTTGAGGTAATATTGAGGTAATATAATAAAATAGGATTTTTACACTTCTTTTATTGTTTAATTTATACCTAATCGTCTAAAATGAGTTTAATCATCAACTTGGAATTTTCTTAGATTTTATACCGTTATAGTAGTTAGTTATTTTACTGATGTATACGTTTCCTAATAAAAATCATTTCATAGTTATATTAAAATATTCAAATAAAAATTCTGTTCAACGACTTAAACTTTTAAAACAACTATCCCAAATCTTTTTTTTTTTAATCACCGACACAATTGCAAATTATGCAAATTAAATTTTTAGGAATTAAGGTATAAAGAAATCTCCATGGACCTCATAAAACAAATTTATGATAAATTCTAAATTTAAATACATAGAATTTATGTAGACAACAAACAATATTTGGTCCGATAAAATAAAGTTACAATGAAATCATTATAATTTCTCTAAATTTTCTAAATTCTAAAATCTTATGTTATAATAATGGATAGTGTAATAAGGCTACTTTAATATTGGTTAACGTCATAAATAATTTACATATCAGCGTAGATTTTTGTATTTTAAATAATGAAAATTATAATTTATTCGTATTAAAAATAGAAATTTATCTAATAAGTATCGGAAAACTTTTAAATAAATATTAAATTTTTTTGATTAATTCTCGTTATACAAAGTGTAAAGGTACCCTGTTAAAAAAACAATATATATATATATATATATTGGTGCCCATTATGTGAGGCTAAGTAATGATCGTCGTCACAAAAAGGCATTATAAAAGTTGAGGCTTAATGGTCCGCAAAAGGGTTTCCAAGAGCTTTTAATCATTTTCGTATTTTCAACCAGGCTAATCATAAAATGTTTTTTTTTCCACCAAATGAAACGCTTGAAAAATTATAAATCCATAAATACGCATTTTATGACAGAAGTAATAATAATAATAATAATAATAATACTTCATAAAATTTCTAATTATACAAATATCTACAATAATAAGTGTACAAGAAGTTTATCTAAAATTATATATTCAATAAGTTCAAACAGTTGACAGTATGCAATAGAAAATAATCCATTTAGATGCATGTAATATACATAAATCTGAATAATATAATATAATATAATATAATACCCCATGGCTCTAAGATGTTGTAGAATATTTCATTTCTAGGAAACACTCCATGGGCTATTTCCAATATGTTAATTTGTTTTCAAGTTATTTTTATGGTACGTGTGTAAGCTGATTACAATGAATAATAATTAATACAACCATAATAAATTAATTTGCATAAAATTAAATTTGGCAACAAACAAAAACCAATTAATTCAGTGTTGTGGACTGGTAACTGGCCACTACCAATATTTGGTAGGGTCAGTGGTTTACGAAGTGATTCTGATAAATTAGATTCAAATACCATATTGTAATAAATACATTATAAGGGTTTCTTTATACAAAAACAATTAAAGATTTCCAGACAACAGCCACTCGAGTAGCCATGTCGACCGGGTTTAAGTGGACCTTGCTCAGTGTCTGACATTAATGAAATTGTCCGACAAAAGAATCTCGGGTTAGAGACACTAGTATCGGTACATTAACCGAAATTTAGTTTATAATTTATTGAATGGGTTTGGTCTTATTTCCATAACTTAAAATGCATTTTTATTTTACTAAATAAATATTATATTAAATTCATTTTTTTTTTAATATTCATTTATTTTAGTTGCATTGCTAGATTTGCTTGTTATTTCACAATTTATAAGGACGTTATAACATAGAATAAATGTCATTAATTCATTAAATACATTTTAATTTTTTAATTTTTTTTATAAACATTTTTTTTATTTTAATTAAAATTCAGAAATTTAAGAGTATTATTTATTTTCAGTCGTAATATGTATAATTTACTGATGCAATTTAAAATTGATTTAATCTGTTTTGTTCAAGATTTTATCTTTTAAGGTACCTCACTAAATTTTATTTTAAATATACATTTAATTTTTTCAAATCTGACATTTTTAATTTTAGTTATTAGTTAAATATTTTATAATATTTGATTTTAATGTCTAGCTTCTTTTGCATTTTATGTATAATAAATATAAATTGTGGACTTAATCCTGAAAAGTCCAGTAATTTATAAATTTAAAAATACTCCAGTCAACACAATTTTATATAATTGAGAATTTTAATTACCTACATTGTTATCAACTTAATATTGAAGTTGCTTAAACATTATATATATAAATATATATATAATATTTGAACTGAAGAAAAAGTGTCCCAATAATTAGGGGAAGATAATCGGAACTGTTTTTTATAGATAAAAATCTATTAAAGCTTTCAAAGTCTGACTTATGATTTTGTGTACACCAAATATTATATAATTTTTCATTATGAGATTATGGACACTGATGACTGAGTGTGACGAAAAATGAGTGAAATTACATTCACCGCGTCTCGTGCGATTATTATTATTATAATTATTATTGTTTGTAAGATCGTTATTTCCAATTATACAATATTGAGATTAGAAACTAATATAAAAAGAGTAATTCATAACCCCTATGTGACGTATTTATTATAATATATAGATTCAATGTTAAGCTTGTAACTGTTTCCATTATAAGTTTAAATTAACAAGATTAAACGACGTTGAATCGTATTGAGTTATTGTATCTATTGAGTACTGTATAATTATATTTAATAAACAATCTTTATAAAGGTATGTTTATGTATAATAATAATTCACGTTCTGATTTTAATCAATACATCGACACCTCATGTTGTAGAAAAATATTTAATCCATTAATACGGTCTGTATGTAATTCAATAGCTCTTAAAAATATTTATGAATCTAGAGGTGATGGTGGGGGAAGAATAAGTAATAAGCAAAATAAAAACAGATTTCTAGTGAATATAATATAGTTACATCTGATATAAAATAATACCGATAGTTTGTATACGCTACGATTACTTTTCACGTCACTGTACCCCAGGTTATATGCGTAATTCACGTTAGACAGGGTTATCGTTCGATAAATTTACCTATAATATTGATTGTTTCCTCGAATACAGTCTTTGGAAGACTAAAACCGTGACGTGCCCGTATCTGCGGTCGAAGTGGGCCATGGATTTAATAGCACAGCCTCTATAATAAATATCCGTTTTAATCCGTCCAGGTTTACCCCGTACAAGTGCACATATTTTACGTAGTAAAACTAGATTAATTCATCGGTGTGACCTACGGGGTTATGTTATATAGTTATCGTGATGGCGTATACGTAGCCAGTTGGTAAATGGGTCGGTGCTACGGAGGATTGGTATTCGCGCCAGCAACGCGTTTTCAAACATTTAGGAAAAACCTTTGCAGAATTTATCGATTTCGGTTTATTTTCGTCCTTTGTCTCCCTCTACCACGCCTACTTACTTCTCTACTGGCCCAAGAGACATTTTTAAATCCACGTGTACACTGTGAACGCAACTCACGGACTAAAATGATCGATTTTTCATAATGCACATTAAATGTATAACAAATGTTTGTAGCCCGTGACATAATCTGATGTTGTACATGAGGTTCATGCAAATTATTTTAACGTTTCCTAGAGATTACGTAACATTTTTTCCGCATGCAGTATTAGAGTATGGACCGATTCTTCAGTATTTGTTAATGTAAGTTATCACCGTTTTAGTGAATCCAATAACTATGATTTTTTAACATGCTTTCAATTTACTTAGTACAAACTTCGCATTTTAAACAACACTAAGTGCGTCGTAATATGGACAATTTAAAGCCTTGACCTAACCCAATCTAACTTAGTACAAATATAACGTAATCGATTTCATAAAATTCTATTCATTTTATTGCTCCGACACACACACACCAATGACCTTTCTCGGTGCGTTTTAAGGGACATGACTCTATAGCTAAACAGAGGTATGCTCATTATCCAGTAAGATATCTCGTTGTTTATGATTTTTTATGATCGTGTTTCAGAAATAGAATATACATAGAACTGTAAATTTTTAAACTCTGTTTAATTATATACCTATGTTATTATTAGGGCCCGGATTTATATGCATTTAAAACTATACAAATATGCTCTAAAAAATAGCCAAAAATGCATTTTACCACAAAAATGAACTTAAAAATGCCATTTATATTTTTTTTTTACACGATTTGTAAATTTTAAATAAGATGTAATTTTTATTTATTACTTTATTAAAAAAAAACTGAAAATTTGAAAAATTGACTTGATACTGACAAGCAAATGTTATGACCGCGATGTAATACGAACAGACTTATTTGAATGTGATGTATGACCGAATACGGGTGACACTCCACAGTCAATTCAATAATAAATTATGATAAAAACTGAATCGAAAAATAAAGATTGACAATTAATATGGAAAACCCGTTAAAGCTACTTAAACATCAAGAAAATAATTTATCTTTAGATAATATTTTTGAATAGGCTAAATTTGTATAGTTTATTAAACAAATATGCATTAAAAACGAAAAAATGACCGTAAAATGCTAAAATATGTTCTAAAAATGAAAAAATATTGAAATATGCAACAAAAAAAAAGCAAAAAATGCAAAATAAAAATGTCACCTTTGAAGTCTCTGTTATACGAATCAAATTATAAACTTGGAAAGCATTGTCTAAGATTAACCAAAAAAAGATGCATTTTGCATTGAAATTCGGGCCCTAGTTATTATAATTCGTGATACGAGTGCAGTAAAATATAATAATAAATAATAACACAGGAACAGTTAGTATGCTTCTGACGCGCAGTTCAGATTTCCATATTAAAATCAAGCTCAAAAAAATGTTTAAACTAAGATTATAGTGTGAAGTATACAATATTTCTAATAATATTATTTATGTTCTATAATATACTGTAATGCGTTAAAATAATATAATTTAGTATTTGAAATGTGTTTGGAAATATAATAAATATCACCATTATAAAAATAGTAGTTGCATCCAATTATTACAATTACAATTATATGTAAGTATAATTAATTTTAAATTCGATTATATAATCTTATTTCAAAGTACAGGAATTTAATAAATTGTTTTTTCTTGTTTTTTAATTAATCAATAAGTAACAAAATAAAATATATTTGAATAAAAAAATATTTGTTAAATTGTAACTACTTAAGAAACTTGAAATACATTTTGATGATAAAAATTAAACCAACCGACTCTTATCAAAGATTCATGAAAATTAGAATAATAATAATATCAGTTATAATAAAAATAGATTAACAATAGTTTTGCCAGATAAAAATGTCTTCTGATATATATTCGTATATTTATATATAATAATTATTTTTAACATGTAATTCTGTTTTGCAGATGGTACTGCTCAATGTAAGTAAAGACATGTAATGTTTTCAAAATTATTAAACTATTGTTATTAAACGTATTTCTTTCAAGCTGTCGTCCAATATGCTACCTATAGTGTTTTTTTTTTTCCTCCTATAACTTTAAATGCTTCTCTTAAAAAGTGCTTATGTAATAATATTATCTACTGAGCGTTTTTTAGACAATGTAGGCCTAAATTATTAAAATATGGTACGAACGGCCGGTTTATAGCTGCTACTGTTTGGGGTTTTTTGTATTGTATTGTACTCCGACAAAACAATAATTTGCACTTAATGTATGTTGTCTTGTTTATACGTTCCAATAGACGTTCCAAAGTTACTTCGTTTGTTCATTCTGTGGTCTTGTACGTAAATCTTCCTTTTCTTTTCAATTGTAGATCTCTAACTAATTATTTGCTATCAGAACGAGTATACTTAAGATAATAATTGTTCTTCTTTGTTCGTGTCGACAACACCCGCAGAGTTTTATTATTGTTGTATTTTTTGAACCATCTGAAAAAATATATCGTTATAATTTATAATGTTAATAAAATGTGATTTTCAAACAAATTCGTCAATGGAATAAATAATAATTTCGATTGCGGTCCAATTCTTTTCTAAATCGTAAAAAGCCTTCACGCGAAACAAATACAGTTATTGCTTTATTATTTCAACGTAACACAAAATTGTAGAGGGTGTATTTAGTTATTGGACGACGGCCTTTTTTTATTTTATTATATTTATTTGATATCCTTGTTTTTTTTTCTTTTTTTTTTTCACGTACAACAGGAGAAATGTAATACTACTATTTTTAAAAAGCTGATTGTGAATGCTAATGTAAATGTGTCTATATACTGTATAATATGTACTTACATTTTATTATATTGTTTCCTTCTCTTGACTCGTTTATGAACTATTCATATACTATATAACTTTAGACACAATATATTATATTGATATATTACCCAAATTAGTTTTCTAGCATGATGCTCGTATAACCCCGCAATAATGGTGCTTAAAAGTAAACGAAAAATATTACGAACAATTATATGTCTTTACCTACTTGATGCATTCTGCTTATTAAGTTTATTGATTATATTCTTATTTTCTATACATTATATTGTTACATTTTAATAATTAGATTAAGTAGTTTAATTTAATCGTAATAAGTATTAGAATTCGGCCATTCTGTATGGCGGGTTCTGTAAAATGTGTACGATGACGGGCGTCATAATTAAATTGATAAATAGATTTTTCGAAGTAATACTTACCGTGAAATAATTTTTTATTATTTCATTTTATATACACTTATACATGAGAACTATAATCATTTTTTTTTTTTTTTTTGTTTTTAGCAAAATTGGATGGCGTTAAAACGTACATGCGAATGAGAAGAGTACCGAATCATTTACAAACCAAAGTCATTAAATGGTTTGATTACCTCTGGTTGACACAAAAATGTTCCGACGAAGAAAAAGCCATTAGCTGTTTACCGGGTAGTTATGAAATTCATTATTTTGTTTTTTAATTAAAATTCGTATTGTATCGTACAATCACATCGCATTTTGTTAAAATTACTGCGATACTAAGCTTAATTAAACAGATACAAAGTGTTTTACTATTTAATAAAATGATCGACAAAGAACCGTGTAAATAGTAACAATGAAAAGAGGAAAGATTTGGACAGGAATAATTTTATAAGAACTTATGCAATGATTTGCGTAATTAATATAATATACACACATATGTTTATTTAACTGTTTATGGATTTTGAATTCTTTTTTGAAATAAGTTTTAACAATATGTTTACTCTAAACGAATATATTATACAATAATTCAGATTTATTTATTTTATTCGTTTAGATAAGCTTAAAGCTGAGATTGCGATAAATGTACATTTAGACACTCTGAAAAGGGTAGAGATATTTCAAAACACCGAAGCTGGATTTTTGTGTGAGCTAGTGTTAAAATTGAGACCCGTGCTTTTTTCTCCTGGAGATTATATCTGCAGAAAGGGTAAGAACCTATAAACGGCCTAAAAGTGCCACCGTAGGGTTGTCGCAGGCACAGTGGTTGTAAGAATTGAAAACTAATATTATTTTGTTTACAGGGGAAGTTGGAAAAGAAATGTACATAGTCAGCAGAGGCAAACTGCAAGTGGTCACCGATGACGGAAAGTCGGTATTAGCCGTTCTTCGAGCAGGGTCTTATTTTGGAGAAATCAGTATACTGAACATGGGCACAGCAGGTAAATAAAAAATGTATTTGATTTATTAATTGTAAGTGTTACAAATTGTAAAAAACAGAAAAATTAGAAGAAAACATTTGTTGTGATAATATTTGATAATAACTAAACATTGGATTGAAATAAAGCAATAACGTGTGCTGTGTTGAATTACATATCTTCTACTTCAATTATCTTATATATTTATAAACAATTTTGTTCGAGTAGCGAAAATCTATATATAATACAATTAAATCATTTTTAAATCTAATTTGATTATTTTCATGTTTAATAACAACTGGATAAGTTTACTTTTAGAGTAATTGTAATTACGTTATGAATTATATTATTTCGGCATGGAAAAAAAGTTTAAATTCCATCGCTGTATGTTAGCAAAAATTGTAACTCTTTCGCACTCTCATACGTTTACTTTTGTCGCTTACAGGAAACAGAAGAACCGCATCAGTCAGATCGGTAGGCTATAGCGACCTGTTTGTGCTGTCGAAAAAAGACATGTGGGACGTGCTCAAGGAATACCCAACTGCGAGGATCAGACTCGAAGCAATAGCGACTAAACGGTTGGAAAAGTACAAAACCGATCCGAGTCCAGATGACAAACTAGAAGGTAAGTAGTACAGGACAACCATCCACAGCTGAATCTAGTATAAATTACACAATTACTAATAAACGTGAACGTATATTCCCGGTTCGATATGTGCAGGTCTAGTCGGGCGACGCTGTAAGTCGACTCCTGGGATCGTGGAGAGCCAAATTAAAGTAGAAGACGAAATGTGGATGCAATCCAGTGAAGCTCTTCTAAGACCGGTGGCCACGTTCAACAACAATATCAACAACAGATCTTCTTTCAGTCCCACCGCAAGTCCTAGTTTCAGGTAATAATCTTCGACCACCGCGCGTACACACGCATGCACGTGACATAATTAAGAGTGGTAAACTGCAACAAAAATAGATAATCCCCTACACAGACGTAAAGTTGACTCGAAATAATGTTAATTCATAACGAGCTTTATTATAAAATAATTCAAAAATACGTAAATCAGTCATATTATATTAATTTATCGAGGAGTTCACGAATATAAGTACTTGGCATTTGACAGTAGGTACATGAACTCTTTTTGAGACATCACACTACTCATTTACTAAATCGGTAGGAGACTAAACCAGATCAGGTAAAAAGGTTATTCATATTGTAGTGCGAATTTGTCCGATTTGATTACGCCGAATGATGTGTTCCTTTATTCATAATTTAGGTCCAACGCCGCAGCCACATTGGAATCGCCTCTGTCTAGTAAATACTCGCTGGACCAAGAACATCATCATCAACACGTCCAAGAAACTCAGAAGAATTCAGCCACCACTTCAGGTGACCATCGCTTAGGTTAGGTTGTTGTGATTCAGTTTATAACGTTTGTTTTTCAACACAGGCGGTGGTACGGATGCGTCGATGGTGTCCGCACTGAAAGCGGAAATCAACCGACTCCAAGAGCGTCTGATAGCTGTGGAAACGGAAAACTTGTACCTCAACAAAAAAGTCACTCAACAGCGATGGGACATGGACCACAGACTCGCCGAAATCGAATTACAAATTTGTAAAGACGTCGGAAGCAGTGCAGATAGTAGTTGTGACGATAACGAAAGAAACAAAGAGTCAATAATTTAAAAATTTTTTTGAAATTAGATATATTATAAAATAAAAATAATAATAATAAACAGATTCATCTGCGCAAAAGACTGACGTCAATATAATATTATACCGAGTTTTAGTTTTTATTATTATTATTATTATTATTATTTTTTTTTGTTATCATCAGGGTGAAATCTAATTTGTAAAACCCAGAAAACTGCAATTATTTTTGGCTCACATGATATAAATGAAAAAATTTACTAACAGTGAGAAAGAAAATTAAAAATTGTTAAGACGCCTCAAATCCTATGATAGTGGAAAGATTCGATTGACTGTCAGTAAAGAAAATACAGATGTAAGGAAAATGACTTTACTTAGTGAATTTTTCTTATTTTTCTTATTGAGAGTTCTATCATTAGACATTCATCATGCCGTGTAAATTAAAACTATTATTAAGATAGAATTTATAGCTGATACAGATTGTGACAAGGCTGGGCATAAACTTATTAAAATTGTTCAATGTTAAAACAATACGTATTAATTGATTTTTTTTCAAATCTGTATAAATAATATACGTTTGAAATAATTTGTTCTGTATTATGCAATTAAATAATTTTTTTCTTGTTATTTTCGATGTCTAACAACAAATGTTATTCTTTCTTTATAATTAGAAAATATTAATTAATTAATCATCGAAGACGTACAAGGTGTACCGATGACCATTTTATCGTTTGAAACATAAAAGTTCAACGTATTTCAACTAAGTACATCATAGTAATACTTGGGTTCCGTGAACTAAAAGTAATGAATTTATTTTTAATTTTAAAATCGTGATAAATTATTTTGACATTAATCTGTGATAGTTGTATAAGTTATAAACGTAACCTATAAATATTTTAATTTAACTTTTTTTCGTCAACTCGCCCAACCTTGGAACGCATAGAAACCAAAGTTAGAACATTATTTTAATATTCGCTTATAAACCTACCTAACGGATGAAATTTTTTTGCTTTGTACAATTTTCCTTTCTTTTTTTATAATTGATTGATATATTTATGTTGCCGTGTATACACGTATTGTTATTGCTGTGCGCTCCTGTACATTGTGTATTAGGTATTTAACTATGGGGACCAAAAGTATAAATCGGTCAATGATACTGTCTTTTAGAGCCACAAAATCATTATATTTATTGAAATTTTCTGTTCAATGTTCACTATTTCAAACTATTTATACGTAGCGATAGTAGATTTATTCTAGCGATGATATACACCTAGTTAGGAAAAATTGTACCATGAGCTTTTTGTATATTTTTTTAAACATAATACAACTATTTATTATCCTTTTTACACACGTTTATTTATATTAGATTGTCATAATCTTAATATCTTATATCTTAATTACCTTCAAGCTACACACAAGCTTGACATTTTTTTTTTATTATAATACTAATTTTAGGCCTGCATTTTATTTTTTAGAGAATTTTTGTAAAAAGAATTTATTTGTGAAAAATATATATTGTAAATAAAACATAATATATTATAATATTGTCATTATGTAAAATGTTGATTGTTCTGTTGCTTTATTATTATAGTGAATTATAAATATTTTACAAAGTGTCCTCGAGGTAGGTTTAAATGAGAACAAATCAAATGTGCATAATTATTATTTAAAGTGTAATCATAACGAAAATGATTTAACCATAAAGTAATTAAAATAAGCGAAAATCAAAAATTATATAAATATATCTATATTATATCAGGTTGGTTATTATTAAAAATATATTTACATGGATTAAGCAAATCCTTATTGCATTACTTATACCCTATTCGAACGTTAAAACGTATGTAATAAATAATACAATATTTCATACTTGATAAAAATTAAATAGATATTACATCTAAATTTAGTAATCTGGTTAAATTTTGAAAAACAAAATATTTGAAAATAATCTATTCATGGTTATTGTCTCGTTCAAAAATATTACAGGACACTTTGTATAATTTTAAGATTATGAGTATTATATTAACTAATTTATAAAACTTTAAATTTTTATTCTTTTTTTTTTTTATGTATATTTACCAACAAATTATTAAATTAATTTTTTCCACCATGTAATAGCATCATACATTGATTATACAATTCAAATAAAGTTCATAAAATATTATTAACAGTCTACATATTTTAATATGATTATTTTTTTTTTTTTATTGTGTATATCTTTCACTTCTAATACAAATACGTCGTATTATGAGTTTTTTTGTTTATTCTTATTACAACATTTAATTACGACCTAAGTGTGCATTGGATAGCTTCAGGGTCGGCGGAAGGGTAGCGCAATTGGTGCAACTACCCCAGACCCAGAACTCATGCTGGCAATATAAATGGATTTGGTTGAAACATTATCTTTGATGAAATAACCAATAGATTTTCAAAAAAAAAAGCCAGAAAAAAATGTTTTTAGTAATTATCAAATTATTTTAGATTAAGATTTTAAAAAAGTTTTTGATAGTATTGATAGAGACTGTTATAAACATTTCAGAATATTTTTTTCTACCATAAAAATGTATAGGATTAATTAACGCTAGTTTTAAAAATACTATGGTAAAAGTCAAGGTTGGTAACATATTATCCAGAAAGGTTTAGGTAAACTCAAATCTTCGGAAAAGATATATAATTTGGTTTTAACTTTGGAAGGACCCAGAATGTGATGAGAGGATTGTGTCAAGAGGTATGTAACAAACTTTTACTCGGAAGCAGACTGGCATGTGTTGAACGCAAAATCGTGATGTATGGAGACAGTTATGTTTGGGTATATGGTATAAAACCTCGTAAAAAAAAAAAAAGAACCGGATGGGCCTCGCTCTGCTGTACACTTGGGGGTGAAGTGCGACTCTTCATAGGATAGGTCATTATAATGGATTTGTTAAATTTGAATTCAATGATAGGTATCATTGTATACGAAAAACGATTCTGAACGGAGATGATATGTTTGTCTAGAATATAATACAATGTTATTTATAAATATTGTAACAAGTATATTTTATTTTGATACGAACAATTTACAAAAATCGAAAATTTAAATTGTCTATAAATAAGTCAAAATATGTCAAAATACTTTGAAAACATAACCATGTATAGAAAATGTCAATATAAAGATTTGGTGAAAATTTCAAGTTGTTGTGGTTTTTCATTTTTGAGTTAGAGCATTTTAAAAAAACCGATATCATTTGTCAGTCTAGAATATTATACATTATATTATATTTTACATGTAATTCTATGTCAATATTCGCTGTTCAAACGCTTATAAAAAAAATTGTGCCTATGGATTTTAATAATTTTTTAATGACATTAAGAACTACTTCTGTGGAATCTTCTATTAAATTTTCAAGTATTTTGTAGGAGCCCAATTTTTTTTATCACTGATTATAAAAATAAAATGTAAAAAAATCGAATATTTTAAATGCCTATAAGTGGCTTAAAAATCAATATTATATTTTGAAAAAAATATGACATAAAGGAAATGCCAATCTTAACAGCTGGTAGAAATTTCAAAAATCTGCGACTTATACTTTTTGAATTATAAAAAATATTTAAAATCGTTTGAGAATAAATCGCTATGTTATGCAATTTCGTAAATATTTAAATTTCAAACAGTCATAAAATTTTTTCCTCTAAGTCCGGTAGAAATTTTTTTAAAGAGTTTTTTAGAGTAGCTTATAGATAACCTAGTGTGAAAATTTTGAACCTTAAGTATGAACAGAAAAATTTTATGAATTTTTATCTACAAAATAACTTGCAAATTTTACATATTTCGTATAGCACTTATAAAAAAAAATTGTGACTTACGATTTTAGATTTTTTTTTATCAGTTAAGGAACAACTTATAAGAAACCATGTATTAAATTTTCAAGATTTTCCTAAAATAATAACATTAAATAATTTGTTTTTTATTTTGCCTAATTAAAAAATGGCATTTTATACAATGCCTTTTATATTTTATAAAATACCTAGGTTATATGTAAAATAATAATTAAAATCCTATGTTTTATTTACATTGCCTAAAATCGATCAGGAATATGCATAAAACGTAGGTAGTCATTTTGCAAAATACCTGAATTATCCATATTGCCGGTAACATAAATATAATATATACTTATTATATTAATATAATTACATAAAAAATATAAATATAAATTTTTTTTTATTTCTTATAAGATATTTACAATCTATTCTTAACTAGAACAATAAGCAAATGAGAAATTAGTAGTTATATGTAGAACTTTTGAGGGAAGAAGGCATTCATCAGTGACACTAACGTTAGTACCACCCATTCGTGATATTACTCCACTAAGTATTGATTTAAAAATAGAAAATAGATTTTCTACAATTCTCATAACATGTTTATCATATTTCCGTTGCTAATATTTTATTTTATTTGTTTTAAATATTTGAAACGAATAAATTATACAAATATATATGTGTATGTTTATTGTTATACAAATAGCTCATAGAAATTCTATTGTTAACGATTTTCTATGACAACCGATCGAACAAACTAGTGTTTATTAATAAAATTGTTAGTACTTAATTGGACTTTATGACCAACATACCAGTTTATTTATCTTCAATGAACTTGATATTTTGACTACTCTGAATTGATTTAATCGAAGTCTCAAACAAGTTTTTCTTGGAAATTAAGAATTTATATAATACGTATTGCTCACTTACAACGTTACGAATCTGAAAGAGGTTAAAAATAGTATACTACATTACTTTTCGATTTGGTTTTAATGACTATTATTGTATTACTTTTAACTGATTGCTAAATTACCAAATGCTACTTTAAAAATAAAAATTTGGTATTAGATACTTACAGCTTTTGAACATATTAAAGCACATTTTTCGTTCATTTAGAAAGAAAAGCAAAACAATATTTAAATTATTTCTTTTTAGTCTGTGTTTTACACGAAATATTACAATTATTTATTACAATTTTTTTTTAGCAATTAATTGTTTTTTTTTATTATTCCCGACTACAATGACATTTTTATTTTAAGAAAATGTTATTGATCTATTGAATTTTAGTTATATGATTAAATGTTACAAAGAAATTCAAGACTGTAAAAATGATTATTAGGCATCATATGGAAACAAGAAGCGACCTTGCTGCATGACAATTCAGTAAGTTATTATTCAATATATGAACTTCTCAAGTAAACAATGTATAATTCTAATAAACGAATTCATTTAGATAATATGAAAAATATGGCGCCTAAGACTGCTTGGCGAGTTTTAGATGACAATTTATTAATTGATATACCAAATAAACGAGATCTAAAAGAAAATGTACCTGCACGTGACAGCCTGGAAAAAAAAAGACAATTTCTCAGAGAAAGAGAAATTCCTCCAGTCGTTTACTTTTTTAGAGATTTGTAAGCTATTCATGCTATTAACCCAATATCATTATTTTAATATATACATATTTTATTACACAGGATACCCGATTCACCAGAAGAACCGGACGAAATGGTTATTTGTGACTTTGGTCCAATAATAATACCACTAGAAGATGTGGTAGATGGCAAAAAAAATGTATTCAACTATGTTTGGCCAAAACCTAAGGGTGAACAGCCTCCAACTGAATATATTCCTAACACGAAGACATATATTCCTGACATGTCTGTGCCTCCACCTTACTTTCCAACGAATGGTGGTAATAAAACAAATTGCAATACGGTACCCAGTAACGCAATGGGAGCAGGTTCATCAATGAATACTACGTATACTCATCCTAACCGGATGATGGTGTACAATCAATTGTACTCGGGTGATCAACTGACGCAGCAGTATCATGCTCAAAATAAAACACAACAGTCGGTCCATCAGGATCTACCGAGACTTTTTATGAAACCTGATCAACAATGGTATCAAAAACAACCACCCGACGTAAATGGAAGACTACTACCACTGCAGTATAGAGGACGTGGTGGTCGCCATATTAACGATCTAAAAAGCAGTAATTACGATTTTTGCCGTGGTAAAATGTACGATTATAACTATCGAGGAAACAGGAACGCACCGTACAGCCGAACATATGACTCTGGCTAATGGCATAGCAAGTAACTTAAATGAATATAAATATTATTCTTAAAAAGCTCTCTTTAAATCTCGAAATCTTATATTTTCACGCTTTAGAGGTCCAAATAAAGTCAATTTTCTTTTTTTGTGATAATAGTTTTTTTTTCTTCACCGAATGAGATTTAATACAAGCTATACATTAGTAGAAATCATTTATGTTTCAAAATATTCTTGATCTTCATATACATGATTACACGAAAGATGTGTACAATTATTGTAAGACAATTTTTTGTATTTTTCATATCAAAAACGGTTAGGTAGATATTCAAATTATGTACATATCCTTTAACAAATATAAATAGCTGTTAAATTAATTATTTTATTTTATATTTAATTAAATACTGAGATTGTAATCAATCAAATTAATTAATTAAATTTAAATTTTATATTATTAAAACGATAATGATAATCGCAGTGTGTGTGTATTTTTATTTGCTTAAAAAATCGGCTGTACACTCGCTATCTGGAAGTTCCGCACAAGTGGATACCTAATAGCTTATTTTTTCGATTTTTCGTTGTTAAAAGTTGAATAATATAATATTTGTATGACTGTCTGTGCCTTTATGTTACTAATATATCAGTTAATTTGTTCTAATGGTATTGCCACCGTCGAACAAATCGAGTAAACTTGCTAATAAAAAATATTAAAAATCATTATAAATATATTTTATATGCTAATGCGTAAACGAGAAAAAGCCACCTGTAACAGAACACTCGGCCACACGGAAACGGCCTTCTTTAGGGCCACCGACTTCACGGTAAAGTGCGTTGCCCGCGACGACGAATTTTATTACGGGTGCGCTGATAGTATAGTGTTTTGTAAATGTAATAAAGGTCTATAAAAGTTCTTCACTTCTAAAACACAAAACTGTCATCCCCCCTCTTCGTTACCAAAACAACAATCTTGCTATCACTCCACAAGAAAAATCTGAGCTTCTGGCTTCCCACTTAGCAAACACATTCAAACCGCACAACATCTCTCCAGACATTCCTCATCTGCTACGAGTGGAAGAATTCATTTCATCACCTCTTCCAATGTCTCCACCAGCATCGCCTACGTCACCCGCAGAAGTTCTTTCGGTTATCAAAAAACTGAAGAAAAACAAATCACCAGGCCACGATGGCATAAATAACTCAACAGTCAAAAACCTACCACCAAAAACCATTATCTTTCTCACATATATTTTTAATGCCATTTTCCGTCTGTCCTATTTCCCAAATTCCTGGAAATCAGCCATGATTATTACAATTCCAAAACCTGGAAAACCTCCTGACACTCCCGAATCCTATAGACCAATTAGTCTTCTTCCCACGCTTGGTAAAATATTTGAAAAAATTCTCCTCAAGAGACTCACTGCCATCGCTATAAAGCAAAATGCTCTTCCCGATTTTCAGTTTGGTTTCCGCGCCAACCACGCAACGTTCCACCAACTACATAGAGTAGTAGACTATATCGCTACAACACTCGAAACTAGAAAATACTGTTCCGGTCTTTTCCTCGACGTGGCTCAGGCATTTGATACCGTGTGGCACCAAGGCTTGTTATTCAAACTAAAAAACATCTTCCCGGCGCCATACTACTTACTTCTAAAATCTTACCTAAGCGACAGAAGCTTCAGAGTTAAAATAAATACAACACTCTCCAGTTTGCAAACAATCTCAGCAGGCGTCCCTCAAAGTAGTGACATTGCTCCTTTCCTCTATACTTTATTCACAGCAGACATACCTACCTCAGTCAATACCCTCATTGGGACCTACGCCGACGACACAGCCGTACTCTCCTCCAGCCACGACATTAATGAAGCAAATCTCCAACTTCAAAACCACTTGGACATCCTTTCCCACTGGTTCTAGTAATGGAAAATCAAAGTCAAAGACTCCAAATCAGCTCACGTTACATTTTCACTCCGCCCAGGAGCACCACCCCCTATAACGTTCAACAATGAAATCATACCTCAGACTAATGAAGTAAAATACCTCGGTCTAGTCTTTGACAGAAGACTAACATGGGGCCCTCACCTCAAAAATAAACGGAAACAACTGAACAGCCGCCTGCATATATTAAGACCACTCCTAAAATCAAAAATGAGCAACTCTAACCGCCTACTATTATATAAGAGCCTACTTCTACCTATTTGGTCCTACGAAATCGCCCTCTGGGGTTCAGCCAAACCAGTTAACAACAGAACTATCCAAGCTTTCCAAGCCATTTGCCTACGAATGACTGTGAACGCCCCTTGGTACGTTACAAATGTCAGCCTTCACAACGAGCTAAAAATTGCTACTGTCAAACAAACAGCTGCCAAATTCTACACTCGCCTCCACTCCAAAGCGGCAGACCACCCCAACTGCCTCATCGCTCAACTTCACTCCAACCATCTTCCAGAAAACCCACCAAGACGTCTCAAAAGAAATTGGCCCAGAGACCTACTCAACACTTAATGCATACCTTTTAAGGAAATTAAAATCAAATTAAATTATCTTAAGCTCAGGTGCTTCTAATGTGAGGCTCCTTCATGTCATTCGCTGTCTCTTTTAAATTTTATGTTAAACCTTTTACTTATTGTGCTCCTCTTGTACAGATTGTAAATATTCATAAAATAAACGTCTTTTAAAAAAAAAAAAAAAAGTTCTTCAACAAAGTTGAAACAGTCACTGATTGTGTGATCCTCTAGTAAGGGCTGAATGCTCTTGTTTTTGGTTTAAAAATATGTGGTTAAATTTAAAAATAGGGAAATGATAATTCATTTTTTTATTTAATATTTTTTTCTTTACTTTTTACTTTTTTTTCTTAAAATCTTTGGTTTTTTTATGTTTTGTTTTATTCATTGTACCATTGTTTGTAAATTCAGACTCATCAGTCCAAAAAATGTCACTAAATTCTTTATTTATGTCTTATCCTTCTATATAAAAGAATTTGGTAATATTTCGATTTTCAAGTATCAAGTTGAACATCATTAAAATTTCGTTAAAACCAGAGAATCCGTAAATATTAGACTTTGATACTACAACTAATTTTGTAATCAGAAAATACATTTTATACAATAATTAATTTAATAAAAATACTCTACTCAAATATTTATGTAGAAAAATAATGGTGTAATTTAAAATAAACAAAATTAAACCTTTGTATGCCGCAAATAAATTCTTGTCGGTCGTATTACCCAAATCGACATCCATTATTTTAATTTTGGGTAAGTCGATTAAATGGGTCGAATACACCAAAATAACAATAAAACTATGTTATTTACTTCATTGATTATGATATTTGATACTATCGTAATGTAAGAGTTACTAGAAAAAAGAAGAAATTGGTCAATATTAACATAATAAATCTATATTTTACCAGTCATAATGAGAAAATACAGTGTATGATGATAAACCCACATCAGCTTAATTATGCAGTTTATCACATGAGATGTTATGTTTGAGCGATAAACCGAGGAAACTGAGAAAAAAAAGTCTTAGATCGATGGAACCAGAAAATGTTCGAATTACAGCTTAGTTTATTAGCTAGCATATCTTTCTAATCCGTTGAAATTATATTTAATTAAAAGTATTACTACTTACCTAGCTTGGTTATGTTAATATTTTCAATATAATTTATATAGTGTTTGGTTGTTATGCAAAATGTCGTGGCTACTATTATATTATCAAAACTCATTTATTCATATCGAAGGCAACGAACAAACAAATCCTGTTATATAAAGTATTTTATGCTAAAATTATTCACAACCCGTAAATATTTTATTGAAAGAACATCAACTTTTTGGTCATAAAATCATTATGATTTTAATTACATTTTAGTTCCAGCATTCCATTTGAACAACGCTGTTCAATACACTGTTCAATCGTACATAGTCATATACTTAACAGTATTCAATATTTTGGTATTTATCATTATGATTTAAGCTCATCGTAGGCCGGTATTGAAAAATCAATTCACCCCCTTCCCCGATCCCTTAAATTGAAACATACTCCGTCGAAGAATCAAAGTACTTTTGGAGTTTTATTAATGTCAAGTTTTTACCACCCATAAAGTCCCGAGTATACGTAACAAATATCCGTTCATGAAGTATACATAGGGATAGGTTAAAGTATCATTGAGTAACGGTGCTCGTTTCATTCTACGAATTCCATTACATTCTTCGTGCTTCGAGACATTCTACTCTTGCGATGGACAGATTTGAACAGAAGAATGGTCAAATCGCGTTGTTGGGTCTTGCACGATGTCGATGCGGTGAATGTAGACACCACCCGGTTTTCGACGGTTTTAGAAACAACTGTACGCCACTCGAGCAAACAGTATGTATCGTATGTTTGTTGAATAACTGCAATTATTTTCGATCGACTAATAGCTGCGATAACGATATAAATTATATTTACATGGTAGAAACGTTAACAGAAACTACGAGGTGCGGTTTTAGAGAATGCAGTGGATCGCCAAAAACCCCAAGTTTAGCAGCGGAGATTCTTCTGTACTGCCGTGCCACCGGTCATCATCATCGTGGAGGTGGCGAACTGGACTAGGAAAAACATTGCTTGTTCACGGGCTGGGTCGCAAAATCAATCGAGACCAGGTCTTCAATATGTTCTGCCTGTATCGTAATGTGACAGCCGTGAAGATACTAAAAGATAGACAAGTTCTCGCAAAGCTAAACGATGTGGAGGATGCCGAACGTTGAATCAGAAGAACAAATTAAAAATCAAGTAAGTGAAGAATTTCAAAAAAATCAGAAAAAAAAATGAAAAAAAAATTAAATACAGATCCTAATTCTTATCATCTATTAATAAAATTGAAAATTAAAAAATTATAAAAAATAAAAGCCATATAATCGGTGGTCCTCAGGAGTTTATTATCTTACAACATTTGCTTAGGCGCGAGTATGATATGTAGCATGATAAATTATTTTGAACTTTAATGTATTGAATGAAATAATATAATAATCAATCAAAACTGTTTCTATGTTTTTTTTTTTTTGGTTTTGGAGTTTGAGAATTGTGTGAGTCTAATGTATTCATTTTTATGATCAACTACACGAGCATTTGTATTTGTATGTTATACCTCACAACATCGCATATTTACCACTGGCTATTTCAGATATTCCAAACACTCTCATATACATGACCAATGAACGGTGGTTAAACTATCGGACGGAACGCTGGCGCAGAAAAATTACATGACCAGCAAATTAAACCGATTTTCGAGTAAAACAAAGTTCACGAAACATATGTTGATTTAGTGATATATTTCGGCGACGGAATATTAGTTGTTTCCATTAACTTTTTTTTTATGTTTTAATCAATTTTTAAAATTTCGAAAAATATCAAAAAAGTCAATATTTTACCACGTATTTTAGATACACCATGAATGATTTACAAATATAACCAAAAATATGTTAATTACGTAAATATAATAATATTCGTAAACCGATACTCTCTCATCCATGTACCAGAAAAAATTATTCATTGATATTATTTCATTTAAAGGGAATTTATTATTATTGATTAAGTTCATTATTTTATTTAAAAGTTTTAATATATAATATTATGTAAATCTTCTTGTTTTTTCATAAAATTGAAAATTCAATGTTTAAATTCATAACAAAAAAAAAAAAAAATGGACTGAGGTTCATGGTATCCCGAAGGAAAATAGAATTTGGTGACATACCAATGTGTTTTATGTGTGATTACATGTACCCAGCTTAAAATTAAATTAAAACATTTTCTTTAAATTCATAACTAAATAATTTTCTTTTTACCTCTAAATCATATTTCCTGCGGGAGTCACAGACCAATTTTAATTTTAAAATTCAAAAATTCAAAAAAAAATCAAAAGAATCAAAATTTAACTAAGGAAAAATAACTAACACATTTAAATAAAATTATTAAAATAAAACAATAATGATAAACTTATAATAAAACTTTATATTAAAGTAGCTGATCCCGTGCACTTTTCGTTGCTCGTTAAATATACCAACTCTATATGACTCTAATTTTGTTCAATTCGTTATTATTATATTCGGTGGATGATGTTCTTGATTTATCTGCAGTTTTCTCTCCGGAATAAAAATTCTGATTCACAGCAGTATATTATCAGGTAGGCAATCTGCCTGCGGTAGATCGTGGACCTAGTGCTGTTTGTACGTATCTTAGTGCATGATTTAAATCTAATAAAGTATCAAAGTTATACCAAGTTTGACATAATACGGTGCATTAGTATAATCAATTAATACATTACCCTAACCTAACCTTAACGTTTTAAAATCCGTAGTGTAGAATTGTATTGTTGACCATTTGCATTAGTATTTCGAACTATTTCTGTTGCTCCAAACGATGTCATTTGAAAACATGAATTGAATGTTCTAATTGACTTCAGGAACACGTTAGAATCTGTACCGATAAGTAAACCGTTCAATGGCTCAGGTAGTGTTTCAATTTCAGGTAGTTGCATCTTTCCTGACGCGCAACACATCCCGACTGGCTCATTTTTGAATTGTTGAGCATGACAGTGCGGGCATTCCTTATCCATAGCACAAATTACTACTTTTGAATGAGCATAATATTTAATATCGGGCTCATACTGGAATGCTAGACGCAGGAATATATCAGATATAAATGTTCGATGGACCAGTTGGTGTTATTGGTCATTTGCTCTGCTTGAGTCAACTACGAATCATTCGCACTATCGGATTGGCATTGTTTGTTTGTTTTTTGCGCTCTTCTATTTCTCATGTTTGTGGCTGCATTTGTTCTACGACAAAAATTGGCATTTTGGCGTCTTCTTGGCATGTTTAATGACACAAACAAATAGAAAATATTCAAAGTACTTATTTATGTTTTTTTTTTGATTACCTTGCAACGTCGGGTAATTCACTATATTAACCACTAATAAATAAATATTATTCTCAAATCTTATAACACCCATTTATATACAAAAACAAAAATTTTTATCGTAAATCTCAAAATTCCTATTTCATTCTCTATCATTTTAAAAAAAAATCAAGATAATCGGCCCAGCCATTCTCAACTGATGCAATGTTATACATTTTTTGTCTCCATTTATATATATATATATGTTTATATACATGTTTATATATATACATGTAGAGGTACAGAATTAACAAGTTTAGCACATTAATTTAAGATTTCTAAAAAAAAAAATTACTAACTTTTAGAAGCTAAATTATAAAAGCTAAAATTATTTGAAGTTTAAACAAAACAATAATTAGTTATTTATAATATATTCTTGCATTTTATTGAAATTTAATTTAAATGAGAATTTTAATATTTAAAATGTATTTTTTGTATTATTTAAGAATTATCTATATTAATAAAAAGTTAATTTTTATTGGTGTACTTTAACAATTTTATTTAAAACAATATGATTTTATACCAAAGTTGATTATTGATGATTTTGATTAAAAAAATGTGTAATAAAATACTAAAAAAAAAGACCAAGGAGCTGTTACTTCTACAGTGAATTTGTTTTAATTGAAAAATATAAAATTATTTGGATACTTAATAAGACACAAAATTTTGAATTATTTATGGAAGTTGTTATTAATATCTAGACTCTTAATTATTATTATTAAATGGAAAATATAATATGAATTACGATTTATTTGAGTTCTTTACAATTATTATTTATTTTTGAAAATAATATTAAATTATTGTTTTTTTTTTTTTTTTTTAAATATAAAATTAAATATATAAAAGTTATCATTTGAAGTGAACTGATCACAAGGATATTAACCCCGTGGTTTTATTTATATTTTAATATTAATTTGTTTTATAATTAGTTTATTATTATTGTTTTATTTTAATAATTTTATTTAATTCTTAGCTGAATACTTCGATTTTGGATAAACATTTTAACTATAATTTAATAATAATAATATAAAATAAAAAATAAGAAATTGAAAATTGATTTGAGTGTCCTGTAGAAAATGTGATTAAGGGGAAAACAAAAAAAAAAATATTGAGTTATAAATTTAAACAAAATATATGAATTAAGTTTGAAACTTAATATATATATATATTTAGAGTATTAATTATACAAATTAAAAAGGAAAAATAAAATGATTAGTAATTGATTTGATTTTAGGACATTATGATCACTTTTATCTCATTCTATATTAATTTTTTTTGTCTTTTTACCTATATATATATATATATATATATATATATATATATATATATATATATACACACATATATGTACAATTATAAAAAGTTTATTATTTTTATTACTTAATGTAAAAAACTTGTTTACCGATGTCCAGCACCCGTGATCATTATGATTTCTAGTGCCTGGATTTAAATTTAATTTCAATAATTTTAACAATTAAGCAATAAAATATTTGAAAGAATAGTGAAAAAGGTCTGTAAATACCTCAATAAATATATCGCGACTTCCATTGCGGGTTACTGGACAAAAATAATTATAATAATATAAAACAAGGTTGTGTTGAATCGTGGCTCCCGTTGCGGGTTACCGGACAAGAATAATAATAATTTCCCTTTAAAAATTCCGTATAACTCTGTAGAGGATTTAATTTTTACCTGTACGCTGAATCTATGTCCATATATGCATATCCAAATAATATGTTGTTTGGTTCTTTAGCTACTTGGTTTCATAAATCATAAATCAACAGAATTTCACCTGATCACTTTTTTTCACAATTAAACACTATTTTTTGTTCATATTATCCTTGAATACAGCTGAACATCTTATATAATAAAGAAAACTAACACTCAATACTCAATTACTTAATGAAATTTAAGACATAAAATTTATGTTTTCATTTATTTGGAAATAAATAAAATGAAAAAAAAAAATTATAAGAAACGTAATTCGTAAAAATGAAAATATTTAATAAATGTACATAGAATACGGTGAGTAACATTAGACATAGATTATCTACCATCATCATTGTTTCTGTTGCAGTGTGCCGCCAAAAAAAAATAATTTAAATGTAAATGTTTTTTACTTGCAACAATTTATTTGGATAACGAAAAAAACATTAACCAATTAAATTCTTAAATCTGTTGTAAATGTAATAGTTTCTTTACACCTTCATTTGAATTTGCATACCTATTTAAGTACTTTTCACTAATTTTTTATAGCGAGAGCGATAGTATAACAAAGTATCATTATAACAATATATTTTTTATCGCAAAAGAGCATATTACTTCTCATTTAAATTTTTATATAAATCATGATGCTTCCTGTGAGTATACTCGAGTACATTAATAAAAGAAAAAAGAACTTTGTTTAATAGTATGTATAAAATCAAGGCGATGGTAAATGAAAAGTCATCCACTGAGACACAATCAGAATATCCATCTAGCATCCTACTTGAGTTATGTCTCGTTACCTGATGATGGGGACATAAACATTTTTTGGAAAAGTTGTATTCAAAACGGAGCACATATTTTTAATTTTTTATTTTATATTATTTGCTTAAATGGGACACAAATAACAAGTTTTGACAAAGATTTTTTTTGACTACTATTTAAAGTTTAAAACAGGAAAAAAGACCTTCAACAATGTAATTTTCTATTTTCTCATTAAAACTAGGGGGAAAAAACATCAACAATTTTTTTATTTATTTTTTTTTTTTAATTAAAAGGATATTTAAAGTAGTGTTTTGTCTTTGAGACTGTATAAGAAATAAAAAAGAGCAAAGAACAATGTCCTAAAATATATATGCGGTAAAACAGGGAATCGTGGAATGAGAAAGCCAAGAACATATCATGTTACGTCGAACGTTAAGTCGAACGAAAAAATGTTAGAATAGACTTTTACGTCAGTAACTCAAGGATAAAGCAAAAGAATCGTGAAGAGATTTTTTTTTTTTTTTATCGAAAAACACAATTATAAGTGTAACTTATCGTACGACTTAAAGTATTCGCTGTGCCAGCTGGTTGAAAGTTATTAATTTACATTTAACATTTAATGAAGTTGTACAAGTTGAACGAGTAAAAGCGTGGTTTCGATAAACGATCATGGAACTTTCTTATATTATAGGGTCATACGTGTACTTATTAATATAATATTTAAGACTGTGCGTATAGGATAAGCGAGGTGTACGTCTTGGGTGTAATTTACATTCCTTCCTGCGCGCGAATACAAGGCATATATTATGCAGGTGTGTAATACGTATAAAAACAGTTTGTCGACTAACTGGAAGAAAATAAAAACGATATAATACAGCCGGAGTAGAATAGAGAGAGAATAGAAAATCGTTTATGTCTGTGTGCATATATGTATACGCGTAGGATCGTCCCAAGGTTTTTGGGGGCAGGAACGATTTAATTTGGAGGCCCTTCAACCATAGTAATAAGATATGATAAGCAAAATACTCATTGAGATGAACAGTATTCTTGCAAATGTATTTTTTCAAACCTTAACCAATCAAGCTCATTTAAACGCATGTACTTTTAATATACGAATGACGCAATGAAAATAATTTTTTTCTCAATAACGGTGGTCGGTGACAGATCGGTATTATTAATTATTATACACCTAGACTTTATGGAGGCCCTCTAAAAATATTCCAACAGTGGGGCCTGGGTTAAAATGGTTCCGTTGCTCCTTCCCCTCTGAAAAGCGTTGTATACCGTTACTGCAGCCGTTATATTTTTATAAATCGCATAAATTTCATAATAAATGTATACATTTTTTCAGGAGTAAGTATACCATTTCTCGCAGAAAATTGTACTTGCTGTGCACTGTAATACATTTGTAACACTCAAAAAACATGTACATAACGTATGTATATTATTACCATTATTATATACGTACTTGCAGACACGAGTGTGATTGGTGGTAAATCGACTTACATAAACTACATTAAACATTTGGATAAAATAAAGCATAATAATAAATAATTGGACGAGGAACCAGCATCAGCTACTGCATATCCAAAATTCAAATCTCCACGATGATGTTATAAAAATCGGGGATTTTTGTTCTTAGATGGGAGGGATGTAGTAATCCGGGTTTGTTATATAATAACTAAAATCAATATATCTTGTTCTTACTCTCATTAATCCCGGTCGTTGTCAAAACGTCTATTTATTAAGTTACTTTTATTAGGAAATGGGTTATTTATAAATACATTAAAAGGTTATAATTTTTTTAGCATAAGCAAATTTGAAATATAAATATTATTTTTTTTATTGATTTGAAACAAAGAAAAGTTCTCAAGGCTTGATCAGTTTATGAACTACGCCCAAATATCTGTGTATAAATATAGACGTCGTATTGTTGGTTATTTAGATATAATTTAACTTACAAGTAAGTAGTTGACGCGTATGTGCACAACTGCTCTTTGTGTATCTCGGTAAATAAAATATATTACCAGTCAAAGTCTTGAAGTGATATTATTTTTCTTAAACCCGTTCGTTAAAATGATATTTTATTTTCTTAAACCCGTTCGTCTACGTTGGACCGTTGCAGTGGAAGTTACTACGCAGATCGACTTCGTCGTTTAAATGTACCGAGTCAATCTTTCGAATCCGGCTCATTACACGTTTAATGAAATGTCTCAGTTTTTTTTTTAACTAGCCGTATCTGGGCTATTATTTTTAAACTAAACATTTTAATAGTTTTTTAATAATTACGAACTTTCATAGGTTCGGCATTTTTCTAGTTATCAACTTATAGGTTAACCTCCGTAGTCCTTCTATACTAGCTGTATACGTGTATTATAATTTATATTAATATGTAAAACCAGCACCCTCTAGAATCATGCAGTTTCTCGGGTTATGTGTTTTATGAATAAATGAACCTTAACACGATATAGGTAATCTATATAAAAGTTCGTTCCCGTACTTCTTGAAGCAAATATTATAGTATCGTAATCATTTTCGTACGCTTTAAAACGTCACTGCTGCCCAAACCACTGCTTATGACACGTTTTTATTAACATATTATAACAAATATTATTAAGTTTTTAATAATAAATTATTTTTCGACTAAGAAGTCGCGTCCACGACGAATTGAAAAGTTTTACAATGTAAATGAGATCGCAATATCTAGCCCATTGACGTGACGTCTTCGATACAGTGTTGGGAAATATCTAGATAAATGTATCTAGATAAGTTATCTAGATAAAAATTATTTATATTTTATCTTATCTAGATAAATTTATACTCAGTTATCTTTATCTTCATCTAGATAAAAATCTTGTTATCTATGAGTACTAATCTAGATAATTTATTTAAATAGAATAAAAATAAAATTTTAAAATTTTAAATGTTTTTATATTTTTATTTTTACATTTTTCTGTACATCATATACCTATTACACAGATAATAACTGACAAGATGACAATCTTCTTATGAAGTTTATTTCAAAAAAAATTATTTTATATTTTATGTTTATTATTGTTTGAAATGAGTTTAAAAAATGATATTTATTTTAAAATGTTTTTAATTATGAACTTTTTACCTAATATCTGTAGGCTGTAGTGTTCTGAATATTTTCAAAATCAAACATGAAATTATCTCATATTTATCTAGATAAAAATGAACTTATTTCTATCTTTATCTAGATTAAATTTAGTATAACTATCTTTATCTGTATCTAGATAAGAATTAGTATAGTCATCTTTATCTTTATCTAGATAAATTATTAGTTATCTATTCCCAACACTGCTTCGATAGCGAACCGTTATAACGTTGCAAATTCAACTGCTGATTTAGTTTTCTATGGTTCGAAACACGAAAATAAAATTTACGAAGAATAGTCTATTGCTCCAGTCCAAGAAAAAATAACTGATAGGTAAATACTCACGGTCATCACTAAATGTATACATCTTAAGCCACACATACACTAGACCCGAACCGGCCAAACCGACCTAACCGAAAAATATTTGATCCGAATTTTTTCGGGTATAGCTGCATTGAGTATCACCGAATTTTCGTTCCGAACTAAAATAAGTTAATAGCAAAATAGATGATTAAATAATCAAATCAAGAACATCTATCTATACATAGAACAGTACCGCTAATTTTCGGCCGAAAAATTCAAACATGTTTGAACGGTTGAAATCCAAACCAACCCGAATTTCGGTGTTTCGGCATACAAGTGTATGCACTAGTGCTCTTGATTTGATGTTGGTAATACCCGGGTACTTGGGTACCCATTTCTCCGGGTAATACCCGATTTTGTGGGTAGTCAATGTTGTCGGGTAGTGGGTACTCATCACCCAAAATGTTGGGGTACCCAATGGTTTTTGATGTACGTAAACGGTTTAGCTAAGTCTTAACTCCTAAGAGGTAATCAGTATTAAATTATACATTACACAATTATTCAAATAAAAAACATCTAAGAAAATAAAAAATTATCTATAAAAATAAAATCTAAAATATACATAACTTAATATACCTAAAATCATTAAGCTATGGTTATCGAACATAAAAACAGATAAGATAAACTAAAATCTAGTTATTAATACTTTCATATTCTTATATACCTACACTTTTACTATTATCGAATTATAAATACATATTGGAATTGTTGTCAAAATTTACAGAATATGTAAAAATATGTAAAATTAAATATTTCTTAATTTATTGTAAATCATGTGAAATGAATTTATCATTTACAATAGTTAATTAATTAATCATGTTTTAAAAAAAAAATGTATTTACATACAAATCCCAGCTATAGTAATGAGTATACAAGTCATAACGGGTACCCAAAATTTTGTAAATCGGGTAATACCCGTAAAACCCGGTTACCCGGGTACCCGGGTAGTACCCGAGTACCCGGATATCAAGAGCACTAGTATGCACTCACATATAAAATCGTAATTTTGATTTTTTTTTCGGTTCGGTCGGTTCGGGTTTAGTGTATGTGCGGCTTTACGGAAATCGCGTGTAGGACCGAATTGCACTGCATTAGTACGTAATCGATGGTGGTTTCCATCGGATTATCCTGAGCAGTTCCCGCGCATATGCGTCACGTGTATGAAATCCGCAAATTTAATTATTGACTGCAGGACCAAGCGGAATTCCCATCCGACAACATTGCCGCGCATGTAATGATTTTATATTACACGTATTATTATATTATTAGAAGGTACTCATACGAGATAGGTCGTAAATTGAATCGCTCAGAGAGTATGCGATTATCGTTGTCTCGCGTGTAATAATCGGAACCGCGATGAATCGGATACGGGATCATCGGACTCTCCACGGCCGAGTACAATTCAATAGTTATTGTGTGTATACAAGGTGACTATTTTTCTAAAAGAAATATTCAGTTAGTTAGGTAGTGAACAATAGTTGAAGTTTGTAATACGTACGAAGAAAATTAAGTAATTAATCAAATTAGATCAAAATAATAAATTGATTATTTATAAATCATGAATGTGGTTAAATTATTGAAAAGAAAATTATGTTAAACCTAAAGATATTTAAAAAGTATTCACCAGTTATTAAAATGTATTAATAATCTTTTTAAACGTTCCTAATATTGCATCTAATGAACGCAATTTCTCAGTTCTACGGAGAGTAAAAACATATTTAAGAGTTACAATGATCCTAGAACGATTGAATAGCTTAGCAGTCTTATATATATACAAAAAAAAAAAATACCCTTGACAATATAATTGACAAATTTTATGCTGAATTTTTTTATGACTGTCAAAACAATTTATTATAAGAATTGTGATATGATAAGTTCTCTTTTAGTTTGAGAGTAAACATACACGTATAATATTTTAAGCAATTAATGCGAAAAGTATTTATAAATGTATAAACATATAGTTAACTTAAAAACATCAAAATATTTTCACATGCCGAGACGGCTACGTTGATATGTCCAGGTCGAGTTTTACTGCCTTATAACTGAATTAAACTACACAATCTTACTGGCGCTGCTTTTATTATCAAAACTAAATTGTAAAACATTAATAAAACTTAATTAAAAATAAAAACCATATTATATTTAAACTACTTACTTGCAAAATAATTTTTTATTTTTGTTTGCTTTTATCGTAATTTATTAACATAGAGAAAATCGAATAACAAAGACGCATCGTCTGTAAATAGATACAAGATTAAGATATAATCCACAAAATATTAAAATCCACTTAAATCTTAAACCAAAAATAAATATTAAAAATAGCATAACATAATTCTGTTTTATGAGGTTTGAATTTTTAATTTATTTATAAATATTAATATTATACCACTTTATTCATTAATTTAAATAAAATATTTGATAAAGTAATCATTTACTCTTGTTTCTAAGCATCGATGTAAGAATTATGAGTGTGTTTTGAATGCGTATATAAATATAAACATTTTTGTACACCATACCTCATAACTAGTATATATTATATTATAGTCATATTTATTTCTATTTAAAATAAATGTATTTATCTTTTTTAATTAGTCTATAATATACGTACACTAGAAAACATTTCCAGATTGACGATCTTAGTATCCGTGAATTTCAGTTTCAGCTGATTAGCATTGTTCAAATTCATAGCACACACAATTAGTTTTCTACTCTCCATATTCATATCCATCCAATTACTGCTATACAAAGCAAAAATGATTGCATCTTTCTAAATAATGAAATTAAAAATTAACATTGAACTCAGTGGTGAATGTAATTTATTTAATGTCATATTTGTATTCTTTTGAAATCTAACACAAACGTTTACCTTTAAACTACTCATATAAAAATGACGATTTTGAAAAAAATTGAAAAAATCTAAATTAATCATTTAGACTATTTGCTGAATATAGTATTCTTAATTTTTATATTTTAAATATAGAATATTGATGTTAATTTGACGAAAATGTTGTTTAACAAATTAATTTATAATCTTTACTCTAACGAAAAAAAAAAATATAAAATTAATTTCTATCATAATGTATTAATTTATTTAAATATTAAGTATAAATTAACACTATACATTACTATGTATTTATAATGATAACAGATGAGTTTAAAAAAATATTCAAATTTAATCGAATTAATAGCTTAAAACTATTACAAATTAATCATTACTTTTTCATTGATTGTTCCAAACAAAACACAAGTTACATATAACTGAAAAGTGAATACAGGAAGTACAATGAACAGCTTTATTGATAGTATTGAATCTCTAGTATCGCCTTCATCAAAACTCTAAAACCACAATAAATCATTATATCCAATGCAATACAATGTTATGATAGTGGATAATCTCAAAACAATAATGAAAACATTTTTAATATAACTGATCAATTATTAATTGATTATTTGTATTGTGTTTCACTTACCATTGCCGCAATAAACCAAATAAAAACATGTGAACTTGCCGCCACAAAAATTTGAGATAACGTGATTGTTCGGACAATCTTATAATAATCATTCATTTTTCTGTAACAAAAAATAAAACTAAGAAAAGTCGATATAATATTCAATATCTTGCTTTAAAAGTTATAAAAAAATAATAAATGCCGTGCCCAAACCAGATAAAAATATTTAAATCAAACTTATAATCATTGGCTTTTGCTTCGTTTTTTTTTATTTGTTAATTTGGGATAATTCACAACTTCCCAAAATATCGAAATTTAAAACTGAATAACAATAAACTGATCTTCAAAATAAGATATTATAAATTAAATATTTGCTATTATTTAGGGCATTATTTCTTATCGATTCGATATCATTTAACGTCAAATTTCACATAAAATTCTTAATTTTTAGATTAGTAAGTTATTTCTTTCTCTAACCAGTAAAACTTATAATTGTTCAACCGAATCAATTTAACCATGAAATAAATCAATTCTTATAACTTTGATGTTCACAATATTCAGACATCTTCTCCGTTCTTCATCCAAAAACTAATATTTTGAATAATCACTATTATTGTATGGATGTTGTCAACAGTGATATACTCAAGATTTTATTACTGTGGGACAGCCTAATTCAGAATAGGTCATACCGTGTAGTATCAACCAATTATGTTCTAATAATGTCATCACTTCGCTCTCAAGTAACGATTTACTTTATTTGCTTCGTATATTGATAATATAGATCACTTTTCAAAATAATAAAAGTAATTAATCACTATCTCATTATTAATTTTTGATTTTGTATATTGCATTTCGATTGTTTTCCAATTAACAATAATTTGTTTATACCATTAATAGTGTGTTTTAGTTCCTTCTGTGCCCCCTGCAAATCCAGGGAATCCAGTTACCCTGCCCAGCCTATAGTCGCGCACGTACGTGAGCATCCCATCCCATCCCCACCCATCCTATCACGCACGTGTACAACCTTACCCTTCCCTCCCGTTCATGCCTATCACGTACGTGCCCGGCCTTTCCCCTCCCATCCATGTCTATCACTTATATGCCATGCCCCTCACTTCTCACCAACGCATTGTTATCGTGAATCATCCCCCCTATCATCTGCATATATCACGTACTTACCAACCCTACCATCCATACTTATCACCGTACATATACCCGCTCTCACCTACCTCATCCATATTGATCATGTATGTACCCGGTCTTAACACTCCGCTCCACGCTCGGTCATATCTATCACCTATATACCCTAACCTATCCTCACCTCATACCGTTCGTTCCCTAAACTACCACAAACCGCTGATAATTATAAGTAGTAAAATCTGAAATAATCGAGAAGATTTAATTAGAAATATAATATACCTACTGATATTTAAAATCAAACATAGAATACATACGTTTTGAGATAATATATTAGTTAACTATAGTTCATAGAAAGCTAGTAACTAAGTTAGACTTAATAGTTTATGTATAGTATAAATAACTAATTATTAACGATATCTCACTATCTTCTATCGATGTGAAGTATGAAAGTATTCATATATAACATATTATTATGATAGCTATTAACTCTATAACGATTTATAAATTATAGTAAACAAAACGATTAAAACGACTCCTGTTCACTTATCTATGTATACGCTCATACAGTAATAATATTAAAAAACTTTGCATTTTTCTAACACCCTACTGTTATTGGGTATATATGATTTCTCTTTCAGCCAAAATTCAATAAATATCGATAAAAAATAGCAGCTTTACAATTGTATATATTATATAATAAAAAGTTGGCTTGAATGAATTTTGTCGTCAACTGTCATTAAGAACTTATTTTCGCAAATATTTCAGTACAAAAAACTATTTGTTAATATTTAATTTGTTGTAATTGTTATTATTCTAATAAACTATTAGACATTAATTATTATTAAGAAATTGTTCGGAAATGTACAAAGAGCATACCATAATAGAGGTAAATATTATATTATAGCCTAAAACTGATTTCTAACTGAAAAAATAAAATTGTTTGGTATTTTTTAGATGGATGATCTGGAAATTGTATTAAAACGTGATTTGTGTAATAAAACATCTTTAAAAAAGACAATTTGTATGATAATAATATTAATATTACTTTGTTCGTGTGTGTTATCAACAGAAAGTGCTGTTATATTAAAAAAAAAACAAGTAAGTTGTTTATTATATCTTGCATACGACTAAGGGCCGTTTTTACAACTGACACGGTAGCTCTCCACAACCGTTGGCGTTTCAACGTGGCTTTCTGCATGATGTATACATGTTTTACCGATCCTAATTTGATTCAGCGCGATAGGCTTCGTAATTTGTATACAAACACTTAAAACAAATATAATATTAAATGTTACCTACATACATTCTTTTACTATCAAGATTTATAGTTATGAATCCAAAAAATTAACAATAAATACATATTTCTGTTTTGATTAATATGTTCATCACATTATATTATATACATAGTACATAGTCATAACTCATAATATAAGTATCAGTAATAATTATATAAGTAACATATTTTTAATCAAACTGAATACGTGTTACATACAGTGTTGTGAATTATAAAATGTGCTGTTAAGTTATCTCGTAATGTTTCTTTCGACTCAAGCTGATGGTATCAATATTAATAGTTATGGCTATGTAGGCATAGTAGGTAGTATAGGTATTACTGTATGTAGTAGTATTTTGTCTTAAAAGTTTATAACGATTATGATAGCAACTATTAGTGTGCACAGGGTAACTTTCAAAATCGTCTGAAAATGTACCCAAATAAGATAAAATTGTAAATATTGGTTAGTGTGTTCACAACGTTCTATGTGACATAAATACCTATCTAGTGTGGTAATTTTAATTTATATATATCGTTAAATGTGGATGCCTAATTATTAGATACTTCATTAAAGTAAAAATGGATGCAAGTCAAATTTTTAAGTTTGATACATCTTGTGTTGTTTTAAATAGTGATGTTAAAACTTGTGAACATTTCAGCCTCGCGCTGAATCAGATAAGAATCGTTAAAAACATGTATACATCATGTAGAAAGGTCTTGGCTTCGCCACCGCGCTGAAACGTACTAGGATCGGGAAAAAGGTTCTTTACCAGACTTGGTACGCAATTCGTGTGCACCGCAATATCCGGTAAAGTGTCTAATTAACCGGTAGAATTCGGCCGGTTAAGTGATGGTTAAATATTTTTGTGATTTTAACTTAACTTTAATTTTTTATATTTTAAAGGAACCAAAGAAAATCCAAAGTGAATTTAATAATTTAACAAAGTTCACTTTATTTGAAATTATTGATGAAATAAAAAAAGGGAACATTTTTGACTCAAGTCAAGACATTAAAACACTTGATGTGTCGAAAATTGATATAGCTGCAGATGCAGCATCTTTTTTGGTTGGCTTCATACGGACCTATTTGGATGAAAAAAACAAACAACAAAAATTAGAATCACCTGCAGGTGTTCAAATTTACAATATTAACAATACATTTGTTAACTCTACTGCTCATCTTCATATTGGTAATAATAATCAATTACGTAGCGATCGTTCAAATGTGAACGAAACAAAATCATAATTGATATGAAATATATTGAAATATATTGCTGTTTACTTATGTGTCTTGTCCCTCCTCCTACAGGCCCGTAATAAGCGTCGCAAGACGCGTGCTCTTTACTTTTTCTTCTTATATTGTTTTCTTATAATAAATGATCATGTATATTATGTAAATTAATAACTAACCTGATCAGGCATAATAATTGATGCGTTGCAAGACGCGGGTCCCTCGTAATTTTAATTTCCCCATTCTCTTTTGTAAATTTTCCAAATTATGTATATACATATGTATATAATTATGTATATACATATATATGAGGGTGGTCCTTAATTTTACACATTTGAATTTTAATTGCTGGACCCTCCCATTTTTCTTGTTATCATATAAAAGTAATATGTAAAAAATTTGAGCATAATTACTCATCCCCTTCCCGTTTCCCAAGAGGGTTGAATATAAGTTAAAAGGTAGTTTTATGGTTTTTTATATTTTATTCGAAAAATATAAGATTTATCATAAAAATGTATAGAACTTAAATTGTAGAAAAAATTATATTCTATAAAAAATATATTTACAACATTTTCGTAAATTTAATATTTCCCCTCTCTAAAATTATTTATTTTTTGTTTTTTTTTGACATTTCATTTTTTTGACATCTGTTATTTCCATTTATATTAATACGAATTATGTAATAATTATGTTTATATGATTATTATTAAAAACCAAATAGGTAATTTGGGTGTATTTCTAAGTAGTTTTATTTTCAAATGGTGTACTCAAAACTTGTCTTGTACATTTTTAATATATTTTTCTGTATTTTTGAATAACCTAAAATTAAATACATAATAAAGTTAGTCATATAAAGTTACATTTATCATAAATATATTTTTTTGTAACCCACTTGAAGCAAAAATTGTTTTTGGTTTTCATTTTTAGTGAATTTTTCGTTGAAATCCTTTAAGCTTTACTCCCCTTTCAGCTGTATCATTAACGATTTGTAATGAATTTATTGTTCTTTTTGCAGACTGTTACGCAAAATGATCATTCCACTTAGTTGTGTCTATTTTTAGGTATTCCGAAGAAATTCCGAATCTTTTAAATATTTTATATGACTTATAACTTAACAAACTTACAGGTAGTTCTTTATTTAAAAATTCATCCACGTCTTCTAACTTCAAACATAATTTTTTCGATCTTGATAAAATTTCCACTCCCGGTATTAATTCTATTTTTTCTTGGTACTTAAACTGTTTAACAGCTATTTTTTTTCTGACATTCCGACCGAGTCGTTTGCACGCACCGGTTTTGTCAAAAATTGTTAGTATTTATAGATTCAATTCAGTATTTTCACAGAATATTTATATAGAACACTTATTGAAATGACGGCAGCAAAATCAATATTGAAATAAAATCGTTTTTCTCTTGTTTCTGTACATTTGTAAGCATGTCCCGCTTTTTTTTTGTCAAGTCCCTTATATAAATATCTGGTTTCCCGCTTATCTATAAATAAGAGTTGGCAACCTTATTCAACCCTCTTGGAGCACGGGAAGGGGACGAGTAATTATAACATTTTTTACATATTACTTTTATATGATAATAAAAAAAATGGGAAGGTCCAGCAATAAAAACAATAATATTTTTTTTCATCTTCTACAACTAAGAACCACCCTAATATATATATATATATATATATATATATATATATATATATGTTACGGGTAATGTTAACATTTGGATAATGTCGACATTATCTGGCTAATGTCGAAATTAGCCATGCGTTTTGGCTAATGTGTAATTTTTCATTTATATAAAATTAGATAATTATAGTCATCAGTCACTAATCTGATACCTATATAATATTAAATTAAATACATACCATGTTTGCTCTGTATGTGGTCGGACAGATTACTTCGACGGGTGAAATCTTGTTTGCAATCACCACATGTAAATTTAATTTATTTATGAGATTTTACATGCCTCAACATACGAGTATTACACTTCACAGTGAAAAATTTGTCACAAACACTGCAATTAAACATTTTTACTGATAGGTAATAAACACTGGGTTAAGAACAATATTAGCACGTAGACTGCTTGCACGAGCTTGAAGAACAGTATAACTCCTTTTGAATGAAATCGGCTCTCTTACATACAATATGTCTACTCACTCCATACAGGTATAGGACATGTGATAAATATATGTCGTAATATATTAATACTTATAATTAAGAACTGGAAAAGTCGTGTCACACTAAATATCGTATATAAATCTATAAATTATCTTTTCCTAATGACTTTTGGCTGAAAGAGAAATCCAATAATATACCCAAAAACAGTAAGGTGTTAGAAAAATGCAAAGTTGTTTTAATATAACTACTGTATGAGCGTATACATAGATAAGTGAACAGGAGTCGTTTTAATCGTTTTGTTAACTATAATTTATAAATCGTTATAGGGTTAATAGCTATCATAATAATATGTTATATACGAATACTTTCATACTTCACATCGATAGAAGATAATGCGATATCGTTAATAATTAGTTATTTATACTATACATAAATTATTAAGTCTAACTCAGTTACTAGCTTTCTATGAACTATAGTTAACTAATGTATTATTTCAAAACGTATGTATTCTATGTTTGATTTTAAATATCATTAGGTAAATTATATTTCTAATTAAATCTTCTCGAGTATTTCAGATTTTACTACTTATAATTATTAGCGGTTTGTGGTAGTTTAGGGAACGAACGGTATGAGGTGAGGATAGGTTAGGGTATATACGTGATAGATATGACCGAGCGCGGAGCGGAGGGGTATGACCGGGTACATACGTGATCGATATGGGTATGAGGGGGTATATGTACGGTGATAGGTATGGATGGTAGGGTTGGTAAGTACGTGATATATGAGATGATAGGGGAAGGGGATGTTTCACGGTAACAATGCATTGATGAGAAGGGAAGGGCATGGCATATAAATGATAGACATGGATGGGAGAGTAAGGTTGTACACGTGCGTGATAGGATGGGCGGGGATGGGATGGGATACTCACGTACGTGCGCGACTATAGGCTGGGAAGGGTAACTGGATTCCCTAGATTTGCGGGGGGCACAGAAGGAACTAAAACACACTACTATTGGTATAGACAAATTATTGTTAATTGAAAAAAAATCGAAATGCAATATACAAAATCAAAAATTAATAATGAGATAGTGATTAATTACTTTTGTAACTTTGTACTGAGCCTATTTTAATTGTGTTTATAATCAATAAATAAAAAAAACGAATATTTCGAAAGGGGTACAACACCAACGGAGTTACCGACTTGTGTCGATCAATAATTAATCTCTTCGAGATTAATGTTATAAAAAATAAAAGAAAAAAAAAAGAAACTTCGCCGGTAACTCGATTGGAAAATAAAATTTAAAATATTCTCAACCGAAATTAAAATTAGATCACTTACAATATGATATGTTTGTGGTCCGATAGAATCTGTTTTAGATCGTCGTTAACTTTGCGATTCCTCTCCGACGTCGTCAAGGTTCTCGTACCTACAAGAATCAACGGAACCGAAATGAATAATCAGCACCGGCTCTAGCCGATTACAAAACCCGCGAGACTCGACACGGTCGTGTAAGGTTAGGCGATAGCGATGGATATAGATCTCACGTACTCGAACGGTCGTCCGTCGATCGTCTGTAGCCCAGCGACTGGATCGCGTGGCAAACCGTTTCCAGTTGACAGGTGAGCGCGAAGCACATGGTGATCATGAAAATGTCGAATATCACGGTGAAGTACGTGAAGCATATGCCGATTATCGTCTCGATGAAGAAGTACACGTAGAAGTGCCTGTTGTACGTCTCCTCGGACGCCATGATGTACACGTTGAACACGTTCAGCCGGTACGTGTTGTACGACCCGTCCAGGTTCCGTATCCGGATCTTGGTCCGGTTCAGTATCAGCGGGCTCGAGTTCCAGCAGATCAGGGCGAAGAACGTCAGCGACGAGCATATGTACGTGATCTGCACGCACAGCCGACGCCATTTTTTGAAGATGTTCACGTCGTAGTGCTTGTACGTCATGAACCCGAAACCGGTGACGTCGATGCACTTCCATATGTCCTTGATGTAGTACAGGATGTTGATCACTTTGCAGCAGGAGAACACGAAGTTGTCGATGCACCCGATGTACAGGATGAACGCAGTTATGTCGTTCATCAAATAGTACAGACCGACCGGGTACAGCAGGCACACGCTGAGCGTCAGCATCCCGAAGAACACGATCACGATGTGGTACACGTTGTAACCCAACAGCGTTCTGGTGTTGGGATGCAACACTTGGTACAAGCCCACGTATTTGGACAGCTTAAAATTGAACACGTAATCGTTCTCCTTGCCCTCTTTCATTTCGATCATTGTTCGTCCGGAATGTGCGTACGGAACGCCTCACCTGTCGATAGACAATCATATAATTATACTGTTATCAACTCGCATCTGTATCTTCCGGTTAAGCCAATTTCACTTTTCGTATGCGCAAAAAGTTGTGCACTAGTTAACGCTCGTAACTACTCCAACAATCGAAAGCCATACGTTTAATTTAATTTCGTGTTTTCGATCAATCAATCAGCGATCTAAATAATGGACCGTTATTTATGATACATTTGAATGGACATTATACTTGAAAATCGTGAGTCGAGAAATATAGTCTTAACATTTTTCTTTTTAACCTACTAAAATAATGTATCAAACGAAATCCCGTGATTGCTTAAAAAACATTCGGTGTATTGATTTTTTTACATTTTTAATACATGTTCAAATTTTTTTTTTACTCGATAACACAATATCTATAGATCATTGGTGTGTACTTCACATCAGAGTTATAATTTAACATTTCGCTGGAAGTATCTTTTATCATTTTTTTATAGATATTAATTATAAGTTGAAGTTACATTGTTGCCTATGGTGATAGCAAGCCCATGATGTATAATAGTAGGTCAAAGAAAAATAAGTTTACTTTTTTAATTTTTAGTATAAAAGGATTCCATGGCAAAACGAGGCCAAATCAAATATGACGTTAATTGTATTTAATAATTTATATATCATATCTTATATGCTTATAAAAATTTAACACTCAAATTGTATGAAAGATGAAAATGTCATAAATTATAATTTATGAGTTATCGCAATTAATGCATTTTGATAATTTATTTGTTGTTATAATATTTTAAATTTAAATATAAATCAAATCATATTTGAATAGTTTTTATCAGGTATGTTAAAAAAGCCAACCTGACAAAGGCTTCGACTAACCATGTTCTACTGTAAAAACTTATAAAGTTCGAATACAACATTGTTTAAATTAAACCCAGAAAGTGTTCATTAGTTATTTACATTTGAATACATTTAATTTCTTAAAATGTTTTTTTAATCTATTCGCTCTGTGAATATTCATCTCATAGATCATATAAAAGAATAAGATGGTTTAATTGAACATTTTATTAGATCAGGAAAAAATGTATTATATAATAATATATATATATACAAGTGTATGTGTGTATTTCGAAAAGTGTTCATAAAGGATAATTAAACACCCGATATAAATATTTAGATTCACAATGGATATAAAAGATGTCCTGAAGCTTCTAGAATAATATACATTATCGGTCATTTCAAAAATGCCATTCCTCCACACATTTTCATTTTATTGTTTTACACGTTCTTTTTCTCATAAAATAATCCAATAGGTATTAAAAATCAATATTATATCATAGTTAATTTTGTATAAGGGAATTGAATAATTCAACCCTCTTTAAAATGTTATCTAAATTTAATTTTGATCTCTATAAATAGTGTTTTACGTTTCCTGACAATTTTCATTTTATAGTGATATGGCCTTTTCGAAATGACCGATTCAATTGTTATAAATATTAAAATCTATATTTTATTACGAAAGGAATTATAACGGCTGAGGTAGTACGATAATGAAAGTTTTTCTAATTACTACTTAGAGTATGTATTATGACATCATATATATGTAATTATTTTATGCACTTTTAATTATCCACATAGTATGTTTGATTATCCTATATGAACACTTTGAGATATTTTTATATTGTATAATAAATATATTCCTTACTTTTTATAATCTTCATTTAACATTCCTAACTCTCGAAATTAATCTGCAAATGAATCATCACAGAGCGAATAGATAAATATAATTTTAGAAAGATAAATGTATTCAAATATAAATGTATATATAACTAATATAATATAAATATAAAACTAATAAACACTTAATAATTTTAAATTAAATAATATTATAAGTTTTCACAGTAGAATATGATTAGTCGAAGCCTAAGTCAAGTTTAAAACCGAAATGAAGTTACCTTGAGTATGGAGTTTTGTGTAATCTTCTAAAGAACGATAACTGTTGTTGTTTATTTAATAAGGTACATAAGTACAAAAAATATTATTTTCTTACATTATATCACTCATAGAATTATATATTTACCTATATTATTTTTTTTTGTAATAATAATAATCTTAACATTTTATATTTAGTAAATTATATTTTAATCATATGATGAGTCTTAAAGATCAATTATAATTATATTATTAAATATATTATACTTGAAATATAAAACTATTCAAATAAAATATTGATCACCTTAACAGTTGTTTTTTCAAAAAAAAATTGAAAAACTACTGAAAATGGAAATACTTTTACTTCTCTAAAGTTTTCATCCTCGTTTTTTCGAACTAAAATAAGTTCCAATGTCTCATTTTTCGTTTTAAACGTTTTGCAGATTTTTTTTATTTATATAAAACATTAATTTGATAAACTAGGCCTATAGATATAACACATCGATATATTTTCCATTTAAGTGGACGAGATCAAACTAAGACTGGTGTTAACGATTTAAAAAGTTTAAGTTAAGTTAATAAGTTAGTTTTATTATTGTTTATGGTTTTTATAATACGTTACAAGGACGTATTTTAAATTTTGTACAATTATAATAAGAAAAAAAAATTGTTATAAATTAGGATGATACCAATTTTTCAAGCTAAAAATAATTTACAGTTAAACAGAATACAGTTTATTTAAATTAAATCTTACTGATATCAACGGAATTCTTAATAATAAATTAAAATTCAATATTTATCAGTGTTTATTTAATTAAAAATTCTATACCATTTTTATATACATAAACACAAATCAATATGACCTAGTTTATTAATATGGGAAAAAAATTCATAACTGAGGTAATATATAAATTACAATAACCAAAAAAAACATAAACATTACTAGGTTACTATTTTTGATATTTCGTTTCATATTAAATGTATTATAAAATATACCATACAAAAAAAATTATTAATAATTGGACTGAAATATTGAGACATTAAAAATTAAAAAATTCTTAAAATAAATTGAAAAATAATTTTCATACCTTAAAAGCTAATTAATTTAAATTTTTATGGTCTGAAAATTTAAATACATTTGTATGATTCGAAACTGGAAATATATTGTTAATAAGTACGAAGCGAAAAAATATTTATAAAAATCTAAACGTTTGACCTATTTACAAATTTATATTATTATTATACGAGTCCTTTTTTTATAAGTTAATTAATTAGGTATTAGAAAAATAATTTATATTGCTTCCTAAAACACTCTATAGTTTCAATGGTATTTATATATATACAGTATATATATATATATTATAATACAATAAAATATTCAAATGTACCTATTGGTACAATAATTACACAATAATCACTTCACTCAAATGTATGGGGTAAATTATTATTAACAAACGAGTTCTGAATTTTTCACATTTATAAATGATCCATGAAATTGTTTGAGAATAATCAAGTTTTTTTCCAATGTATCTATTTAGAAATTATGATATTGATCAATCTAAAATATTTTTATAAGTGAGTTCTGCGTCATATTTAAATCCATAACAAACTAGAATGGAATTTAAATGATGTACTAATAAAATATGTATATAAAACAAATAACGAATAAGTAGTTATGTATATTATAATAATGTTCAATTAACAGTCTCAGATACACGTTTGTCACAAATTAATAATTTTTTCATATAACATGTAATCTTTTAAAAACATCCCTGTTCAACCATGGTTTCAATCCCTTAAGTTGAGCCATGCTGTCATAACCAAACACACCAGATTACGCACAGCCTACTACCAAACCACTTATTGGGACTCAACAATAGTACGTATAGTCCTCTATCTTACATTGATGAAGATTACTGTGACTTCCAACACCTTCTCATAAACTGATACCCTCTTTTCTACCACTGATATTAACTTTTCTTACATTAACGCTTTATTACTTACAATGTTAACGTAATTATACATACGAACAGGTTTATCCTACAATCAGGCCTCCAAATTTAAGAGTGTGAGCTTTACCAACTAATATTTAATGTAAATACCAAGTCATAATTGTCGAGATATTATAATATAATGTTAAAATCTCATTAAAAAAAAAAAAAACATATAATCTTGAATGGAATTCTTATTATGCGGCATCAATAAAATATGGATGCTAAGAATATACAAACATACCTTGCAGATTTTTTTCAGTCGAAGACTCAATCGTAGTTCACAGGATAACATATATTATATCCACCACATGTATTGCAACGAAGAGGATAAAACAAGTAGTGTCGAAAAAATGCACGTCCTGTCATTACGTTTGCAAAGTAAACAGAGTAATTAACGTCACGCATCCTTATGTTTATTCTTACTTATTGTTTACACAAAAAACTTTATGATACTAATTATCTTAGAATAATTTATTTTTATTAAACTTAATTGGAATGTTAATTAAAAATATACAGTGAAACCTCTAAATACCGGACTCTCTTGGTCGCCGTAATTTTATCCATTATTTAGAGGTGTCCGCTATTCAGTGGAGAAAAAATATTCGTAAATAATTCGGAGAAATAATAACTACATAATATAATATTCAACATTTATATAATATGTACATATGAGGTGCGTTATCCCAGCACCCGTACTTTCGAAATCATGAATTGTAATCAAGCAGTATTATGTACTTTATTTTGTACAATTTTGTACAACCAAAATTAAATTTTGTACAGCCCCCAAACCCCTCCGAAATCCAATTTCATCTTACGGGTGCTGCGGTAACGTTACCCCAGCACCCGGATCAGTTATTTTTCACAAATTTTAATTTTAAATTGCACAGTATTATGTACTTTATTTTTTACAATTTTGTACAACCCCCAAACCCCTCCGAAATCCAATTTCAACTTACGGGTGCTGCGGTAACGTTACCCCAGCACCCGGATCAGTTATTTTTTACAAATTTCAACTTTAAATCGTACAGTATTATGTACTTTATTTTGTACAACTGTGTACAACTGTGTACAACCCCTAAACGCCCCAGAATTTCATCTTACGGGTGCTATCGAGTATCTTGTATCAATATTGTATCTAAGATACTTGTATCGAAGATACTGCACTTCCTTTTAGGTAGGAATAGTTGTTGTTGACTAATTTGAATAATTCAATAAGTAGTTATCAAAAGAAGATATTAGGTAGGTAGGTACTCAGATATCAAGTTTTAAAATTATATCAATTATATTAAGTAAGTGCATTATTTTAATAATAGTTAAATTTATTCATTCATATATTTATATATTAATACTATATTACATTTTTTCATTTGTTAACAGATGATTTATTTTCTGATAAGAAGAAAAAATAAACATCGTTTTATATTTGTCATGCCCCGTGGTTAATGTGGGAAAAATGTTGAGGGGGGACTAACGTTACCAAAAATTGAGGAACGTTCCCTAGTTCTTCATCCAAAGTCTATATCTTCTTCTTCTTCTTTATCAGCTTAGCCGTCCATTCAGGACCATCGCTGCCATCAAAATCCCTCTCCACCTCTCTTTCAGATATGTCTATATCAAATCAAACTTTTTTAAGAAACCTACTAGGTATGAATCTATAATTTGATTTTTTCACATACCATTGTTCATAATAAGTTTTTGTTAAAAATATGTAAAATCAAATTTTCTTCTAAGAAAAATTATTTTAAATATATAATACTATTGTTTATCACACCCATTCTCAATATCACATAAATTTTTCTTTAATCAACTTTTGACTTAGACTTCACTAAAGCTTTTGATATGGTCAACCACAAAATCCGGTTAGGTGTCTTGAAACACTCTGGATTCGGAGAGCCCTTACTGTCTTGGTTTGGCTTGTACTTGTCAAATCGGAAACAATAAAAGTCCATGGCATTCAATCCTGTCACTGCCGTTCCTTCTGGCTTGCCTCAAGGGGGACATCTCACTCCGCTGCTTATCTCTCTGTTCATAAACTGTGTTTCAAATGTTGTCAAGCATCAAGCATAGCAAATTTTGCTGTTTGTAGATTACCTGAAGCTTTTCCTGAGATAAATTCATTTGATGACTATCATAGATTGAATGAAGATCTGAACTTAACTACGGTATAAATTAATAAAGTTACGTCAAAATTATTCATTATTCCTTGTATTCATTATAAATTACGTTTAAATTGAATAATTTTTTTTAAATTAATACATAATTTAAAGTATAATATAAAATATAGTACTTAAATTAATAATATAGATACTTGTTTATTATTTTGGTTAACAAGTGCACTCATGCGTGGTGCATTTTTCGGTTCGTTCGACTGACATTCATGTACATACACGAGCAATCATGAATGTCAACCATCTTAACTGATGATAAAAATTCAAACATGTTAGAATTTCGTCAATCATAAAATTTAATTGTCAGTCAATATCAGTCATACTCATATATGGTCAGTCATGAATGTCAGTCACGTTGATTATCATTCAAAACTGATCGTGTATGGGGCCCTTTACAATTGTCACGGTGGCTAAAATTATCAATTAACTGATAAATTCGACGCCGATCGCCGTTGAACGATAATATCATAGCCGCAGGCTCCGCGTGGTCGTCCAGTGTATTTTTATCTATATTCCATTGCCGATATTATTATTTATTATTGTCTATTTTTATGCGTCAAGACGGCATCTATTGTTGCATCGTTGCATTTCAGTTTCACTGTGAAAAATAACTGATCCGGGTGCTGGGGTAACGTTACCGCAGCACCCGTAAGATAAAATTGGATTTCGGAGGAGTTTGGGGGTTGTACAAAATTTATTTTTGGTTGTACAAAATTGTACAAAATAAAGTACATAATACTGTGCGATTTTAAGTTGAAATTTGTAAAAAATAACTGATTTGGGTGCTGGGGTAACGTTACCGCAGCACCCGTAAGATGAAAGTGGATTTCGGAGGGGTTTGGGGGTTGTACAAAATTGTACAAAATAAAGTACATAATACTGCTTGATTACAATTCATGATTTCGAAAGTACGGGTGCTGGGGTAACGCACCTGTACATATGTATAATAATGATATAGGTATGTTTTGTTTTTGTATTATTTTAATAATAAATAAATATTAGTTATACATATTATTATTTAAAATTATGATATTATATGTAAAACTTATTGAGTGTAATTAAATAGCATATTACACATTCAAAATTCAAGAATCTCAATTTTTTCTTTTAGACCTAATCTTTTACATTTACTAGCCATTGCGTACTACATTACGTTTATGAATACGTCCGTATGTATTGTAATCACAAATACAACTAAATAAGTACTAAAAATGTACGAGTAGAATAACATCACAGAATATATACTATAAAAATGTTTCATTGATGCGATAATGGACTGATAAGATAATCTATAATAATTATATATAATTACAATTATTGTACATAGTATAATAATGTATTGTAGTATAATTAGATTAGATATTTCTTAAACCATTCTGCAATATTATTCTATATTTACGATAAAAATGGTCAATATCAAAAATTAAATTGCCATAAAAGTGTCCGTTATTTAAAGTGTCCGGTATTTAGGGGTTTTCCTATATAAAAGTGGTGAAAATTTCCCCGTTCCCATAAAAGCGTCCACTATTTGGAGGTGTCCGTTAAGGGAGGTTTCACTGTATAATAATATAAATTCGATATTTGCGAATGTATTAATTATACTTCTATTTCGACCGAGATAGACAAACATATAATTCACGATGATGTATTGATTAATCAAAAATTGCGATTTATGGAAATGTAGTACAACATTTGTAACTATTATTACATATTTTTTTTCATAATGTGAGATAGTTCTATTCATTAAATGTATATTTTTTGGGAGCTGTAGGTTTTTTCCATTGATTTGATGATTAATACGCTTTATGTAGTATCATTTGTGTGTAAGATATTGCCTTTGATGCTAAAATCTCATATTTTCGCCCATATGACCTTTTATGACATGTAACTAAATGTATTATATGTATAGACGTATAATAATTTAATAAACACATTCTTTTTGTATTTCTTCTTTTTATAATGTTTAATTAGATATCAATAGTCAATTTGCTACTGTAATATATACATAATTTAAGTTTTTAATATTTAACTTTCTACTACCAACACGCGTTCTGCTTAAAGGTAGTAGATATAACAATGTGTTTTTGTTGAAATAAAAAAAAAATAAAAAAATATATATACATATTCAATGGACGTTAAATACGTTAAAATATATTCTCTAATACAGATTCAACTTCATAGTAAGGTACAATTACCTCGGACTTACTTGTATATTGGATGAGTATATAAAAAATAAAAATCTAATGACTAGGGCTCGGATTTTGTAGCAAATGCTTATTTTAAGTGGAGTGTTATATAAAGATAATTATTATATATAAATATGTTTTGAATCGTTCCGATTTTAATGAAGTAAACTTTATTTTGCTTTTTTCCCCAAAACCTGCTTTTTATTGCTTTTTTCCCCTATTTGATTCTTTTTTCATGATTTTTACATATTTTTTTGAAAATTTAACTTATTTCTATGTACAATATACTTGGACTTTATTATTATTACCAGAAATTATAAAACTAGTGAAAAACCAGTAGATAATTAATGTATGACTGATAAAATGACTTTGGTTATTGTTCCGAAATACTTTAATCTACAATTATCTATAGTTATACCATTGATTATATAATAGTCTATCATATATTCAATAGTTATATTTACGACTCAAAGAAAGGGACAATTATCTGAATTAACCAAATAGAATGAGTTCTAATGAAAGTAACTTGACTAAATATATGGTCGTAAATTCCTTTTTTATTATTTAATTTTATGTATAGTAGAAATTTGTTTTTTAAGAATTAAATTAATAAATGCTTTTTTTTGCTTTGTTTGGCTACTTAAAATGCTTTTTAGTGGATTTATTTTGCTACAAAATCCGAGCCCTACTAATGACTATACCTAACCTCGGTATATACCTTTATCTTAGTAGATGTAGCTAAAAGCTTACTGAGCAGTAATATTAAAGTATAAACGCGTAAATATATCATAAAATAGAGATAATCAAGAACAATTTATTTTCTATTTGATTTTTTTTAAGTAGATTTTTTTTTTACGAGTATGTCTTATTATTATATGAATTAAAAATAATTTTAAAAACTTTTTATGAAAATTATATGAAATCTAAAGAAAAATTAATAATTAATTGCTACGTCAACATTGGTAATCAGTAGCATAAAAATGGCGATTCTGTAACATGATGAGTAAAAGCAAAATACGAACGTTGATTCCTCAACGTAGGAAAGAGGAGAAGGATTCCCCCTTATCCACGATATATTTGCCGTCACCACCACTACCACCATCATTGTTAATGTTTTCATCAGGTTTTGATAATAACGAGATTTAATTATCACTTGATATCAAATTAAAATGATCACATACGATAACATAATAATATTTCCATAGATATATAACATATTTTGGAGGTTCGGTGATATGTCCGGAGGTGCAGCAATACCTTTTGCCTCCAACAAAAACGTATATGAAAACCGAATAAATAAATATATAATAAAATTAACACACGTTTTTGTGAACGTCAATAACGTCTCGAGATCAATTTTATTATAACATTTAATTATATATATACAAAATGTTAATAAATCGTACGGGTGTTTCGCCGGCAACGGCTGCGAGAAGAGAGAGAATCGCCGACGGTCGCGCGTCACACCGCGGCGATGTTATGGTGTACGGCGTTGTGTGGAGGGAAAACCCGACGCGAGGCCGTGGCGGTTTGTGCCCGTCTAAAATATGCTGACCAACCGTCTCACATGCTTACCTACCCCGGAGTTCACAGTTCACCACAATATGTTATAACATTATACTTCTATACTACACTAAATAAGTAACTTTCGAGCATGATTTCAGATATACAGGTTAGCTATTGCTAGCCCGTCACCCGGTCGGATTGCGTTACGGTTCTGTAGTTTATATTTTCACCACACGAGTAAAGCGCTAGTAGTAAATAATGTCATATTTTACCGTTAAGGCGTTGTGTAATTATTGGTAATATCCTTTGATTCGGGGATGACCCGTTTGGGCGCAGTATAAATAATTTACGTGAAGATTGTTAACACGTTTGGGCGCATTTATGAAAACACCTTTGGACACAATAGGTATTGCAACTAATAATCGAAAGTCTTGGGTAATCAAATCTAATAAGTGCTTAATCGTTTGATCTGTAGACTATGTCCTAATCATTGGATAACACCACATCAAATATAGATATAGATATAGATATGTATCTACTAGTACAGATAATATGTAATATTATATTGCTCTGTGTTCGCCGTTTGATAGTTTATGATCGTTGCAGTGTGTTGAGCTCTCGTGTGTGGACAACGTGTTTTCCCCCTTTGATTCGTATGTATTATGTTATACAGTTTATAAATTACTATTATAAATTTCATACATGTAATAAAAATACTCGAGATACGAGTATCATTATGTCAATGTCTAATTATGATTACTAAAATATGGCAAAATGACAATTAAAAAGCATTCTTTTATTTTAACTTGGATGAACGATTGACGAATCATCATTATTTAAAACTGTTGATTGCATAGGAAAAAATTGATTAAGAAATTTAAAAGTAGGCTTTTTGATAATTATATTCATATCACCTCTCAAAGTTGTAGTTATGGTACTAAATTTCGCTAGCAATGTGACTAATTAAAACAATTATAAATATTCAACTATATTTAGCATGTTTTTTTTTTTAATTCTAAACCGATTGTCGTTAATTGTTTTCCAGTATACTTGATAATATTGTTATCATCCAATATAACACCATGTCATTTACTTTCTTCAAAACTGTAACAAAACATTTCAAATAAATTCAATAAAGTTCCAAATTTGTATTATTACTTATTGTATCTAATCTATAGTAATTGCATAAGCCACAAACTAGTAATACTTTAAAAACAAGTTAAAATTAATTATCTAAATAAATAAATATTTTTTTATAAATAATGCAGTTAAGCAATACAAGAAGCAATATATGAACAAAAAAAAAAAAAAAAATAAGCAAAAAATTGTATTATTTAAGTTGTGATTAGTTTGACTATTTATTTTCTTTTGACTACTTTTTAATAATTAAAAAATAAATTATTTCTTTGTGATTTTTTTGAACTTCAAAGTAATGTGCATTCGCATAACAATGCAATTTATCAGAATAGGTATGATTATATAATATTTATGTTCAAAGCATGGATATATAAAATAAATATTTAAAGTTTCTTCAACTGTAAGATCAAATACGTTTTTTTTTTTGCAGTGTTTAGCAAAGTATTCTTTTACTTTGAATAGGAATTGAAATAAATGTTAATTTGAATGGGTCACTCTTCCTTATGATTTTAAATAAGTTCAGTTTCTGGGAAATCAACAAACTTATCATTACTTATACGCTCAAGTAAGTTAGACAAGATGTGTTCTTAGCAATTTTTATTAATAAATACCCAGTAGGTAGTTTAATCAACTTAAAGGACTACACAACTGCAAAAACAAATTTTTTTTTTTTAAATTTTTGTAAAATATAACTAAATAATAAAAGACTATTGTCACCACTAAAAATTGTTAGCGTCTAATATTTAGTCAGTTATGGAAATTTGAAAAATACACGTGTCGTCATAATTTCGTCACCGCCATTTACTCTGTACACACTTTTACGGAAATATTACAAGTCTCTCTATTTAAATCTTCTTTATTAATATTTATATCTGGTGAACATGATAATACCATTAAATGGTCAAGTCTAGATTCACCTATTGACGACCTGTTTGTCTATTACATATTTGAGTTTTGAAAATGGTTCTTTCAGCTATCGCTGAAGTGAGAGGAAGTGTACATATTTCTGCATAGACTGTATATAACAGGCGTGCCCAACCCGCGGCCCGCGGGCCGAATCCGGCCCGCGAAGGTGCTCCAACCGGCCCGTGACCATTTTATAAAAATTAGAAATTTATATAGGTGTAAAAAAATAATTATTACTTATAAAAAATGTATTTTATAAAGTTAGTGTAATAGACTACAAATAAATAAATAATTAAATATATTTAAGTATAGGTAAACAAAGATAATATTATATCCGATAAAATATGACTAGTCTATATTTTATCGAAATGAACAAAAAAAAAACCTGTGAAGCATATAAATATACATTTTTAATGTTGCCCGCGAGTTGAAAAAGGTTGGGCACGCCTGGTATATAAGTTTGGAAATGCTGATTCCAGATAAAACCTGCATAACAGTTTTATGATTTGGACAATTTTAAAATCTGACTTTGATTTTTTTGATACCTTCCGTTTGAATATCATCATCACTATTATATAGACATCTGTGTATTTTGCATGATGAAAACTTATAAACAATTTGGATATATTTAAATCAACATATTTTGAATTTAGTTCATCAAAATGGTTTTACGTTTCTTAACACTGAAATTTACACATGGAGCTTCGTTTTCTATATCAGAACCTATATTGCATGTGCTACTCCGAAACAATTATATAATATAGAAAACCATAATAAATATTTATTAAAGAACACCTCAAAACTGTGGGAGTACTTTGTGAAAAAAAATGTCCAAAACGAATATCCAGAAATAGATCAATCATGGAGGGAAGTGTACATGGTAACTATCAAAAAGTTACAAACATAAGTTTATAACACTTAACATTCCCGTTAGGTTCATCCTTTTGTCCATGTCACTACCACATATGCACCTAATTAGAAATGCATGTTCAAATTCAGACGATGTAAATTTCTATGCAAAAGCATTTACATTTTACTGAAGTTACCAAAATATCTTTCAATTGAATATTAAATAATAATTTATTGTTTAAAGTACGTTTAAAAACTGGCACATTAAGACGCTCGCTTTTATAACATGTTTGTTATGAAAATTCGTTATCCTTCAACTTATTATTGGATTTTTCAAACAAATATTGATTAAAAAATGTTCACAGTATATTTAAACGTATAAAGTCCAAAATATTTAATTCGATCTAATGTTACATTTTTAGAAATTTTTCTGAATATTATATTTTATACATAAATATAATAATGTTTTATTAAAATGTATTAACTGTCAAGAATTGTGAAGCAGAACGAGAAAATAGATTTGAGGTTTTGAAGCTGATAATGGAAAAAAGGTATTTAAGAATAGACGTGGTGTGGCGCCAGCACCATCTGCAAAATGGCTTAAAAATGAGTAGGTATACTTTATTATTACAATGATTCATGTTTAAATTAATTTATAAGTCATACATTTCATTAATTTATTCTTCATTATGTCTAATTTGATTAAAAACCACATTTAAATTAAATTTTTAAAGTATATTTTGTATATGTTTTTTATTATTGCAATGAAACGATGGAGACTAAACTTCGAAAGCCGAAAACACTTAGAGATCAATTGGACAGATTTATATGATTAAACAATGTCAATTACATTTTACAATTTAAATAACTTATATTTTTACTTGTTCATGTTTCCGTCAATTCCATGCTTTAATCCTACCATGGAAACATATTTATATCAATAAAAACAGTAAACTGCAAAGACAGTCCATTTTCAATTATGATTGCTTAAAGATCTTTATATCGTCATTGACGAAAACATTTGCTTTATAATTTTATCCTAAGATATTTCAAAGATTTTGTATTTAAAATACACATAGAAAATATTTTTTGAACTCATCATGTCTTTTAATTTCATTATCACATTGACTAATTACATCTTGTATATGTCCTCTGGCTGTGTTTAAGAAGTAGTACCTGTATCACTATAATTTCAAAATACATCATAATTTGTTTGTTGGTATTGTTCAATAACCAAAAAACATACAAACATAAAAATAATTTACCATTCACTTTGGGTGTAATACATATATAAATATACTTATAGTTAAAAATGTTCGTAATTTCTACTGTAATTTTAAGCGTTTTTTTTTTTTTTTTTTATTGACATCAGAACTTCAACAATTATTAATTGATAATATAATTAAAATCAAATTTGACAGATCACGGATGAGAAACTTGACTTGCCGGTTAGATTAAGTTTTATATCGTTATTGTTTATTAATATATACGAGTATACATACGTTTTCATTTTTATTCTATTATCATACGTAATTCATAGCAATAATGATTTTATAAAAATGTAATTCTTTAAACGATATAATGTGATTATAGGTGAAGTTTATAAATACATATAGTTATTGGTAAAATGTGAAGTGCATACATTCTTGTACATTGCATATATTTGAAAATATTTTGAAATAATTATATTCTAATTCTGTATACTGATTTCAAAAATTCGTGTTACTCATTTAGTTCATTTCGTTGAAGTCTCTACATTAGAATATTTGAAGTATTTTGTTTTAGTGAAGCTGGTAATAATTAATATCAGTAGATAGTACTTAATTATTCCTCTAAATACATATTTTTTTTTGTATTTATTTCGCCAGTTAATATGCCAGTTATTTGAAACTGATTTGAGAAATGTTTTGATTTGTAAGAATTTCAGCTTATATTTTCAATGTGACACTTCAAAAAAATAAATGGTAAATACTGCAGTATTAGCTCAAATATCTTCTGGAAAACAAACAATTCTATGCATAAATGAAAAAAAAAAATATTTTTTATTAAATGAAAATAAAACTTATGTAGCAAAACTATGAGATAATATCAGATTACTTACAAAGAAATTATATTTTATTATAGTTGCATTTTTTTATTGTAATTTAATAACATTGAAAATATTGAATAAGAAACCCGTATTGTCTGAAAACAACAAAATATTCATATGATGTACCACTATTTATTAAATTTATTTATTCATACTTATGGTACCAGCTTAAAAATATATTTTTTCTATAATTTAACACATTTTTCAAAAAATGTACAAACACAATATCGACTAATCACAAAAAAATTCTAACGTTAGAAAATGAAGAAAAATTCTAATTTTTAGAAAATCCACATGTACTATAAGTTTTTTCTTTTTTCTTTATATACGTACACTTGTAAACATTTCTAAATTGACGATTTTTTGGATTGTATATTTCATTTTAAACTGGCTAGCATTGTTCATTTTCATAGCTAATAATATCAATTTCTTTTGTTTTAAATTCATATTAGTCCAATCGCTACTGTATAATGCCCATACTATTGAATCTTTCTATAAAATTATAAAACATGATAATATTAGTAAAAAACCATCTGATATTTAAAGTTTATAATTTCGTAAAAAAAAAAAAATCCAAAATGTAAGAAAAATTAAAAATGTCAAGGGTCTATAAATATTTCTAACTTACTTTATCATAATAATTTAAAACATGTTATAGTTTTAATAAAGTAACTAATATGGTTTAATTGAAATTTGTTCAAATATCTGGTTGGGAAAAAATTTCATTTTGTGACGCTTATAAATCATGTTTGCAACCTTTCATAAAAATTGTTTTATCAATTGTCAGAATATAAGAATAAAAATTAAAAATGTTTTTATTTTGAAACTATAAAAATGTAGGATTTTTTTTAGTTTTATATTGTTTCATAAAAATTTAATATTCAATACTCGTAAATTTTGTTTTTGACTATTATTATGATATATTATATTAAATTTATTTTGTTTATATATCAAAATATTTTGTCAAATCAAATTAATTTAATTAACATTTCTGAAAAAAGCCAAGAAAATATGAATATATTCATACAAAGGTCAGAAAAATCTTTTCAAAATAGATAATTAAAAAAAAATTATTAAAAAAATATTTTTATTATTTTATTTTAATTCTCTACTATAGTCATTTTTTAAGTTAGCATGAAAACTTAAATTTAATAATGACAAAAACCAGTGTGCCAAAAACATTAGTGTTTTTTGTTATTTTTATTACTTTTCATACATTTTTTCAATTATTAGTAATAAACTATCGCTAAATTTATAAAATGACCACCCTTATAATACCAATTAGACAACCTTTCCTATCAGAAATCTCTTATAATTATACTTGTAATAATATGAGTAATCCTACCGTTTTAAACTCTGTAAACAAATACAAATTTAAAAAACACATAACTATAAAACCAATACATCACTTATTTCATTCAGAATCTAAAGTATAAATGTTTACGGCGAGGATATATTAATTTTTAGTGCGATTTACGATATTACGATTTAAATATTATAGCGCGCAATTGTAAAATTGTGTACCAACCTTAGTTAATAAAATAATATAGAATAGGTTATCTAGTTTATCTATAGTTTATAGTTTATCATATAGGAATAAACATTGAACAATGAAGATTATATGGGATCTTATCACTTATAAGTTGGAAATTTGAAAACAAACGCTTAAAAAAGCACTTAAAAAATCATTAAAAAGCACTCAAATAAGTATTTAAAAAACATAAATTTAAACAAAAAAAAAAATTACCTAAAATAGGAAAAATTAGCGAAAATTTCTAAATGTTCTTTTTATACGAACATGGTAAAGTACTAGACATATTTTTTAACTGTGGTGAATATATAATTGAAAATTACAAAATATGTAATCCGTATGTTTATATATTCAAGACAGTTCATAACAAACGAAATTAGTATTTTTCTATTCCCCATTCTGGCCGATGTTATACAAATATAGACGAGGACTATCCATTATTTTATTATCTATGGTACCAACTAACCGATTGATTAATTACATTTTAAATAAATATTTATTATTTACTATTTTTATGATAATAATCCAATAAAGCAAATGCTACGACAGCTGGTAAAAATTCGTTTTTACACGCAATAAAAAATTATAAGAAATTAACAAGAAATGAATATACTTGTATAATTACTTTTTCGTGCATATTTCCAAACAAAACACATGTCATGAATAATTGAAATGAAAATATTGGAAGCATCGTAATTAGTTTTATTTTAAACAAAGATTTTCCTGTTTCGTCTTCTGAAAAATTCTAAAAATATATAACACGTATAATTTATTTTTATTTCTTCAGTTTATATTGAATATTAACTAATTACTAAGGCCTCTTTCACACAGTCCGTTTCTTTAATGGCAACGGAAACGGATCGGATAAAAAAAGATAACGGAGTAGATAAGACACATAGTTATTTATACAATCCTTTCACACTATCCATTCTTACCAACGGACAAAAATATTTTATATATACGGACATTTTTATCCAATCCTTTACCGTTGCCGTTAAAGAAATGGACTGTGTGAAAGAGGCCTAAGCCGTTATCATAAGCAATAGGTTAAATTTAGTTTTCCACAAGCATTTTTATTTTATTTAATGACATCAGAATATTCTTGTTGGATATTTAGATATACTTCCATAGAACAGCAATATCAATGTCCTCTATTACGTGATATATTTATGTGACATTTGTAAATTATAAATTTTCTACGATTACATTTCCTAATCTTCGCTCAAATAATACTTTAATTAACTTTTAAATTTTTGCAAATCGTATAAACAAAACACTAAATAAACAATGAACAATGTTGATGTAATTATCCAACCTAATGATAATTTAATTTATGGTCTTCTATGCATTAAAAGTAAAAAATAAATATTTTTTATGTACAAACCATAAAAGCTATAATGCAAATTAATATGTGCGAACTTGATGTCATAAAAATTTGAACAAATACTACTGGTCGTACAATAGTATAAAATCTGCTCAATTTTCTGTAAAATAAAAACAGACTTTCAGTAAAGTAATACAATATTATATTCCTTTATAAAAATATTCTGTGTTTGACGTTTTGTGTCAGATGAATTCCGAGGTTAATTTGATTTTGATGATACTATACTTAGTTTTCATCAAAATTATTGTATAGAATTGTATATTCTTCTATTAATGTAGTAAATTAAACGTTTATTATTATTAGATGACATAATGTTGTAATTATGAGAAAGTTCCATGGATTTCTAACAGATTGCGGTTGTGCAAGTTTATTGACATAACGCTTCAACAATTTTTATTATTACCTCGGTTATAATTATCAAGCACGAATTTTTCAGTGTCAGTTATAATTGGGTTGAGAGTAGTGTTGTTCATAAACATTTACCGGAAGCATTACATCGAACTATGCAAAATTTGAGTACAACGATAAACCTTTTCAATGTTATTGTCCTATTATTGTCGATGATTTCTGACAGACATTACCAATATAATTTTACCGATGAAATTACGCATTGTTGGAACATTTGTTTTTATAATGTTATGTTAAAACACTATACTAATAGTTATTTTAATACTAAACCAATAATAAAAATTAATACTTTCGCGTTATCTTCACCATAAACCGATTCATTTAAAATAATATAAAGTGAAATTAACATACTTTATGACGTTTTTATGGTCAACTAATATTGTGTTTAAATCGTTGTAGATGTCATCTCTGTTATCCAATTTGGTCATTTTGATAGTATCTATTAAAACGCACACAGATATCAATATTTTATTTAAATTCATAAATATTACTAACCTATTATAAATACAGTTGATTATATATTTTACGTATAAAGGATAATTAGTTAAATATGTTCTTTTTATTTTTAAATGTTTATTTTTTTTAATTCGTGATTTATGAGAAATATATACGAGTATGTATGAAAATGTTATATTGATATTGTATTCAATATTATATTGATATTGTACTCGAATATATGATTTTTTTTTTTTTTGATAATTTAAGAGTAATGTTGAGACAGTATCAGTTTTTATTTTCAACAAGATTTTTGCTACTTATTATTCAATTATCTCTTCTGAAACTTTTGATGTAACTTAGTCGACGTTCGAACATTTATACTATTTTAGTTGAATACTAGTATACGTATGATTTATTAATTTACTTACTTGTGAGTTTATTATACAGGGTAATTCATTATAGATGTTCAAATCTTTTTATGTTTAAATAATACATTTTTAAAAATTTGAAGTTTGAAAATTTGAACCCGTATTCATAAACGGAGATTTGATTGAATTTTAGGGGGGGGGCTTAAATGTCAATTGTTGCAAAATAAGTACCTATTTCAATATTTTATACTACGAAATTTAATAATTTCGGGGGGCTAAGCCCCACCCCCAAGCCCCCCCAATTTCCGCCTATGCCCGTATTCTTAGAACTATTTAATTTATCACTGCGTGTAAAGTGTATAATATGCTTAGCATATTGATCTATTCGATATGGAGATTTTATTAAATATGCAGAAATCTATTATCGTCCAAACTTATTTGCACCAAGTGACAAACTATATTATATTCATGCAATCATGAAGAAATAACAAAATAATAATAATTCTATGTTAAAAAAATAAATAAATATTCTGATTATCTTACTCCTTCGTATGGAATTTTGAAGTCAAATAATATAGAAAGTACTAACACAAATGTTGAAAAATCAATCATAAAAGGCATCGGAGTGTAAAAAGACAGTGAACCAAGTGAATCATACGTTGGAATCATATATTTATCGGACACTGGGAGATGTGTTAAGAGCAAAACGCCCTTGGCCTTAGTCCAAACGTTAACGTGCGACGGAAATATTCGTCATTACCTATGAAGAATGGAGAGATTACCCATCGCGTCCTGGGACTACTGTCTGGATCCCACAGACAATGCAGAGCGCATCATTTTCGAATGCGCGCACTGCGACAATTACCGGTTAACAATGGACCAATTCTTAGTGGTCGAAATCCCACATCAAAGGAAGTGCTGGATCTACTGATGGGACTCGAAGACTGCCCTGGAAACCACTACCATTCACGCTCGTCAAGCATTCCTCGCCATGGTGGAGAACATTATGGCCACCAAAAAGTATGACGAAAAAACTAGACAAGCAGTAGTGAAAACTATAGCTGCTACGATCAACGGATAAGAATACGGAAAAGCATACTTGTGAATCGAGAGTCCAGCAGAGGTGTCATCGCCGATCGTTGCACATTCCACACATCATGGCACCAAAGGAGGGATGACGATCATGGTCCAAATAGACAAAGACAAAAAACGAACGAGACTCTGCATCGGCTAGTCGTGGAAACCGGGTTAAGAAAAAAAAGAAAAAAGGGACATTTCTCAAGCTGGTTGCCGAACAGATGCCGAGCTGCGAAAAGGAACGTGACAAAAGGATAACTAAACTTGCACCCGAATGTAATTTTTCATCTTAAATGTACATTCGCAAAATACATTTATTACTTATAAAATGTATGTAATGTTATTACTCTTTAATAAACGATGGCAGTAAAGGGGAAAGATTAGAAATTTTCGTCCCCCTTTTATTGTCAGTTCAAACAGAAAAAAAAAAATGAAGTATAAATACAGAAATTGAAAACGGTTTAAAACCCAAAATTAAATACTTGTATGTACTGATAAAAACCTGTAATGAAATAAAATTAATATCTTAACATAAAATATGGATATTGATATTTGAAACACAAGTGGAAATTGAAGAAATTAATAACCAATTTTCCAAAACAAAACCGACGAAAAGACGAAAAACGGTATTTGATTTCAAAATTAAAATCAAAACATTTAATAATGATTTTCAAAACAAAAATTGAAAGCAAAAATCTAAAATCGCAAACCGATATTTTAATTAAAAAGTGATAATTGGTATAATATTATAGTGTGTAAAAAAATATTACAGTGACAATATTACTCTTAGAACAGTATTTACGGTCATTGAATACACATTGAATGTTTAAACATTAATTTCATTGTTATAATATTATAATATACGCTCATCATATGTACCAAACTGTACTTACTCGTTGTCGGTGAATGTGAGATATATCCAAGTGATTCGATAGCTTTACTGATTAAATCTAGGTTACATGATAATGCAAGACATATCGAAATCATGACGATATCGAATATCAATATGCAGTATAAATAGCCAATAAGAATTAATATCTCAAGCAAATAAAAAATAGAAAAGTTATCATTGTACGTGTCAGATGATAAAAATATGCATAGATTTGAAATATTCATTCGGAATCTCTGAATCGAGCCATTAATATTTTTGATTGTCAAAATCTCGTTTTTAAGTAAAATCGGACTAAAACCCCAAACAATTAGAGCGAATAGTGACATGAAAGTTTGTAAATATGTGACCCGTATAGAAAGTTTCTTCCATTTTTCGAACACGTTTCTGTTATAATGTTTATACGCCATAAAATCCAAACTTGAAATGTTAATTATTTTCCACAAATCCCTGGAATTGTATTTAATGTTCATAATCTTGTAGGAGACGAAAGCGTGGTTGCTTATGTAGCCAATGAATAAAAAATAAATAAATATATCGTTCTTGAAGTAATAAAGTCCAATACTACAGGTTACTGTTATGGTGAGGAAAGCTAGTAAAAACAATATAATTATAATGTGGTTCACTTTATAACCAAGTATTTTAATTGTTTTAGAATTCAGAATTAGATTTAATCCAATAATATTTGCCAAATTATAGTTGAAGGTGTAACTTTTTGTTTTCACCAGATCCATTTTAAAAACTTTTCGATTATATTTCAAACACCTATGGACAAAAAAAAATGTTCAGCAATTATTTAAATACCGCATGTAATCAATACATATGACCTATATTTATAGATATGTTAATATAACAGCTGTTAGACACATAATTTCACATTATTTGATTGGAGAGTTTCTGAGCACGTATTTTGTTAAAATAAGAATAATTATTGTTGTGATATCGATAGTATGTTTTAACAAAATCGTTTGCTCTAAAAGAAAGTTCATTTTCGAAACGGACAAAGCATTTTTAGTCTTATGGTTAAATATACTGTTGACGATTAACTGAAAATTTTCCCATGATCTAAGTAATTTTAAACTATTATTGATAAAATCAGTAATGTAAATTTCATTATTTAATAATGAACCAGTAAAAACTGTTATGACTTATATAGAAGACTTTCGATTTGCTATTGAATAATAAAAAAATATGAACGTTAGGACAGCGTTCGGACATGTTTAGGGCGCTGTTATTTCACTAATATAGTGGTACTCAACCTTTTTTTGATTCATGTCACCTAAGCCACTAAAATCATATACTGCGTCACCCTAATATCAAAATAACAAAACAATAAATAATCTTTACTGAATATTTAAGAATTATTCGAGCTAATAATAAACGAGTTTATCGAACCTAAAAGTTAAATACTCGTATAATAATACAAAGATAAAATCTTTGAGGTTTGCTATTTACATGATAATAGCGGCAATTATATGATTTTAATCAAGAAAATTGATTATTTTTTTATTTTTCTCGTTTTCCGGTGGAGATTTTGTGTCATTCCTACGCTGAATACATGTCATCCTTGCGTGACATATCACCTTGGTCGAGATCCACAGTTCTACCATATCATCAAAATAAAATAAAAATATTTTCAAAATATTAAAGGACCACTACATTCACAAAAGATAAGTCTGAGTGATTTAAAGGTCAAACATTTTAAATATTTTAAATAGTTTTTAAATTTTAAACATATTATGCATATTGTACTAGTATATGTTACGGGTAAAGTACGAAAATAGAGTAATGTACACATAATGTGAACACTACCTATGCCTGTTGGATAAAGTAAAAATATTATTTGTAAAATGTTTATTTTGTACATTATCTAGCTTTGATCAGATAAAGTGTTTTGACAAAATAAAATATGATAAAATATCAATTGCTCACTTTGATAAAACGTATGCACTGATATTGTATATAGCAATTTTTAACTTCGGTACGGTGCTACCGGTTTTTGAATTCACTCGTTTGGTTTATTAAAATTTAATTATTTAATTTATAAAAATGTCTCTTTAAAAATTGAAATTTTAAGAGATTTTTAATAAATTAATTAATGGAAATAATGAGAATTCGGTGCATTTAACGGAATCAAAATATGACATATTATCCGAAATAAGAAACGTAAAATTAACCAAAAAAAATAACGAATAAATCACAATAAACTATTAATAGATATTTTAGAAGTATCGGCTACAAACATTTTTTTGTGTAAGTAGCTAATGAATAATATCTTTTTAATTATCATGGTTTTAAAAAATGTACAAATAAATTTAAATCTGGGGGGATACTTGGCAACTCCAAATGTTACTTAGATTTGATCTGTTTCAATAAATAACCATATTTAATTTTTAAATTTATTCATAAAATAATAATTTAACAATGACAAATTAACTTAATAAATAAATTGCTTTCGGATTAATATGATTTAGTTTTTTTTTTCTACTTCATAAATTATCCATCGCAAACTGGATAATGTACAAATTGCACATATTTAAAACGGAAAATGTATACATTATACTATTCACATGGATAATATGTACTTTACCCGGGTAATATGCACATTACCCATTTTCGAACTCTACCCGTAACATATACATTAAATATTATCGTATCATTAAAAGTATTGTATTTTATAAAACTAATTAATTTTACCTCAATCTGTAGTCATGAATGTCATATAATAATTATTGTGTAATTACGTTAATTTAATATTACATTTTCGAACAAAATTTAAAATAAGTCTTTTCAAGTCTGATAGAAAATCATACACTACGATTCAACAGTTAGTATTTTCAAGTCTGAGAGAAAATTGTAAACTATGATGGAACAGTTGTTGATTGTTGAACATTTTTTTTCTATTGAACACACTCGTAGTTGATTCAATTTAAATAAAGCCTTAAAGTGAAAAATTAATATTTTAATTACAGGCATTAAAGTAGTAATTATCAACAATCATATTTAATATATATATACTAGTCTAAAGGTTCATGTATAACGCTTGGCGAAGTAACAGATACTCAAATACATACAACAAATTAAATATTTATTTTGTATTGAATATTTTATTTTTATTGGTGTTAAATTATAGACTAAATCCTACAGTGTCTTGATTAATTAAATGGCTATAGGATATTAAACATGTCACAATGTAGCAAAAAGAAAAATAATAAATTTAATAAATATTTATAGTAATTAAAAAAAGCATTTATTAAAATTATGCAAATAATAATAATAATAATAATAATAATAATAATAATTTTTTATAAAAATAACATTTAAAAGAAAATAAATATATATTTTAGTAATATTAAATATATTATAAATATATGACCCCTGTGGAAAGGGGTGTCAGAATACTTCCACGATTTCCACAGCCAGTCGTAAGAGGTGACAGTCGTCAGGTCGACAGCCGGTGTAAAATTATGTCAAATAGAATGAGGAGTCCTTATCGATACTTAGGCGGTTCGTCCCATCTCGGATGTGCGTAGGGACAACAAGTGAGAGGAAATATTATATCTAGAGGAGGAAGAGACCTGGATGTTGAAGTGTGTGATACCACCCGGACAGCCAGTGTGGTAGCTGTTCCACCAGTTATGTGTGCAGGTCTACCCAACACGGGTAATGTCAACGGTGTTGGGACATCACCATTGCGCCCCGGGTTAAATCTGAGTCAAGGTATGAGGGATAGATTTAAAGTGAGAATAGGCACGTGGAATGTTGGAACGTTGACAGGCAGAAGTATTGAAGAGAAGAGAAGGAATGTTAATATTTGTTGTGTACAGGAAACTAAATGGAAAGGAGAGAAAGCAAAAGAAATAGGAGAGAGCTATAAGGCAATATTAACCAAAATGTTACACTACGAAGTTCAAACTCGTACTGAAGGTTTATTACATGTTTATCTACAAAATGTTTCAATTGGAAAGCCATTAGTGCTGCTAGATAACTAGCTAACAGTACAATACAGTTCTCATTATTACTTAATTATAAACGTTCAATATATTATACGTCAATATCTGTGTGAACAAAAAATAAAAATAATATAAATAAATAATAATTACGCTGTAGTAGTATGTATTGGTTTTCCTTAAACGGCATTATACAGGCATACGTACTTCTGTGCCACCTAAACGGGGTGCGTGCATTTTAAATATTCGTCACACGGGCTACATGGACATTACATAATACATGGGCACCGGGTGCATGTACTCTAAATACACGTGCATTTTAATTACACGAACCTTAACACCGTTTCCATAAAGAACACGTACGTTCGTGTTTTTAATCATACGTGAAATGAAGACACCTAATAATATAAGCTGGGCGATAGATTTCCGTACTAGCGTATTATATCCAATTCAAAACTTAAATCATATGTATTTCAATAAGTTTATGGCTGTTCGTCCGAATGATATTTGTGAAGATAATCGAATTTCGCGCGCAGAGTCGTCACCTATTCAAACATCCATTTGATGTGTTTGCGTTGCTGCACGTGCACGCAAATCCTGAGAAGCGAAGAAACCGAGAATTGTACAGACGACGTAAATGGCTGGTATTCAATGAACACCAACTTGTTCGTTGCACGGCGAAACTCACTGCTTTAAATCTGGATTTACTTCCTATTTCGTTATTATAAAAATAAATTTTCGAAATACTTGTTTACTGTAAGACGTTACGAATCTCTAAACTTTCAAAAAACAAATAACAAGCCCGAACAAGATTATTTGACCTTTACAATTAAATTAAACGGTAAATATTTTAACAATGGTTATAAAAAAAAAAAAAAAATAAAAAACAGATTTATATATATATATATTATATCAAAAATAAAAATAAAATGTTTAAAAAGTTAAATTCTATAAAATTATTTCAACTACGAAAATATTTTACTTCGCATTTTTCAGTACCGTTTAAGTCCCTGATTTAAAAACACATCTCCGCGCCCGGTAAATACATGTAAAAGCTATTATCTGATACTTAGATATACGGCAGATACGACGTTTAGGACTCAGTCCCGACGACACATCTTGTTTCCATTCTTTATCGTCCAGCTTCAAATGCAGCTAACGCTTGGGCGAAGAAGATAAACATTATGATATAGTTTGCAACTTGGTTGGAAAATAATAATAATTTGCAGGTATTTACAGTAACCGTTTGAAGGGAAAAAAAGACATTTTAAGTATACAACATAAATCTGTTCTGTTCTGCTGTGCTTTACGATCGTTTAAACACAAGAGTCCGACGACGGATACGTTATTTCGGCGAGTCTTTGTAATTAAATCAATCATGTTATTATTACGGGATGTTCACTGACTAGCAAAACGGAAGCATTCCACTAGCTGGGAAGGGGTTTGTAAACGTTAAGATGGTTAGGTTGCCAATGCGGATACCAACCGTATGCTCGTTACCTGCCACTTGTTCAATGTCTAGGAATGATTTGTTTTGACTTACATATGTTACCAAGCCGTGTTTATTGTGACCAATGTGATGCACCAGGTTGAAACCATTTATTTTTAGGTGATTTGTTTCACCAACAGGTATGTGGGTCTCTTGGAGCACCAATACATCCATGTCGCTAAATCTTTTCCCCAGAATGTCAACCTTGGCTCGAGTCAGGCCTTCCACATTAATCTGAGCTATCTTGAAATTGTTCTCTACAGTTCTAGTACATGCAATATTACAGCGTGGCTGATTGTCATGCACATTTTTGTTTTTTGGATTTTTTAAACATTTTTTTATTGTTTTTTTGTTTTTTCATTTTGTAACGTGTGTTCCACGTACGTCAGTAGGGTAGCTCTGAGAAGGGCTGTTTTCACCAATAAGGCCGGGAGGTCTTTCGACGTTTGGTTTGTGCTATTTGCCTTCTCTCTCTATATTAATACCATTATATTATTAAATTTATATTTACATATGTATGTATAAATATATAATTATCATATAAGTTCCTTCAACAGTAGTAAACCATCAATATTTTGACTATCTTCAACCTCATTTACAACCTCAAGTTCTAATAAATGTTATAAATTATAATTGTACACATAAATAAAAATAACAATATAAAATTTAACAATTACCAACATTTTCATCTGAACTGTTTAATATATTATTTAGGAGCTGTTGAATTTTATCATCAGGTAAAAAAGACATTGTAACCGATTTATGAAATAATATTATTATAGTACAAAATAACTTAAAAGTAGTTTAGTGTACTTTAATATAAACACTGTTATGGTGATGGATGATTGTAAAACAAATAACGAAAAAAAAACAAATAATACTATTATATAGTCGAGTTACGAGGTTTTGATATTGATAATATAGATACGAGAATTTGTTATTGTACAATATCTTATGAAATTACCGGGAATAATATGATATCAAAATGTGCACAAAAATACAGTGCATCCAATAAAAAAAAAAAAATTATGAAAATTACGACTTACGAGGTTTTCGTCCGTAGCCGACGACATATATATATATAACTTTTAAATGCTGCTTAAGTTACAGTTATTATTTTCGTCTATGATTTTCAACACCATGTCTCTGTTTTAACTTCGTCAACGACTGTGTGACAATCATAAATTATTTATATTTACGAGTAAATCGAGCACAGTGTATTGCAGAATGTAGACAACAGTTATTTCAAACACGATATCAATGAATTACACTTAATCTTACATGGTGACACCGTTTTACATACATAATACGTAGTAATAATATACCATATACGTTTATAATAAATGTGTACCATTTCAATAGGTCATTTTATAAGTATTCATACTAAATAGGATATTAGACTCTGCTATAAAATTAATTTCAGTTTATTTATTATTTCATTTATGGTTTGAAAAAATAACGCACGCAACAAATTTACCACATTTTCTTTGTACATATTAAATCCTGGAGCTGGTTATTCTATTGCATTTTTTCGAGGTCAAGCATATTTTTTTTTCTATGGGTAGTTTTTTTTTTTTTACATGACATTAAACGGTAAAATACATGTATTTAAAAATTAAAATTACAGTTCTTGATTATCTGACTGATACACCCATTTAAATATTGCTTTTACTCGTTGTTATAGTTACCGAAACACTCATAGAAAAATTAAGAAATGAAACCATTACTAATACTACAAAATAAAGTAGAGATTATTAAACTGATACAAACACAACAATTATTGTCTGATCCGATTTCAATTCGCAAAGTTTAGACGACATTATACATGCATATCGATATATCGATTAATATATATACCTACCTATACAATTCATTTTTTCGGGGAAATTCAAAATGTTCTTATTCATATGAAATATAATATGAAAGTACACATTTTTCAAATGATTGGTTCTTTATAAAAACGTGTAGATGGTTGTAATGGCGAATGAAAATAATTATTAGAATATTTTTTCATGCTTTGTTTATAGAAAAGTGTAAATATCCTAAAATGTTTGTACAGCAAACACATTATTTTAGACCGCTGCTCAGTGATGGTAGGAGATTATATTTGAAATTCCCTACCACTAAATCAAAATTTCCCTCTTTATAAATGTTTGTTTCAAACTCGACCCATCGTTTCGCTCGGATCTCGCAATAGATCGGGAATAAATAATTTTCTACAATAACCTTAATATTTTTCTGTGCTATAACCACGATTTACTCCATTGTAAATTGTAATCACGGACTATATTAGATAACAATATCAAGGTTTATATGAAATATAATATAATAAACCTTAAGATAATATTCCATTGTTATCAAAGCAACTTGCAGATAAGAAGCGTTACGCGCCCTCACCAGTCACCATTGATAAAGTACTATACAATTTCGATACTGCTTCGAATATTATGTTTTATTGCATTTGCTCCACCAATTTTTGTGGATAGCAATAAGATTTCATGCATAAATGCATATTGGTAAATGATAATACTCTTTCTAATTGTCTATGTAAAACATAAAAATGTAATAACAGTTTTGACTATACAAATATATTTCACATTTGCACAACTGTGAATAACTTACATACATTTATTAAAGAGTTAAAAAAATTATATATTTCCCAAATTAAATTAATAAACAAAAAAAAAACTTTTTAAAAATTAACAAAATTCATATTTTGTTAGGATTATTCAAAACACTTAATATAACATAAAAGAAAACAACTTTGTATTAGCACCTTGCAACAGTTTTATCACATTTTGTTTTTATAATTATAGGAAATTATACTAGAGAATATACAGAGAGATAGTACTAGAGATAGAAAATATATTAGAGCTATATTTTTGTTTGGGCACGCCACTTATTTCAAATTACGCGCGTGCTGGTCGGCGAACGTACCGGTCCGATGCGTGCCGTTGCGCGTGCAATGATAAGTCGCAAACCAGTACTTATCAAACTTTGCGTGGTGGAGGTTATCCCTCGTGTGTATCGTTGTGGTTATACGCGACGAGCGTGCGGGTCTACGTCGTGGTCGGTTCGTATGTGTCTACCGTGTCTTTTTGCGTTGACCACGTTTTTGGATTGCTGTTGTGCGACGTTATTATCCGTGTCGGCCGTCGCAATATAACCGATCGGGGTCGTGTCCATAGATAATAAAGATACTATGATACATTTTAGATACTTTAACTATGTTCATAACCTTGGAATTATATGATCTGTTACAGGGCCTAAAATAGTGTGCAGTACGACACTGTTAGTGTAGTACGAAATTGGAATAGTGCAGTACAAAATTAAAAAGTGTGTTGATTAGTGCTCTTGATACCTGGGTAACCGGATTTTACGGGTATTACCCGATTTACAAAATTTCGGGTACCCGTTATGGATTGGGTACCCGTTATGATTTGTATACCCATTACTAGAGCTGGGATTTGTATGTAAATACATATTTTTTTTAAACATGATAAATTAATTAACTATTGTAAATGATGAATTCGTTTCACATGATTTACACTAAATTAAGAAATATTTAATTTTACATATTTTTACATCTTCCGTAAATTTTGACAACAATTCCAATATGTATTTATAATTCGATAATCGTAAAAGTGTATATTAGAATATGAAAATATTAATAACTAGATTTTAGTTATCTGTTTCTGTTCGATAATCATAGCTTAATGATCTTAGGTATGTTAAGGTATGTATATTTTAGATTATATTTTTATAGATAATTTATATATTTTCTTAGATATTTTTTATTCAAATAATTGTGTAATGTACAATTTAATACTGATTACCTCTTAGGAGTTAAGACTTAGCTAAACCGTTTACATATATCAAAAACCATCGGGTACCCGAAAATTTTGGGTAATGGATACCCACTACCCGAAAATCATTGACTACCACAAAATCGGGTTACCCGGATAAACGGGTACCCGGGTATTACCCACATCAAATCAAGAGCACTAGTGTTGATTATTTTAGTATTATGTTTAGACTGATAATTCCGTCAATTAACCATATAGCTAAACCTTTTATTTTCAAATTTAAATCTATATTATTAACTTTGAATTTCGATATATTAATATACATATATATTTTGTAATAATATCATTGAAAAATACTGATAATACCACCATGTATATTTAAACAATGCTATAAAGGTTATTGATCACGGTCTTATGATATTGTAATTTTATTCTTATATCTATAACCGGGTATGGTACCACGAATTAAAATATTATTATTATTAAAATTACCTTCTTTCGTGATAAATGATAATGATAACTTAGCAATAAATAAACACAGACTTCTATACTATAGATTAGGTACTATGGGAGAATTTTACATTGAGAGCGGTGGAGACCGACTGTTGCGCGCTTATCACACATCCGCCATTTTGTTGGTTGGCAGAAAATAATATATTTACTATATTACTCTAATACAAAATGTTAATAAATTATAAAAACAATTTTGTAATTTTTATGAATCACGCAAATAGGTAACTTTTTTCAACTTGGTAAACTCATTTGAATAAAATACCTATAAAATTATATGTTATTTTAGTAATTTTCAACACGTTTTATAATAAACAATAGGTATTATTCACGTAGGTTTGATTTATCAATTAAATCAATTGTATGATTTTCATCAAAAGATTCACAAAATGTTAAAAATATGTTTAATTATAACATAATATAATTATATAGCAATTAAATAAGGTAATAAAATAATACCATTTTACAAGCAATAAGTGTTTAATAAATAACTACTGGTGATTAAAAACGATTAATTTAGTAAGTAAACGTCGTTTACTGACATTACAAATTGTTTTTAAATTAGACAAGTGATGTAATCTAATATTTAAATATTGTTTAGAAATTAAGGTTACTAAATTTAATCTATGATTTTCTAAAAAAACCACCATTGTCAAAATTTAAATCTTTAAAAATATTACAACTGTAGGCATAATTTTTTACAGCAAGAATAATTTTGTTACTTAAACCTAGTATATTTAATGTACTAAAACCTGAAGTTAATTGAATTAATGTATTTTCAATAAATCTAACTATTTTAATCACATAAATTGAACTTTTAATCAACCCTCCTCTATTTTTGACATCAACTAATATAGAGTGAGAATATTTATGATTATAATTATGTTCAGATAATGTTTCCAACATACTATTAGCACATGTTTGACAATCAACTTTTTTAAATAAACATCTAACAATGAACCCAGAAATATAATACAAAATGTTATTATCCATATGCCACACAAGATACTGGCATAATGACTATACAAAAGAATAAGTATTGTATAATTATTTTCTATAATATAATAATATATAAAAACTAACCAAAAAGTATCACTTTAAAAAATTATTTGCTTTACTTATTGTGCATATTAATACGAAAATTATAATATTTTGCCAACCATCAAAATGGCGACCAAGCGTTGATAATGCTTCACACGATAACGCGAGTACCTTATCTATAGTAAAAAAGTCTGTGTAAATCATTGATATTTTGATTATATCCGTCGTCGGATAACACCAATGCGATTTTGCACTCACTCAGAAGGGTAATAAATAAATGAAAACGCAATCGAGTACGAGTATAAATATAAATATTGCTCGACACGAGACAAAAAGTAAAAAGGAAAGAAATAAAAAATAGTATCGCTCGACAAAACGTAAGACGACAAAAAAATGGCGGCGTGCAAAAAAACAAAACGAAACGTACGGACATGAGTCTGGTTCGACGGATCGGAGGACAGAGCGAGCCGAGCTTGATCGAACGATCGAAGTAACCGTCAAACGGCGTATAAAACAAGTTAACAACATAAATCACAAAAGTATACAATATAAAATATAAATCACGGGTTAACAGTTGGTATTACATATAAGTGGGGCTATGAGTCGTGTCCCCACATTACTCCCCCCGGGAAAACAAAAAACGAACTCGTTTTTTGGTGGCATCGGCTGCTTGGGCTGCGTAGCTGTGGTCGATGATCGGATCTTCGCGTTGAATGAAGGCTGGTTTCAGTCGGTCGATGGAAATCCAGGCCGTGGCCCTGTTCCGTTGAATCCTGAATGTTTTCTCGCGGCGCTCGAGCACTGCATGTGGGCCCTCGTAACGTGGTTGAAGTGGCTGCTTGGTCGCGTCGATTCGAACGAAGACGTGACTGACCTGACTTAGGTCGGTCGGTATAAACGTGGAGTATCGCGTATTGTGATTCGTCCCGGGCGTATGTCGAAGTCGACCCATGGCGTCCCGTAGTACCGCTACCAACTCATAGCTCATAGCCCCACTTATATGTAATACCAACTGTTAACCCGTGATTTATATTTTATATTGTATACTTTTGTGATTTATGTTGTTAACTTGTTTTATACGCCGTTTGACGGTTACTTCGATCGTTCGATCAAGCTCGGCTCGCTCTGGCCTCCGATCCGTCGAACCAGACTCATGTCCGTACGTTTCGTTTTGTTTTTTTGCACGCCGCCATTTTTTTGTCGTCTTACGTTTTGTCGAGCGATACTATTTGTTATTTCTTTCCTTTTTATTTTTTGTCTCGTGTCGAGCATAATATATTTATACTCGTACTCAACTGCGTTTACATTTATTTATTACCCTTCTGAGAGAGTGCAAATCGTATTGGTGTTATCCGACGACGGATATAACCAAAAGTTTAATATCAAAGGTGATTATAGAGAACAAAATATTTGAGATAACATAATATAAAATTATGATTTTCGCTTTTTATTTAATTTTTTATTTTTACTTTCAATTTATTTTTTCTGATTTCAACCCTTTAAAATCAAAATAACAATATAAGTAATATTTAAAATAAAATGATATTGATTAATGATGAAATTAGTTTAATATCAATGGATACAACGAAAAAAATTTGAAATCTTATCTTATCAATTATCTATACTCATGTTTTCTCTCTCTAACAAGAGTTTTACTTTCTTTGTCACACAGAAAACTTCTGTGCGAGTGAGAACCATCGTTTCTCTCTCCATTATGTTGGCCTAATCAGTGTATGTATAATGTATATAGGAATGCCGTATCCATATGTTTAATATCTATGGTGTAAATAAATTAGACAAAACTCTGATAACAGTTGCATTATCAGAAAAATAAAAACTTGATAATAATATTTATATTTTTTTATAAAATAGTGTAGTACGAAGTTTCATTTATTTTAGGCCCTGATCTGTTAAGTTAGCTAATGTAACTTATATTGAGTTGACTTCAGCTAGATATTTTTCCTGTAATGACAATAAGATTATAAATTAATAAAAAAAGATATTACAGTAATAATATATGTAAATCTGTTTAAAATGAACAATAAGTAAAATCAAAAACACTATATAATAACTTGTATTATTACTAACTTGTGAAATGACAAGTCTTTTCTAACATCACTAGAGCTAGCACAATTAAAGGCACTACAAAAATTCACCATTTTAAGTCTTAACTGTACAGTGCACACTAATTTAATTTTTTTTTTTTTTATTAGATAACGCAGAAGGCAGAACAAAAGTCAAAATGTTAAACGAATAACGAATTTAAAATGTATTGGTAAACAATTCATACAATTATGTGTGATAAAAGAAGATAGTTGCACCATTCTTATCTGCTGTCTTTTTTTAACACGCTATCTCGGTTATATTTACATTGGTCTTATGACTGGTGAGCATTCCAGTTATCATATAGAGTTCAATGGTGAAACCACACCTTCATATATATGTAGTTTCGCCACTGCTCAGGATAACAGCAAACGTGCTACGTTGTTAAATAATTTATGTGAAACAACGATAACTACACGTCGTTATCTCAAAACGTGCTTTATAAACTACATGTTTACATGACCCGAGCCCACAACAGACCTCGAGTACGCTTCTTTGCTGGTTTTGCCAGTCACGTCGTATTTTTTGAACTTTGTGTACGTCGCCAACTATTTGCACCTCGTGATATTAGCGTTCATCGTCGTTCGCCGCCACTTTAATGATTTTTGCTCCGTAAAACATTTACATCATTTGTCATTCGTCCACGAGCCACGTCCATCAAGCGGGATAGAGAACAATCATTAACCAACGGACGTCCGGTAATCATTACTGTTTCACCTATTTTTTTTTTTTTTGTGATATTTTTTATAGTTGTGCGCTGTGGTATACATTTGTATTTCTGTATAATACAACCATGTCCACAGGGGGGTAGCCAGGGGGGTGTTACAGGTGTAGTAACACCCCCCTTCCAGCTGAAGTATACTTATGTCTTATAAAGACAATGATGCATCATTAACCGATTATTTATCAAAACGAAAATAACAATAATTATTACGATAACAATAATGTAAAGCAATAAAGAAGGACCCGGCATTAATTATAATTTTAAACAGTTTTTTTTTTTTTTATTATTAATAATTATAATATATAAGATAAAAAATTTTAAATTTTAATAAAAAATGTTCTCATAAACCATTATCTATTCACTTGTAATGCGTTTTTACAAAATTATAGGTTAAGGTATTAGTTTTATCAGTATAATTTTGTCAATTAATTTTAAATAACACCTCCCCTTTGAAATTCCTAGCTACGCGCCTGCCTGTCCATACTTAAAATACTATATCTTTCAATAGAATTAAGTTATCGAAATAACTGTTACTTTGTTAATTGTCTTAATCAGCTGTTTCTTTCTTTGCTGTACGTTTCCCATCTGACTTATCTTTCTTACACTGACTCTAACTCGCGAATTCGTCGCAATTGGGTAAGTCGTGTAAACGGGCGATTGTAAAATCCACTGATTTATAGGTAGTCGATTTTTGGGTTGAATTTAAAACATGTAAATTCCACCCGTACATTTATTATACCTGAAAAAAAAATGTAAATTCCACCGGTACGTTTTTTTTACCTGAAATAAATCCAAACCCAAGCCGAAAATATCAAATCCACCGGTAGGTGTTTTGGCTACACACGAATGGCGTCCCGAAATAAAAAAATTGATAAGCGGGTACACGAATTGCGTCCGGCATTATCTAATCTACTGCATGAATTGCGTCCGGTTTTGTTTAAACGTTGCATGAACGAAAAACGTACTGTAAAGCCTATTTAATAATTTTAGTTCGATTTCGATCGTATTGTTGGTGGAAACGTTTGTGTAACCTTTAGTCTCTGTTAAATAAAACTTAAACTCAAAAACACTATAAAATGACTTCGGTGATTTTAAATACTTCAACAGAATCTTTAATATGATTATGATCATTTGCACGTTCGATAATCTCATTTCCATTATTTAATTTAATGTATGACTTACACGTCTTTTTACAGCAGCTCCAACGTTGAACATCATTTTTTAATGTTTTATGATACCGAAATTTGTATCCATCAATATTAAATAATGTTTTATTTTTTTCGCTTAATAGACAGCGTTGAGCAATAATTAAAAGCGAAAGGCTGTAGAAGAACTTTACGATAAATCATCAAAACTTATTCATGGAGCTTTATCAAATGACATTCCAACATTGACAACTTATGACAGTCCTAAGTCTGTATGAAATGGGAAGAAAAATAATGTTTTTTACGTTAGGACGTAATTCGGGTAGTTGGTATATGGTAATAAATACGCAATTCATGTGCAACGGGTGTTTTTGACCAGAAAACACTGTTAACTCCGCCGATGGTATAATCCACAGATTTAAACTATATAACTGTCGATTTTCTTATTTAAATGTTATATCGACACGTGACTATATATAAGTATATAGTCAATTATAGTCATATCGTGTAACGATCGCGTTTGATAAAGTGTTTTAAAAGGCACATTTTAGTTCGGCCGTTCAAGATAAATACGTTAACCGAAATAATAAGTGAACGTGGTACACTTTTGATTTGTTTAAATAATTTTAAGTTATATAAACAAATAATTTTAAAGTCTGGTGAAGATTATTTGATTATTATATAAAATTAAGTATACTATGTATAAATAAAAAATCTGTACATAAATTATGTAGGTATGTATACATTTTAGGTATAAAATTAGGTAAAATAAATGTACCGGTGGAATTTACATGGAAAAAGGTCGCAATCGGTGGAATTTACATTCGCCCGTGTAAACAAATAATGAGGGTGCTTATAATAATGATTAACTCGTTATCTATTTGTATGTGTAACCCTGAGGTTAACTACACCGGCAACAAATGAGGTCCGTTACCCCAGTACCACCAAATTATATAATTAACTCCAAAATTATCCTATTGATTGTTATTTCATTTGTACAGATTTGTAATCGAAATTAGAACATTTGTACACCTCCCAATACTCGGGAAAATCAATTTTTCCGTGGCGGTACTGGTGTAACCGTTACCCCAGTACCGCCATCGGCTTATATTGGTCCTATCGACTCCGGACTTGTACAGACGATTGTTATTTCATTTGTACAAATTTGTAATCGTGATTTGAACATTTGTACACCTACCAAAACTCGGGAAAATCAATTTTTCCGTGGCGGTACTGGTGTAACCGTTACCCCAGTACCGCCATCGGCTTATATTAGTCCTATCGACTCCGGACTTGTACAGACGATTGTTATTTCATTTGTACAAATTTGTAATCGCGATTTGAACATTTGTACACCTACCAAAACTCGGGAAAATCAATTTTTCCGTGGCGGTACTGGTGTAACCGTTACCCCAGTACCGCCATCGGCTTATATTGGTCCTATCGACTCCGGACTTGTACAGACGATTATTTCATTTGTACAAATTTGTAATCGTGATTTGAACATTTGTACACCTCCTATAACTCGGAAAAATCAATTTTTCCCTGGCAGTATAATTTGAATAGTTGTTTTAACTGTAAAGTTTTGAAATGATATGCCAATGATAACGCGACGACATACGATAGGACAGACATTACGACGGCCGTGTCATTACCAATATTGTATTCCAGTAGTCAGAGTGACAGCACACGACAGAGTGATTATACGTTCCAATCGTCCTGTATGTCAAGATTATACGGGATTGCCCCGTATTTCAACTTTATGTCCCGTTGTCTCGACATAGGACGCATTTCCTACTGTTTTTTCATGTCCGTCCCGTATTAATCTCTTACTGCTAACGTATAAATTTTTGAAAATTTATTTTTAATAGAAATAATTATATCTATGATATTTATTTATTTATTTTTATTAAGAATAAAGGCTTCGACATCTAAGGTCATTAGCTTATACAGTGTTACATTAACTTAATAATTAATAATAATGGTGATTACGTGTGTAAATTTAGCTATGCCTATTATGTATAACGTATATAGTGTTTATGCCAGTGTGTAGATCTAGATATTTTTGATAACGTATAATTTTGATCGTATTTTACGAACTTTATCGGGAAGTCACAGGCTATGACAATAGCGGCCTTCTGGAATTCCCAAATGCTGTCGGATTATACAGCTTGAATACATATTTAATAATATAAATAGTATATGCTTAAAACTAATATAAATGTATAACTGGACTAAGAAAATTATACTGTTCATTATATCGTTTCATCAAGCATTGGATGGTTGTAACGTTTATATATTTTCTATTATTTGACAAAATCAAAGGAGTTTATAGTGCTTATATAGTAAATAGTGCTATATTAAATGAAAAATTGAAAAATTGATTTTCCCGAGTTTTGGTAGGTGTACAAATGTTCAAATCACGATTACAAATCTGTACAAATGAAATAACAATCGTCTGTACCAGTCCGGAGTCGATAGGACCAATATAAGCCGATGGCGGTACTGGGGTAACGGTTACACCAGTACCGCCAAGGAAAAATTGATTTTCTCGAGTTTTGGGAGGTGTACAAATGTTCTAATTTCGATTACAAATCTGTACAAATGAAATAACAATCAATAGGATAATTTTGGAGTTAATTATATAATTTGGTGGTACTGGGGTAACGGACCTCAACAAATGCGTGCGACAGTATAAAAATAAATAAAAACATAAAAACCACAGTAAATTACATTTTTTTTCTGTTATGTTTATCCGTATCCACACTATATTATTACGAAAAGCTACTGTCCTGAAAATTGTATTATGTCGTCTAGTTATAACTATTATTATCATTAGTGGCCTGTATACGTATGCCATTGCAGATTGTTAAAAGTTATTTAGTTTAGTTAATTTCATATTTGCATGCAACGTAAATATAAATGTTCTTTTCCAATAAGTTTATTTAGTTAAACTGCTTAAACAATTATGTTTACCAAATTCTTCTAGAATTTTAGGTAGAATATACACCGTTGTCATTCGATTGCTTGTTGTTTTACATTATTTTTTTGTTCAAAAAAATTGTAAAAAAGAAATGAATCGAAGAAAATTAAATATTTTTTTTATTGCTGATTGTTTTAGTGACGCATCAAAACTGTGAAATAATAAAAAAGTATTTGATATATTCAAAAGTATTGTATAAATAAAAATGATCAATATTAGTTAAAAATTGTCTACTTAACAAAATAAGTTCATATATTATTTATAAGAAAAACCAAACATTCTACCATTATAAATGCTATTACAAGCTCTTATATAGCTGAATTATTTTTTTAAATTTATTTCAATTTAACAGTATAATTTACTATCAAAATAAACTCGAATAAACTATTTTCGGACATACGTAGAGAGAGCACTCAGAGAAAAGTGTAGTAGGATTAATGAAAAACGACTGTAAATTTAAAGAAAAACAGTGATGATTTCGAGCCTATGAAATTTCATGATAAAAATAAATCAATGTACATATTTAATTCAATGAAATCTCATGTTTTCAATAATAACACATTTATCATTGTTTCAATACATATATTATTTATTATAAGAAAATAATACTTTTAAAAAGATGAAAATCAAATCATTAAATTAAAAATAAGATACATTAAATTAATTGTTCTACTATTATTATTTTAAAAACATTTTAACTTATAATAAAGACCCAACATTTTTAAAACAAAGAAAATCTTATAATTAAGTTAAAACTATTTTATTTTAACTAATTATTTAATTTTAATTATTTTAATAGCTCTTTTACTTAATACAAAAATATATGGTCTTTAAAAATAAGGAAATTAAATCATAAAATTAAAAAGTATTGTATTGTAATCAATGATATTTTTATTATTAAAATGAAGCGCATTTATTTTGTTTTAAAATGTTTAGCATTGAATGTTTTGTTTTATATATATTATATATGTATGTTTTGAACAAAATAAAAAATTCTGAAAAATAACTATAATAAAGTATAAAGATATTAAAACTTTAAAAATCGTTTATTTTACATGTTCTTACTAACAAATGTACAATTTTTCAATTACATATATAAATGATATCAAATAAATAATAAATAATTACACATAGTTATATGAAATTATACAATACAAAATAAGGTAGTTTATTAAATAAACAATAATCTTATAAGAACAATGTTGTTAAATTTGTAATAGGTTCCAAAATAATAAACATAGAACTCATCACAACTTACATAATTTGAACCAATGATGCAAATGAATGGCTGCAACTTTTGTTTTGTATTGAAACAATGATCAATTCGATTTTGTATTTGAACATATAAGTCATTCAATGTTGAAACATAGAGCAAAAATGATTCTCGTCCATCAGCAATTGATGTTTTGATGTAACGTTTTCTTTTTGTTTCCCTGTCTGTATAGCTTGTCCTAGATGTTGGTACAATTAGTGAATTTAACAATGTAAAAATTAAAACATTTTTCATTTCTGAAACAAGATAAAAAATAAAATAAATTTTTGTTTAAATATTCTAAACAACTGTTGAACGAAAAGTACATATGAATAATACACTATAAATTATAATATAATATTGAAAACAACTATTTTAAACATTAAAATTTAAAATTAAACTTTGTAAATAATACCTAAATCAGATTCTGGAAGCTCAAGCATCTGTTTAAGAAGATCCTTACTATATCCATCTTTTATTTTAACTGTCATAAAAGGTATTATTTTATATACAAAAGCACTCCAATTGTCAAATAAATGGTTACTTTTACCAGGATAAATAAATTCAAAATCAATATCAATCTATAATATATAAGCAATCCAAATTAAATTTTTTTTTGTGCAAGTTTCAACAAATATACTATACTAATTGATGAGCATAAGATTGTTTATAAATAGGCCAATGTTCTAATATATCAGTTATTTCAGTACCATTCAATGCTAAAAAATGTTGTCTATGTTCGGTTGTTAATTTCCATTTGGTCAGAACTTCGTCTAAAGGGTCAACATTAAATTGGAGCCATCTCTTCAAACTCAATGTAGTAGAATCTAATTATGAATTAGGTACTATGTTAATCGTTGAATAATTAGTACTACTGGGCACTACATAATATCCTGTGATATTATGTGATATTTGTTTATTATGTTATAGACAATTAATAAATATTACCATCGGTTTCAAAAGTTAATGGAGAATTTAAAACTGATTTATTATTATCACTATTCAAATTCGATTTTGGATGTGTCTCCCAAAGGTCTTGTCTTTTTAACTTGGTAATTGTATTGTGATATTTTTGATATAACATCCCTTTAGGTTTTTTCTTTGGAACATTTATAAAATATGCTTCCTATAATATTTAGGTTACAATTTAGGCTTACTATTGAATAACTAATTTTTATAAGTATCATAAATAAATATATATTTTAACACACACCTTTACTTCAACATTGAAAAATTGAACTATACTATCAGCAATATTTTCCATGCATTTTGGAGAAGCATGTATTTTATTTTCAATTAAGTGCTCAACAACAGTTTCAACAATATTTTTTCTACAACCTTCTGACAGTATATTATTTTTATTAAAATAACGTAGCACTATATTCCCTTTGGGTGATTTCTTCAGAATAATTTCTATATCAAACTATTTATTTTATAATATTAAATTAAACTACTAGTTTTTTTCCCAGTCATCCATTAGCAAGTGCTAACTTACATACCCATACAACATTTATAAAAGTATTTAAGTATACCATTTATATTTTATATTTACCATATCTTTATCCAGGGATGCTGATGATGAGCTTGAACTACATGAAACAGATTTAATTGAGTTTATACTGTTTATAGAGCTGGTATTGCTAAAGGTATCAATTTGTTCCTGAAAAAAATAAATACCTACCTCTTTAAAATATTATGTAAAGTTAATCTGTCTAAATAAATATTTTTTACCTTATGATTATAAAAATGTATTTAAAGAATTACTATTATTAAAAAAAAAAAAAAAAAAATAGGTAAATAAACAACTTGCCTGCCATTTTCTCAAGTTATGTTCAAAAATAATACGTTGCCCAAAAAGATGAGATGGACAAATAGTGTTCAAATGACCAGTGGTCATGTACTTTAGACTTTCAACATTAATTCCACAGTCTAAACAACATTTATACAAAATATATACAATTTATTAGATGATTAATGATATACATATATTGTTTGAGAGAATTTACTACCGGCTAGCCTGCTGATATAATAAAATGTACCAATCTAAGTACTTCAAAATATTCTTAGGTAATAAAAATTATTTCTTAATTTAAGTAAAATATAAACAACTTACCGATAAATATGTTGATAAAACATTCGCCTTTGAGATCAATCAGTTTTTCTAATAATAAAGCAGTTTCATCGTTCAAATGAATATCGTCATCAGTAAAAGTAATATTTGATTGATCGTTCGACATAACAAATGTGAAATGACACTTAAAAATATGATTTTTAAAATCAAACGTTGAACACTTTTATAATTGTAATAATAACACAGAATATAGGAATAATATACGAATATTATTATTAATATAATAATAATAATAATATTATATTATATATAATATACAATTAGTATATAATAAAAATTATTCATAATATATATTTTATATTTACAAATTGTGGAACATTTTATGTTTGTACGCATTATACCAGCCACCAGGAGTATTGAGTTGTAGGAACACAATACTAAAATTTACACAAACTGATACACATAAATCATAATATACAAGTGCGTTATCGCTAATGGTATAAATAAATGCTATAGCGGCGGTGGCGGGTCGTGTTCAAAAGTCGACCAACGAACGAACGATTTGCCAATGAACGGTGAACAATTAGTCCAAATGAACGGTGAACGATTAGTCTAAATGAACGGTCAATAATTTGTCGTTGAACAAATCGTTCGTCGACGATGAAACGACGAAATGAACGATGAACGACTGAACTAGTTCACCTTAATGAACGATAAGTCCCATTTCTATTTCAGAGTAATTTCAGTATAGTCATAAATCATCATTTTTATATCATATTTACGTTATCGTCGGCACTCGTACACCAAGACCGTTCACGCGATAATAAAATGCGCTCCCGCATGGAATATTCGTCGGACCGGTTGTACCGATCACGAGCAATTAAAACGCGTGCATGCGCCGCGCGAAAACACTCAACAGCGCTGCCTCTCGGTCGTTGCATACGTAACGCTTTGGGTACGACGGCCTCACCAAAAGTGAAACGTAAACAACGACCGATAGAACGCGCTATTAGGTGTTTTCGCGCGGCGCAAGCACCCGACGGACGCACACAGAGTCATGGTTGTTATCGCGTGATCGACAAAACGGTCTAAAAATAATTAACATGCAGGTGAGTATTTTATTGTTTCATAAAACGTCTAGAATGCAGACAATGAAAAAATAATATAATGTTGATTATAATAATATCTCCACAATATTCAATATTGGTATACTTTTCGCGCGCGCTTACGAACTAATTATTGATTAAGATTACTTATAATGTGTATTTCATATATAGAAACTTAAAAAAAAGAATATATGTATTATTACTCATTTCCTACTTATTGCGGCATTTAAAAATAATGTAAATATTTCTCACGTTTCTAATTTTTTGAGTCCAAAATGTATCCAATAATGTAAAATGTAGGTTTCCTCATTAATGTGTATTTAGATTTTAATATTTATTTCTATTTGAGCGCCCATTAATTACTTATATTATACCATATATAAAAAATATACGTGTTTCCGACCTAAGGACTGTAGAAAAATCTAATTGTGGTTAACCCTCCTCCACTTCCGTCCTCAACACAAAACGCAAGTCGTTGCCGACGACCGCCATATTTGCAGGATCGGTTTCGGCACAGTCAGTTCTCGTGATTTTAACACATAAAATTATCTTTATTTATTTTATTTTATTGTACCATTATATATTTATCGATGTAAATTCTTGTGATTTGTTAATTGTATATAATTATGAATTACGAATTATTGTTAAGCTATTAAAAATGTTAGTTAATATTTAAGAGTAAGTTGGATGATCTTGTCAGGAACAAAAAAAAAAATGTAACGTAGCAATCGTGTCCTGTAGTACAATATTATCTTGAGTATATCCAATATTTCCACAACAATTTTAAACAAAAGTTTATTTCTCTGACAATAAATTACAGTAATTTATTAAAAACCGAATAAATTATAATGCTTAAATTAAATAAAATAACCAATTTGAAAATAAATAATTAAAACGTCTCGAGTCGTCATCAGCAACGTGTGAACAGTGTTTAATATCATTATAATATAATGACAGACAGACAGACAAATGACAGATAGGCATTATCATACGTCGGATCTGTCAATATTAATTGCAAACAATACCAAATAAATCAATAAACGATTATCATAGATCATAGACCAATGATAATCATACCCATAGACTTAATGTCAAATATCGCTTTGTGTTAACGGTACTAATGTATTAACACTATTATACTTAGCTTGGTGTGATTAAATCGTCGTTATTCATCAGACATTTAAACTGCAAACGGTTGCCAATTATTATATTATTATACCTACATAGTCATTGTAAACATTCATCTAGATTCTAGCTACACGTAGCTCTTTCGATCTTAAGTTGCGGCTCTCCAGTTACACATGCAAAAATTAATATTTTATGTTCAAAAACAATATTTTATAATATAAAAAAATGTATATTATTCTCGTTGCTTTTGGAAATCTGAAATAATACATAACAAAAGTAATTGAATAGTTCGGAATGGAGCACAGGCTATCTATCGTTGTAAAATGTTTATTATGGACTATAGTCAGGGGCGGACTGGCTAAAGCAGCGGGTGGGCGATCCTCGCTTGGGCCAATAAAATGTTTGGCTACTTGAATTGTTTTGGGCCGATAAAATCAAAACTCAATAAACGTAAACGTATATTTCTATTTGTATATTATTTGTATTTCTATAATAATACTGAATAAAATAAAAAAAGAGTAAAATAGTCATTTTAAAAATTTTGGGCCAAAATTTTTGTTTCCCCCCGGGGCCGATTTTTATTCCCAGTCCGTCCCTGACTACAGTACATTTAATATTATTGTTTCAAAATATTTAAATTTAAATAGTTAACTGTAATGTCTTTGTCATCCTTGTCTGATGATTTCGATGAAGATATTATTCTTCAAATTGTAATAAATCTTCCAAGACCCTGGCAGTGTAGGAATAGGTCAAATCCGTCCCAGAACTATGATATGACTTGGACTTCAAGTGTCGCTATAGGTTCACTTTGAAAAATGAAAATCTTAATAAGCACACCCCCATTCCTCATCCAGAAAGTATGAATACAGTTAAAACGATCAATTTATAGTTATTCTGTAATATTAGACTGTTTATTAAACGATTAATTTTTTTGTATTTATGATTTCAAAGTTTATTAATCATTAACAATTTATAATATTTTATTATAATAAATTATTATTAATAATTGTTATGAAAATTATTCATCCAGGAGTCGTTGATCATTTGTATATGTTCGCTGTGGCTCGGTTAGTGGCGTAGGTAAGAGATGTTTGAGGTTTCAAACCCCTCATTAATTTCCAAAATCGCAGCTATTAAATAAATTGGTAATAATAAAAATAATTATAACCTAAATATATCAAATCCGCTCCCTTATATAACCTTTTTTAAAGTTAATCAAGGTTTATATAAATAAAAAGAGTTTAAAAACCAAATTTCACAATTTAACTAACACGGATAGTATTAGTGAAAATCATACGCGCACGATTACTAGAGGTTCACATTTAGAACAGTGCTATACAACCATAAACAGATTTTTGGGGAACCAACCAGAAGCCGGCAACTAATTCATGAGCCGATTATACATATCAATATGTTAAACATTCAGTAATTGATAACTTACTGTTGCGAACTTTGTGTCGACGTGTTTATTGCCACTCACAATAAAACCATAATTTTTTGTGTTCTAGTCATAAGAAAATGTTTTATTCGTTTCTGTCTTCATAAAGTTCAATCATAGATCAATTAATTGCACTCGTGTAAGTAACATTTTTAATATAATTCACTAAACTTAAGCTAACACAAATATTATCAAAAAATGCAGGATATTTTCAAATTAAAAAAAATTGCGGCACATTAAGTGAAGAGATAAATTACTGATTTATTATATATTAATTTATAAATTAATGAAGGAATTGAAAAATTGTTCCTGATAACATTTGTTGTTTTAAACGTGCGTCTATAATGTCATAAAGAGCCGGGATTACGTAGTACTTGTAATGGAGACATGTTCAATGAAAATGACGACTTAAATTCATGCATAAATATATCCTAAAAAAACTTTTATTGAGCTACACTCAAAATATATAGTTGTGTTTCAAGAATTCCATACTACGTCGATTAAAACATAAAACAGCACATTTTTATTTATTTTTATGTCATGTATTGCATACATTTGAGTTCAATAATCCCTTTAAAGGCACTGAACATTATAATTTCGATAAAAACATAATTTATTTAGTTTTTTCAATGTTCACTAGATACTAATATTAGTTATGATATTGTTGTGGAGTAAAAATTCGTTAAATATCAATGTAATTGGTTCAGATCCGCGTTTAACGATGGGAAAGGGGGGGCAATTGCCCCAGGACGGCAAATTTAATGTTTGATGAGGCAGAACATTTATGAGGATTAACATAAAATAAAAAGTAAATAATAATAATTTTTCTTGTACGACTGTTCAACTATAATACTTACATATTATTTCGTTCATAAATACCACGAAAAATTTGCAGTCTACCTCTGCATGTTACAAGGCGATAAAAATTAAGAATTTGTTCTAGTTGTTCTAGCTTAACGCGACTCTGCATTGATTAGTATAATAGATTTATATAATATAAAACAATAATAGTATAAATATGTTTCATATGTTAGCGTAGGATAAATAATAAACAAAATTCTAGAAACATTTTTCAATATTTAATAACAATATATTTGCCTATTAATTAATTATTAATATAGCTCATAATTAAATGACGATCTTCTTTTATGTACAACTTGTATTACTTGTATTTTTAATTAAATTCCCGAATTATTGAAATAAATCAATTAGCATTTCTGCGTATAACTGAATTATTATTATCCAATAATTTTGATATAATCAAATCAATGTTAAGATTCAAGTTCAAATTTCACAACTAATCTAACTTAACCACTATCCTAATCTAACCTTAAGGCAGTCCCTAAAATGATGTGTAGTATGACACACTTTGTGTAGTACGAAAAGTGCAGTGTGTAGTACGAATTTTAAAAATGTGTTAAAATAAAACCTTTATAATAATATTTTATACAATTTTATAGCTTGACATTTTTTAAATAATTTAATGGTTTTTTGACAAACCATATTTGAATTATTATATACATTTTACACAGACACACAGTAAACAATATTTTGTGTTGTTACTTCTTATACTCATTATAGTTGTTATTATTTATTGTTATTGAGAGTGGCTGCATACTAGTTGCGGTCATGATGATTTTTGAGATAAACGGATATAACAGTTGCGGTCACGCCAATTTAGGTAATATCTTAGTGGCGGTCGTAGTTTTATCATACTCCAATTCCAGGCGAAATTTATATTATATACGATAAACATATTATTTGATATAATGCACATAGCGCGGCGTGTATATGTGGGAACACCACTACTTATCTGTATGTTATATGTATCTGGGTATGTTGTAAAAAAACATGTAATGCGGCTATAAAATATACAAGTTATATAATAATTATTATTTGACAGTATTATACATATTATATTAAGTATATTATACTTTGACACAAGTTTAACCACGTAATTTAAACATAAGTATCAACATTTTTAACCATACCTACACAATAAATAATAGTGTAGACAGTCCTAAGTCTGTTATCTTTTCGATATAAATGGGAAGGAAAATGTTGATTAATACATTTTTCTAAATTAAATAAATAAACCAAATATTAATTTCATATTTAATTATTAGGTATATAAACTATATTATATTATATTATTTAGTATACTTAGTTATTATTTGAGTGACCGCAACTAGTATGTAACCTTTTTGATGGGTGACCGCAACTAGTATGTAATTTTTGATTATGACCGCAACTAGTACACACCGTTGAGAGTAGCTATTTTTATTTTTATCAGCTTAGTAATGTTTATCTAGAAATAACCCGTATGCAACACTGTAATAGCCATCGCTGATAGTATTATTATTAAAATCAATACCTATTTTACTAATATAACCAGTAATCAGACACACCACACACTAATACATTATAGAGTATAGACAGTCTGACAGTACTACACAGTAGACATAATATTTTAGTTATTGCCAATTGGGTTTTTGGACTTCATTTGTACTACCATTTGATTGTCACTCATTGACACTCTTTGAGTTGTGAAACATTAATTTTCATAGTTCCTTAATTTAAATCAAGTATATTTTAACACCCCTAAAATAGAATTTGCAGCTTTAATTTCCGTTTGTTCATAAGCAACCATGCGCTTGCATACTCCTCTGGGGCAGAAGATTTTTTCAGAGCGCATAATATGGACAAAGTTTCGAAAACCAACACTTTTGGGAAAAACTAACAAAAATTTTAATTTTGTTCGCAGTAATGAATTCATATATTAATTATACATATTTTTATTTAATTTATATTATGTATTATTGGTTGAAGAAGACTATAAGCATTGGTATTGGTTTATATTTTTTATTTAGATTTGACTGATTTGAGACTGTGTGTAGTACGAAAATTTGGTTATTTTAGGGACTGCCTTAAGGAACTAATATAATCTTTATTGGAAGCGTGTTTAAAAAAATATATAAAATACTAAAAATAACTACTACTAACATTATTGAATATAATATGATCTCGAAAATTAACAAAAAAAAAGGAATATGATAAATAATTGCAAACATTTATCAAGTAATACTTTTTTTTTTAACTGAATTATCATATTTCCTAAAAATAATAATTTACTTATGGTAAAAGGAATGTATTATCATGTGATATATGTGTTTTTGCAGATAATGTTCATTTAGAATATTGTATACGAATTAAATAATAGTTAAAACAACCATGTTAAACCTTGTCATTCACGAATTAAAGAATAATCGCAATAGATACGGTTATGAAATAAACATCAGTATAAAATAAAGACCGATCTGTTATTTGTGGCCTCACTTTTCGATTGTAACTATGAGTTAAGTTCTCCCTCTATGGAGAACGGTAGTCAAAACCATTTTTTGTGTTAATTATTAAAGTATTATACTGTAATACTCAAATTTATGTTGTGTTGTTTTTATATAATAAATTGAGTTGGCCTGTTTACTACATTTATTATTTCTTGTTTTAAATTTGAAATAAATCAATGAAAAATTTTAACAATTTAATCATTGATGAAATTGATTTTTTTACAGGATATAAGTGCAATTTAGAACAATCGTAATGGATTCATTAATTACGGTAATGAATAAGCTGCAAGACGTGTTTTCGACTGTTGGCGTAAAACAAAACATAGATCTTCCACAGATTGTCGTGGTTGGAAGTCAGAGTTCGGGCAAAAGTAGCGTGTTGGAAAGATTGGTGGGTAAATTTTTTTTGCCAAGAGGCACCGGCATTGTAACTCGGGCACCATTGGTTCTGCATCTCATCAATTCGTCGGAATTGGAAGAGGAAATTAACGACTCTAAATCGTTCAATGATACCGCCTCGTTCCTCCATAAGCCGAATGAAATGTATCACGATTTTGATGATGTGCGCAAACAAATCGAATTGAGAACGATAGAACTTGCGGGTGACAAAAAAAACATCACTAAAAACCCGATCGTGTTGAATGTTTACTCCAAACAATTATACAATCTTAGTTTCGTCGACCTGCCCGGAATGACCAAAATACAAGTTGGTGATCAACCACCTGATATAGAGATACAAATCAGGAATTTGGTATTACAATATATACAAAATCCTAACTCGATTATATTGGCGGTGGTGACGGCCAATACGGATCCTGCTACTAGCGAAAGTCTGTCCATTGCCAAGACTGTAGACCCCGACGGAGACCGTACAATAGCGGTTGTAACGAAATTGGATATAATGGACGAAGGTACGGATGCTTATGAGTTACTCTGCGGGAAGACGATCCCTATTAAGCTTGGAATAATAGGTGTCATTAATCGCTCGCAAAAAGAAATAAACGAGAAAAAAACTATAGAACAGTCCCTGGAAGCAGAGAAAATATTTTTCCGAAAAAAGTACCCTGATATTGGAGACAAACATGGAACAAAAGTTTTAGGCAAAAGACTACAGAATTTACTAATATCAAAAATTAAAGAGACGTGTCCGGATCTTAAGAAACAGGTTTTAGACATGCATAATTTTTATTCGAAGCAGTTAAAGAAGTACAAAAAATTCACCGACAATTATGAGAGTTTGCTGCTCGATTTGATTATGAAGGTCGCGACAAATTACATAGCGTGCCTGGATGGACATGAGAGAAACTTTTCTATGACGAATCTCCACGGGGGTGCTGAAATATCGAACTACTTCAAAATGGTCTTCAACAGAGAAATCGAAGATATCGATCCGCTTAATGGATTGTCCGACGACGCAATCATCAATGTCATCAACAATGCATCGGGTGCTAGCATGAGCGTGTTTATGCCGGCTACTGCATTTGACCATATCGTGAAAATACAATTACGACAGCTAGAAGAGCCATCGTTAAGATGTGTCAGTTTCGTTCATGACAAATTAATGTCAAACATATTAAATTTGAACAATGACATATCAAATGACATGAATAAATATCCCAAGCTTAAAGAAAAAATAGTGGATTTGTTACATTCATTACTGGACGATTATAAGGACAGATCCAATGATGCGGTTAGCAAGATGATCTATTACCAAGAAGCGATGATTAATACCTATCATCCAGACTTTATTAACGCTTTAGTAGAGTCCAACTCTTATAATAAGCTATTTTTACCTTTAAAACTATATCAAAATCAATCAAAAAAAAAGGATAGTTTTTGTGATACGGAAGAAGATTTTTCTGAGGATGATACTTCAATAAATAAGGAAATCATAAGTAAGACCATAGATGGAATAACCACATGGCCAGTTGGCACATTTTCTCAAACTGATAAATTTATAATGGATTCAAGGGTTGAAATTATCACCTTGTTTGTAAAATGTTACATTAAGGTGGTTAAAAAAAATATTCAAGATATCATCCCCAAAACAATTATGTATGAAATGGTTAACAAAATAAAACAAAACTTTCACGCAGACTTGATATTCAAAATTTACAAATCAAAGGAACTTACAATAGAAGAGTTGTTGGTAGAATCTCCAGAAATTACTAAAGAAAGGATAAATATCCAAAATCAGTTTGATGCGACTGATAAAGCATTAAAATTTATAAGGGAGATTGAACAACTCTGTCATGATGCAAGTTGATTAAGTTTGATAATCGATTATTTTTTAATTTTAATCAGTATATGATTATAATACCTAAATAAATGTACTATAAATTTATAGAATATTTCTTAACTCACAACAATATAATCTAAGTAATAATTACTTATCAGTAATCAATTATTGCTTTTTATATATTATGATCATTATGTCATAATATTATTATATATACTTATAATTATACTGGTACTCTTTTAAACCAAAATATAATTCAGGTTTCAAAAGAGATGGTTTTTAATCTGTTTTAAGGGATATTATAATAAAAGTAGACATAGATTAAACTGATTCTAAAAAATAATTAGGTACAATAAAAAAATGTATACTAGGTAGTATCAATTGATATCAAAAAATGTGTTGTCAATAGAATAATGGTACTTAACTCAATATACTCACCGGAAACATTAAAATGCTCTGTGGTTTTCTAATTGCTGGGGAAGATACTAGCTAGGGGTGCTGTATCATTACCATAAGTATCCCATCAACTATCTTAAAATCTGCAAGCTCTTAAGTTGTTATGTTTTCAAATATTACTTTATTGAAACCATTTCATTCTACAGTAATTAATAAATTATTGTTATCAATTGATATTTAATTAACTGAAGAAGTATACTATATGTAATATTTATAAAATACTTAAAATTAAATGAATGTTTTTGCATTTCCATTTATTTTAAATCTATATAAGTACGTATATGTAGCCAATAACTGTTGTCTTGACTTTATTGGCATACTACTATATACATAATTTAAATCTTTCTTGATCACTTTAATACAAGTTGTATAATTTGTATAAGTAGGTAATACTTGTAAGATTTATTCTTAGAAGCACAGATAAAATGTTACTTACCAGTAGGAGATTGATTATGAAACTTAATTCTGTTTTTTTAGTTCATACGAAAAATGTCGAATAAAATAAATCAATAAAATAAAAACATACGATAAAAAATTCTTTTATCAAATTCAATAATTCCTTATTATTTTGGCCGGTGTCACACTTTCAGAATATCCACAGCGGATTCTGCAGATATCAAATACATGTGCATTTATTCCGCTGTGAATATCCACAAGTGTTTCACCGGGGGCTACTTAAACTAAATACTGAGACTAATATTAGTCTATACAGTAGAACTTACATAAAACACCATTAACATTTAAAATTACTATACAGGTTGTTTTGGCGTTTAGGCCGACGCGGCACAACGCCTACGTAATGCCGTACGCGAATAAAATATAAGGCGATTCCGTAAGATCGCACGTCCTTTCGGTTCGATAGGTTAGCGGGATGGTTTTCCTTTTAACAATAATACAAATGAAAAGAATAGAACTACAGTCTATTTTCACTTATGAAACATGCCATTTGGTATATTACAATACAAAAAAACGGATAGGCCTCGCTCTGCTGTACAGTTAGGGGTGGAGTGTACCTCGCTTATAGCATAGGTCATTATTATAATGGATTTGTTAAATTTGAATGCAATGATAGATATCATTGTATACGAATAACGATTCTGAACGGAGTTCATATGTTTGTCTAGGATATAATACATTGTTATTTATAAATATTACATAAGTATATTTTATTTTTAAACGAAAAATTTAGAAAAACCGAAAATTTAAATTGTCTATAAATAAGTCAAAATATGTCAAAATACTTTGAAATTTTAACCATGTATAGAAAACGCCAATATAAAGATTTAATGATAATTTCAAGTTGTTGCGGTTTTTCGTTTTTGAGTTAGGGCATTTTAAAAAAACCGATATCATTTGTCAGTCTAGAACATTCTACATTATATTATATTTTACATGTAATTTTATGTCAATATTCGATGTTCAAACGCTTATAAAAAAAAATTGTGCCTATGGATTTTAATAATTTTTGAATGACATTAAGAACTACTTCTGTGGAATCTTCGATTAAATTTTCAAGTATTTTGTACGAGCCAAATTTTTTTTATCACCGATTATAAAAAAAAAATGTAAAAAAATCGAATATTTTAAATGCCTATAAGTGGCTTAAAAATCAATATAATATTTTGAAAAAAATATGACATAAAGAAAATACCAATCTTAACAGCTGGTAGAAATTTCAAAAATCTTCGACTTATACTTTTTGAATTATAAAAAATATTTAAAATCGTTTGAGAATAAATCGCTATTTTATGCAATTTCGTAAATATTTAAATTTCAAACAGTCATAAAATTTTTTCCTCTAATTCCGGTAGAAATTTTTTTAAAGATTTTTGAAGAGTAGCTTATACATAACCTCGTGTTAAAATTTTGAACCTTAAGTAAATGAACAGAAAAAATTTTATGAATTTTTAACTACAAAAAAACTTGCAAATTATCGTGATTTTTACATATTTCGTATAAATTGTAACTTTGAGCACTTATAAAAAAAAATTGTGACTTACGATTTTAGATTTTTTTTTATCAGTTAAGGAACAACTTATAAGAAACCTTGTATTAAATTTTCAAGATTTTCTAGGCAGCCAAAAAAATTTTATCGTTATTTAAAAAAAAAATACTTAAAAATATTGAAAATTTCAATTGTCTATAAATAGCTTAATAAAAGTCAAAATACTTTGAAAATTTAATGGTGTATAGAGAACGCTTATCTAAACATTTGGTGAAAATTTCAAGTATTTACATCGATTAGTTTTTGAGTTATAGCAAAATAAAATTGATTATGTCAAAAACTGGTTTTGCGTAAAAACTTCCGTTTTTCCCAAATTTTTTTATGGTTTTTCCCGTCGCATTTAAAAAATATTGGAAATTTTTAACTTTTGACCCCCCAAAGTACCAAATAGATTCACTTTCCTTTCAGAAAAGTTGCTACATAAGGCAATCGAAGCATTTTTACTGCCCCAAAACGTGTCGACAGACACAAAAAAAAAAAAAAAAAAAAAAAAAAACACACATCATTGTAAAATCAATACATTCTTCACTCCGTTCAGAATCTAAAACGACTCATATATAATTTAAGATGGGCGCCCTCACAAAGTATGCAATTATAATATAATAATCTTAATTATAATACGTAGGTAACAAAATAATAATAATACAGTGACAAACACACTTAATAATAAAAGAGACACAGCTCCTGTTACCTCGGTATACTTGAGTCCCGTTGGATTCTATCCCACGCGACCGTGGACAATTCTCTACACGTGCGACAGGAACTCAAGTATACAGATGACTGCAGTTGGAAACGACGTCAACATACAGGGACGAGTCCCGGATACACAGAAACACGTGTTTGGTGGCGAATCACAAAAAAAAACAATACGCATAAGGCGTTATGGGAAGACTCGCCCTACGGGAGTCACACGAAGACTGCACTGCTGAGTTCTAGAATATTCTCTACGGTCCCGGTGAACATATCGATCCGATAAGATATTAGACCGGTTCCGGGCACGCAGAGAATATAGGCCGTGAGTCTCGAACACAGGTAATATATCCCACCGGTTTCCAAATCCCAACAATTATCTTGGTCAATTAAAATTGTGGGTATCCATAATTGGTCATGAACTGTGCAGTATGACACCATTAGAGATTTATCATAGAAAAAGGGTTTGTTCAATACATTTCACCGATGATTCTCTAAGCCCGGGCACATCTAAATTAAAACGCAATGCATTGCCAACATTGCATATGCCACTAGGTACCTATTTATTATTTATTTTATTATTCAGGATATTTGTAAAATATTTATTAAATTTGTAACTCTGATAAAATGATAACTGTAAAATGAACATGCTGTATAATGTAAAAATTAATTATTGTTTTTTTAGATTATTCTGCTAGTTGTATTGTCACTTTCAATGCACCCTCTTCTTATTCTCTGTTTGATGATGATATTTTTGGCATTGAAAATTTACCATCGATGGAACAGCATTTAGATGAATCGTTAAAAGATGTTACTAATACCTTAAGTAAATAATGCATAATATTTTCTTTCTATTTAGTAGTAATAGTAATGTAATTGCACATTGTAAATATTAAGCTTATTTCATATCTTACCTGCTACTTCTATTATATCACTCTTAGACGATGCCTTGAAAATTACGGCTTTTAAAACTCCAAAAAACAAAAACGATGTTTGTCTTCAACTGGAGGTTAATTTAATTTATTGCTTATTAACTATTTATAATTTTTATTGTTTATTTGATTGGCGAATGAAATTTTACTAAACTAAAAAAATCAAAAATTATTAAAAGTGTGTATTTTTTAAAGTTGATACACTTTATTAAATTAAACTTATATAATTTGTAGGTCTTTTATCAAAAATTGGTGTGAAAAGAAAGAGTTCATTAATTCCGAAGTGCAAACTGTTTTATTCAGAAGCTCTTCGTCTCAAGAAGAATCTTTTGAGATGCCATTCAGCAAGTTCCAGCTTCAAAAAACGACTTAAGTTTGCTAAACAATTCCCAGATGAAGTAATTATGAACAAAATCGCACAGAAGGTTACCTCAGTATTGTCGTTATTCAGTAATTTACAACCACGAGAAACGAAGAAAAAACCAAGGGGTCGTCGTTTCACATTAAATGAGAAAATGTTGAGCTTGTCTTTATTCAAAAAAAGCCCAAAGTCATTCAAATTGCTTTCAAAACTTTTTACCTTGCCCAGTAGCAGAACTTTGAATTCATTGTTATCAACTGTAAAACTGAAAGCTGGAATAAATCCCAACTTAATGAAAATGTAAAGAAATTGCCACTTAAATCAAGACATTGTGTACTAATGTTTGATGAAGTAAGCCTTAGTCCAGAATTGCAATATAATAGTTCTACTGGTATTATTCATGGTTTTGAAGATAATGGCTCATCTCGAACTAGAAATTTAGCTGATCATGCGCTAGTATTTTTAGTAAAAGGCATTTCTAAGAACTTCAAACAACCAATAGCATATAATTTTTGTAAAAGTTCAACAGGAACACATCAGCTAGCAGTTCTAATTAAACAATTGTACAAAGTGTACATTCAACAGGTCTCAAAATTGTAGCAAAGGTTTCAGACCAAGGTCCTAGTAATTGTCCAGCAATTAATGTGCTTATGCAAGAAACCAATGAGTATTATAAAAAAAGAAACTTTGATTATTACTACAATTTTTATGAAATTAATTGTGTGCACAATGAAAATGAAGAACGGGTTCGAATCATTCATATATTTAATCCACCTCATTTACTCAAAGGAATCAGAAATAACTTATTAAAGAAAAATCTTATGTTTACGATGGATGGTGTTCAATATGAAGCCAAATGGATCTATATAATATAGATAGAAGTATCCCCGATGTTCGAATGTTACCTCGATTAACAGAATTCCATGTCACTCCTGATAAGATTCCACTAATGAAAGTGAAAAATGCTGCTCAGGTTTTAAATCACCGGGTTGCATCAATAATGTTATTTTTATCAAGTAGGTTAAAAAAAAAATAAAAATAATTATACGTTAGATATAAATATATATATTTTTTATGTTTTAGGTAAAAATATACTTGATAAAAGTGCTGAGGGTACATCAAAACTTTGTTTATTCTTTGACCAATTATTTGATTTAGTTAATGGTTCATCACAAAAAATATTCGATGGAAAAGTTTATCGTACAGCTGTTAAACGTCAATTACCACACCACAAGGTTTGGGAAAATTCACTGAAAACTATGTATTTTATCGATCCTATTACAAAAAAAAAGGAGGCCAGAATGTTACCTACTATTAAAAATTGGATAAAAACCATTAAAGGTATTAATATTTACATAATATTTCTTGTATTAATAGTCTAATTTTTTTCATCTAGTTGTTAATGATATAATTACATTGTTGATAGGATTTCAAGGCATAACGAAAACTCTATTTGAAATTGGATTAAACTCGCTGCCATTACGAAACTTTAATCAAGATCCTTTGGAGAACTTGTTTGGAACAGTGAGAGCTCTTGGATATCGGAACACCAATCCATCTATCGAAGCCTTTAGCGGTGCATATAAAACCATTATTATTAATAATATGTATTCTATACATTCTACCGGTAGTAATTGTGAGGAGGATTTTACTGAGGGCCCATTAGCGTCTTATCAACAACTATTATCTTTCCATCCAAATTGTGTTGATGATGATATTACTCTAACACAACCGAGAGTGTCTGATGGACTGGTTCAACAGAAATATTCTGACATATCTGTGGAGTTAAATGACTTAAACCAAATGTGCCATAACTATATTGCAGGGTACATTTGCAAAAAATTAAATGAACAACTTTTCAAAGGTTGCCAGTTGTGTCTTGATATCTTATGTTCCGACAGAGCAAATAATTTCTCTCATAATATTATAACTGCTCGTGAGTTACAAAACCAATATAAATGTTTGAAATATCCTAATATTAAATTTACATCTCTCGTTCAAAATATTTTTGACTTAATCTCTAAAGAAATACCTTCTATTTGTCATCATTATGATATAAAAACTATAATATTTAAAAAAATTAATACAATTTTCAATATAAATATCCTAAACTGTGTCCAACATGGATCTGATTTTGGCCCAAAATGTCTCAACTTAATAACAAAATTATTCATTTTTTATTATTGTACATCTATAAATAGACTATTAACTGGCAAACAAAAATTACAACCTAATGAAAATGATGATATTAAAATTCAGGCCCATAATAGTTATTGTGAATTTCTTAAAAAAAAAAAGTTCAACTTTAAATAATATAAAATAGGAAAAAAAAATAAAAAAATAAAAAAATATTGATTAGAATACAATTTGTATTCATTTGTAAGAACTTCGTGAGACACTCTGTATAATGTGTAGATTGAACGTTTTAATATTGTATTCAATTAATGTGTTAATTTTTATTGTAAGAAATATTAATATTGTGATATTTCATTTACTATGATAATATATTGATAATATACTATGTTATTTTTCGTAAGATATATATTATGTATTATTTTAAAAAATGTGCTAATATATTAATTATTTTTATTTATTTATAAAATAAAATTTTGAAATTGTAGTTTTTAACTTATTGTGAAAAATAAATAGTATGACAGAAGACCCAAAATAAAATAAAATTCTCAAATATTTACATTTTTGAAAATACCGCCTTTTTCGAGATTAGTTCATGCATCAGCCTCCAAGTGTGCTGTACGCAGTCCTAATATTTAACATTGCAGTGGCTTATCTATTTAATAGTATTGTCTATGGTGCGGAGTGCAAATGAAATGAACGTGTTTAATGTATAAGCACCGTGGTAAGGCAATGTAGAGATAACTAATAAATAGAATTTGTATGTGTATTGGTTTATGTTACGGTATGGTTTTCTAGCTGCGACTGGTCATTGCAGCCGGCCTGCATATAAGCAAACCATACATTGCTAGAGACCCATAGGAAATAGAGAGCTCTCATTGGTCCTATTACATTTGTGATAACATGATAAAATTATCAATATTATCAATATTTTCAAATTTAATGCTTTTTCTAATTAGATATTTGCAAATACTATAAATCATTTTATAATATTTGATATTTGTTATTACTTATTTTGTTAATTTTACCATTTAACCTTTAACAATTTTACCATAATTTTAATTGCCATTAACTTAAAGTTAGATTAAGTTTATGCAAGGTTAGTTTGATTAATTAGTTCTTCATATATAATGACAATAAAGTATAAGTTCTCAAGTTAAAATTCAAATTTAAATTAAGTGTATAGATACATATTACAGTCAGTTCTAAAATACTAAAAATTAAAAATAAATTTTAAAATTACAAATAGGTATTTAAAGTGAACCATGACTTTTAGCATTAAGTTGATTACAATTAATATTTTGGTTCAAATTTCTTTTCCTTTTTTTAGCAGCATTTTTTCCTAATGGATAAATAATTTTATTAAATAATTAAAAATGTTAATTAACAAATCCATTCCAATTAGAAAAAGCATCAAATTTGAAAATATTGATAATTTTATCATGTTATCACAAATGCAATAGGACCAATGAGAGCTCTTTATTTCCTATGGGTCCTATGGTTTGTTTATATGCAGCCGGTCGATTGAAATAAGCATATTATATTTGTGCAGTGGCGGCTCGTGGTGTTAAAAATAGGCAGTGGGCAAAATAATAACTAACAAGCATTTCCTATGATGTGACATATTTTTATTGGTTTTAAATAATTTATCTAAGTATCTTATTATAATATGTAAATAATGTATAGGTATCTTATTTATAATATGCATTTATCATTTGATGCAAAAACCTGCATTGATAAGCCAACCTAACCTGCATTGATACAAAAATCAGATTACAAAATGGAAAACCTCAAAATAAATCGAAGATAAAAATTTTTTAGATTCTGAACGGAGTAAAGAATGTATTGATTTTATAATGATGTGTGTGTTTTTTTTTTTATTTGTGTCTATCAACACGATTTGGGGCAGTAAAAATGCTTCGATTTCCTTATGTAGCAACTTTTCTGAAAGGAAAGTGAATCTAGTTGGTACTTTGGGGGGTCAAAAGTAAAAAAATTTCAATATTTTTTAAATGCGTCGGGAAAAACGGGAGTTATTTTGCTTTGTTATTTATAGACAATTGAAATTTTAAATTTTTTTAAGTATTTTTTTTTAAAATAACGATAACATTTTTTTGGCTGCCCAGAAAATCTTGAAAATATAATTCAAGGTTTCTTATAAGTTGTTCCTTAACTGATAAAAAAAAATCTAAAATCGTAAGTCACCATTTTTTTTTATAAGTGCTCAAAGTTCCAATTTATACGAAAAATGTATAAATTGCGAAAATTTGCAAGTTATTTTGTAGATAAAAATTCATAAAATATTTTCTGTTCATACTTAAGGTTCAAAATTTTAACACTAGGTTATCTATAAGCTACTCTTCAAAAATCTTTAAAAAAATTTCTACCGGAATTAGAGGAAAAAATTTTATGACTGTTTGAAATTAAAATTTTTACGAAATTGCATAAAATAGCGATTTATTCTCAAACGATTTTAAATATTTGTTATAATTCAAAAAGTATAAGTCGCAGATTTTTGAAATTTCTACCAGCTGTTATGATTGGTATTTCCTTTATGTCATATTTTTTTCAAAATAATATATTGATTTTTAAGCCACTTATAGGCATTTAAAATATTCGATTTTTTTACATTTTTTTTTTTATAATCGGTGATAAAAAAAATTTGGCTCATACAAAATACTTGAAAATTTAATAGAATATTCCACAGAAGTAGTTCTTAAAGTCATTCAAAAATTATTAAAATCCATAGGCACAATTTTTTTTTATAAGCGTTTGAACAGCGAATATTGACATAAAATTACATGTAAAATATTTTATAATGTATAATATTCTAGACTGACAAACTATGTCGCTGTATGCAACTGCCAACCCATCCTAATTGAAAAATATATTTATCGTTTCAAAATAAAATATACTTTTTACAATATTTATAAATAACAATGTATTATATCCTAGACAAACATATTAACTCCGTTCAGAATCGTTATTCGTATACAATGATATGTATCATTGCATTCAAATTTAACAAATCCATTGTAATAATGATCTATCCTATAAACGAGGTGCACTCCACCCCCGACTGTACAGCAGAGCGAGGCCCATCCGGTTATTTTTTTATTTTACATATAAATAATTTGTAAATATGAAATTTGAAGTTCAAAATGACAAAATGACAAAAACTATGCGCTCTTCGAGTGCGCCGGTTCACCTCGGTCGAATCGTCCACCTATGTACTCGTACATAGTTAAACATATGTGCCTGACCTCCGAGCACGCTTCGTCGCTACGATTGATTTCGAATTGGTGCGCTATTGCTATTGCACACTGAAAAGCACGGCTGCCGTTGTCGCGCGTACATGCGTCTTGTCGGCTTAATTTTTCGGACGGCTCACGATCAATTACAACTGCAGAACAAAACTATCTCAGTGTTCTGATTGCGAGGAGCTAAGGAATCGCCACAGCACTTTCGCTGAAGTACGTCTTCATTGCCGAGTAAATATTGTGTACGGCTGTTGTAATGTGTTACGAGATAAAATTATAGACACGATTATTTTGTCGATCGACGTAGAGTTACGGTGAACGCCTAGGGAAATGGGTAAAAAAATAATTTGTTGTTTTCATCGAAGTTACGTAAGCAGAACATTCATAATAGTCCGATGTTCTGATCTCATGTTTAATTTCAATTACATCGTTCTCGTAAAAGTTCTTATAATTAACGGACATGTGAAAAAATAATTTACAAATCACCAACAATTAAATAACTTTAATTGAACCTTAAAGAAAAGCATAAATTTTGAAACGTCTATTTAATCGTTCGTAACTCTTACTCACCATTTATACTTATATTATTAAATTCTGTTTTGAAAAAAATCGTATTAAATTAGAAATTATTCATTACTTAAGTACGGTATCACTTCTACAGTAATATTATTATAAATAGCAATTATCTATAAAAATCATAAAAACAGTTTTAACAATAACATTAAATGTAATATTATTATAAATTGTATGTAATGGTATTATCCAATCGGAATTAACGTGTTATTCACTTTCTTCTATAATAATAATTCAATAACGTAAGATAAATAATTAATATGTGTGTATCCCGTATAGGTCAGTTGAAAGATTGCTTCATCAAATTAACAAAGAATCGAATCCAGATGAGTGCAGAAATAAAAACAATAAATATTTTCAACTTAAAGTTGGCAAAATTTGTGACACTACATCAAATTTTGAATCCCAATACTACAAAAATATGTGGTTACAATGTCTACCACTTGTTAATAATATTATTAATGTGTTATATGTTTATGTTATCAATGTCACTGGTAGTAAGTTTATACTACATTATGAATGATATAATTGAAATATCGTTTTACTTGGGGTACATTGAAAATTTCATTTTTGGATGTTTTAAAATGATTAATATTCTATATAATTCAAAAGACATAAGAAAGTACATGCACGTAACGTCATACAACTTCATGACGTACCAACATTACAGCCAAAAGATATACAAAAAATGGCAATATCGATTAACATTACTAATTGTAACATATCTAATAACAATCTACTTTACTTATTTTTCTTGGGGGCTGATTCCGTTACTTTTCAATCGCAATTCAGTTTCGATTCGAAGATTCGATGGTTCAGTTGAAAATTTTCAAATGAACATCTATAATTTATTTTTAATTGTTCCAGCAGATATGCATAATGAAAACTTTAATGTTTTTTTCTCATTTGAATTTTTAACTTTATGTTTTTATACATATTTCACGATCATATCTGACATTCTTATATTTACGATGGTATTTGCATTAACATGTCAACTGGAAGCAATTAACGATGCAATCAGTTCTCTAGGATACAATGCAAACGCATCAGATAACATGAAATCTCATGGTTTGTATAATTTAACAGAAGCCAATTTTTAGTATAGTTAATTTTCTGTTCGATTTTACCTAATACACTTTGCCATGATTTTATAATTTTATAAAGTCATTTATAATTAATAAATAAATAAAATATAAAAATTATTGATTTTGTAAAATCATATAACAATTGAGTACGCAATTCAAACTTGTGTAATTTATTTAGTTAACAAAAATGAAGAAGCAATTGAAGTCAAACGTGATGTTTATAATGATTTAAAAATTATAATAACAGACCATCAGAATGTTTTAAAGTAAGTTTGTTGTTTGAATTAAAAAATATCTTAGTTTCAGACGTTTTAACACATAATTCATATTATTTGTTGGAAACTTATTAAATCTAAATGTGTTTTGTCTGGATATGTAGAATTTAGAAATACCAATAAAAAATACTAAAATAAAATTTAATATTGATGAAAACTTAAAGACATTAAAAAAAAAAAAAATTGTTCAATAGACAGATGCATGGTTTTTATGAAAAGATACGATCAACATTACTCATTCAGATATTTGTAACATCAAGCTCACATGTCTTAATCTTGTATATTGTTACAATTGTAAGTTCCAATAAAATATTGTTTATGAATTAGAAAATATAGTGGTAACTTTTCTTTAGTAACAAAAAGTCAACTGGGGAATTATTTTAATTTGCCTTTATCATATTAATTGTTACTTAATATTATTTATTTATATTTAATTAGTATTATTTAAACATTAATTTTAAATTATTTTTTTCGCAACTCATAAGATTGTATAACGTTATCTTAATTCAATTTTTGGGACGAAATTTAACGAATTTAATAAAACGTATATTATATTAATTTATCAGTTTAGTTGCAAAGAAATTAGTAGTTATAAGCCATACTAATATTGGATTGTAGCAAAGTATTAACAAATGATTTTTTTATTTATAGTGCTATTTTAAAGGAAATACCGAAGATTCCTTAATCGTAACTAAGGTGCTTATTGTACTTCCAACTTTCACAATTCAACTTTTTATTAAGTGTTTTCTAATAGGAAATCTTAATAAAAAAGTAACTATATATACGTTTATCCTATTTAATTTTTTAATTCTAGTATCAGTATTTTTGTTGTTCAGTAATAGCACTTTTGAATTAGTTTTGGTAACTAGTCTTGAATATTATGTTTAGGAACAATGATCTATTATAAAATAAACTATAAGTTATTTCTGTTGGCCTTAGGGAATATTTAAAATTACTAAATATACTTATTATTTTTTAGAAAGATTCAATCACTTTTATCTTGTATAGCAGCAATTGGACAGATATGGATATAAAAACTAAAAAGTTGATTTTGTTTGCAATGAAACTAAATAATGCCAACCATCTGAAATTAAAGTTTACCCAGACCAGGATTGTCAATTTAGAAATGTTCTGTAATGTAAGTTTTTTGATCGGTGTTAAGTTTATGAAAAGAACATATTTTATACTATAGATATAACATGATATTTTAAAAATATTTTGTAAATCTAAGCATTGATGCTCAAAATTTGAAGCCTGATTAAATAACATTTAATTTTAATATGAAAAATAAATGATAAATGGAAAATTGTAATTGCTAATCCAAACATATTGATAAATTGATTAAGAATGCTGCAGTACCAACAAACGAATAAAAACGTTCGATGGCTTGCAATTCAAATCGTCGAAGATAAATAATAAAATTCATTTTTGATTATTTTATAATACTGTACAATTTTTTTAGTTATATTATATTTTGAGAATAGATCATCCGTTTTTAGATAAATAATAACGTTAATTGTTAGTCATTTATTAATGCTGCATAGTTATGTTATATTTGATTTGCAGACGATTCGTTTGTGCTATTCAATATTTTCAGTTTTGGTGAATTACAGTCTAAATAAAATGAAGTAAAAAATTAAATTATTTATAATATCAGTTGAGTATATATGATATAATTGTATTGTTAGATATTTCTTTGAATGTATATGACTACATCCTTAATGTATTATGATTCTAGATTCCATGGATTAATTAGTTATTGCCTCACATCATTGGTTATATCTAAGAAACACACACACATTTTTGTTGAAGAAGCAGTATTCAAAGTCTAGTGTAACAGAAAATAGATATGATCTAGACAAGTGATTTTCTGAAAAAGTTTTATAAAATATTGATGAATAAACAAAACTTCTAAAACTAATTTGATATCTACAAACATAATTTATTCAATATAATTCATCAGTTTATTAAAAATTGAAGAGCTTTTTTATTCGCTAAAAAATGGTATGCTATTTTCAATTTTATAATTACATCAAAATGCTCATTTCTCTCATGAACGCAATAAAATAATATATTACCTTATCTTGAATGCTTACTCGTAAATTTATATATGATTGAGAAATATGAGCTGTAACTAATAGATCACCTTCGACACTTATACAAGCATCTAGTCAGTTCTCTGTGTGACAAACTGTGTAAAAATTGAAATTTCCTGACAAAACACATCTTCATTTCAGATTAAATTATATCTAAAATTGTTTATACCTTTATCTCCCCTTAATTTTGTAATCACGCCCTCTCCTACTAGCAAACTAAAATTTTAGCCTAAAATCCTAACCTTAAGTGCCTCCAATGGGCGGTTTCTTATTTCCAGCCTCTCAAAAGCCATATCACCTCCATCACATGCACTTATTGTAAAACAACATTTACAGATTGTGTATATTTAAATAAACGTTAAAAAAAAAAAAAAATTATATCTATAACTGTTAAAATAAAAGTTGAGGAACAATTATTTTATCGATTTGTTTACAGATATTATAAACATATAATTTTATGTACAAAACAATTTCAGTCACGATAATCATCCTCATTAATTTTAATTAAAATGTTAATTGTAAAATTAATGGATTCGTATTGAACTGTCTTTTTGATTTTACATGTATATTTTCATTTTTTGATTTTCTTATAAGTACTTACAATCAACCATGAAAAAAATATGAAAATAATAATAGTAAAATACTATCAATTTCAAGAATTTAAACAATTTTAAACCATCTATAGTTTAAAATTGTAATAAAAAACGCATGGAAAATACATTCGATAACAGTAAACTGACTGTTTATTGCGTATATTACCCACGCATATTATTTATTATGTATTAATTCATTAAATTTTCTTTTGAACAACATTATTTCTCTCTTATAGAGTGATTTTGAATAATAAACTGCTTAAAACAGTATGATTATACATCAATGTTTTATGATTATAGATGTCATGCAGTAATAATCTATTACTTCAGATCAATTATGAATACATTTACATTTAGATAAAAGAAGAACTTTATAAATTTACTACAGTAGAAAATGAATAGGTTATGAAATGCTTTTAATATTTTAATATAAGATTTCAGTATAATAGGTATACTATGTAACTCATTGTTAAGTTACCTACGTTTTATACTTTTAAAATAATAATTAAATAACTAATATCGTTTAATGGAATATCCGAGTATTTACAATCTAGAACTTATCTCAAGTATCAACTAGACAACATTTTCTATCGGCTTTTTTACATGATCATTATGATTGGAGCAATCTTTCCGATTGAAATACAGGCCCAAAAAATAAATAGTACGTGATAAACTAATTGAAGATTTTTAATAATTAAGATTTGAAATTAGATTGAAATCAGGTTTTTGCATATTTTTCTCTGTCATTCTCATATATTTGGAAAACCATTAAGAAATGCAAAATAATTTTGCATCCGATTACACATAATATTTTTATAAAGATAATTTTACTTGGTCCAGCAGAAATAGGTTAATAATATTATAAATTAATTATTAATAAATATTCACGAAGTCACCACACAAACTAGTTATGCAACTAAGAACGACAATAACTTGGGTATGCGATAAAAATATTATGATATTCTCAAGGAATAATTCATTCTTGTAGGTAAATAAATACATCTATGTAGACACTATTCAAATGCACGATTCAAATCAAAGAAATTAATCGTCCCTTATTATTGGGATGATAAGGGTTTTATTTTTAGTATTATATTTATTTTGAATTATGGACCGAAAATATCTCAAACTAAAAAAAAATTAATCTCAGAAACAAAAGTATATTCTTATTTCTTATTTCTTCTCATTTTTAACTAATAATATAAACTTAAATAAAAATATATTATTAATATAAATCATAAGAACATTAGTTCACTGAGTCATAATAAAAAAAAATATTAAAAAAATTAAAACCAATTGATTACCCATATTTATATTTATTATATATATATGTTACGGGCAATGTGGAATACCGGGCAAAGTACACTTTGCCCGGTCAATGTGGTCCTGCCCGGGCAATGTGAACCACGGTATTTTTCTAATATCTTCTTCTTCTTCTTCTTCTTCTTCTACTTCGCCTTCCTCCCAACTATTTGGGGTCGGCCACCCTTGTCCTACACCTCCACTTTACTCGGTCAATCACATCTCCTCTGCACACACCGACAGCCCTCATGTCATTCTCCAAAGTCTCCAACCATCTCTTTTTTGGTCTTCCTCTTCCTCTTTTCCCTTCAACCTCCATCTTCATAACCACTCTTACTGCATTCGTTTCCTCTCGCCTCATCACATGCCCAAACCATCTCAGCCTATTTTCTCTCATCTTGTCCACAATTGGCGCTACACCAACACTACCTCTCACGTATTTATTCCTTATTCTATCTTCTCTTGTCACTCCACTCAACCATCTAAGCATTCTCATTTCCGCGACACTCATACTTTGTTCTATTCTCCTGTTAACCGCCCAACACTCTGAACCATACAGCATAGTTGGTCTCACTACCCTTTTATAAAATTTACCTTTCAGCCTAATTGGAATTCTCTTATCGCATAACACGCCCGATGCTTCTCTCCATTTCATCCACCCGCACTTAATCCTATGTTTTACATCAATGTCAAAGCCCCCGTCCTTTTGAACAAAAGATCCTAAATATTTAAAGCTCTCAACTTCACCTATCACATCACCATCTATTGTCAGTTGTCTCCTCATTCCTTCAACTTCTTGGTCTCTTTGTCCAAAATCATACTCAATATACTCAGTTTTATTTCTACTAATTCTCAATCCCTTTTCTTCGAGGGCTAACCTCCACTCATTTAACCTATTATTGACAACTTCTAGGTTTTCTCCTATCAGAACTATATCATCCGCAAACATCATACACCATGGTATCTCACCCTGTATCTCCTTTGAAACCTCATCCATTACCACTGAGAACAGGTAGGGGCTTAGAGCTGACCCCTGGTGCACACCTACTCCTATACTGAAACCTTCTGATACTCCACACCGACTCTTGACACTAGTACTCGACCCTTCATACATATCCTGGATCAAATTAACATACATTTTTGGGACATTTTTTCTCATTAATGCCCACCTTAAAACTTCCCTTGGCACCCTGTCATACGCCTTTTCTAAATCTATAAACACCATGCATAGTTTTTTATTCTTTTCTCTGTACTTCTCTACTAATTGCCTAACACAAAATAATGGCTCCATTGTCGATTTTCCTGGCATAAAACCAAACTGGTTTTCTGATATCGACGTCTCACTTCTTATCCTCTTCTCTATAATCTTTTCCCAGATCTTCATACTATGACTCATGAGCTTTATTCCTCTATAGTTCCCACATTCTTGTATGTCTCCTTTTCCTTTAAATATTGGTACAATAAAACTCTTTCTCCAATCTTCTGGCATTTTTCCCTCTATCAGTACCTTATTAAAAAGATTTTTCAACCACCCAATGCTTACATCTCCTAACATTTTCCACACCTCTACAGGTACTCCATCTGGTCCTACCGGTCTAATATCATTATGGATAATGATAATATTATAATCATAATATTATTATGGATTCATTATATTATATTGATGGAATGAAAAAAAAATTAATTAACATCATTATTTTATATATTATATTATATCGTATTATTATATTATCTCATAAATTAAATTTCTAAAAATTAACTAATATCATTATGGTATTTTTCTAATAAATTAAATTCAATGACATTTTATGAACTATGACATATTTGTACAAGATTTAGAAGAATGACACTTAGAATTACATAGCCTGTCTGCTTTTCGACACTTGCATTTATTTGTTTTGCAACCCTGTGTACAAGTACACCGATCATATCCTTGTCCCCCTAAATTAGAAAAGCAGCGGGCTGCTTCTCGCAATGAAATTGAATTACCCGGTACGTCTTCGATCTCTACAAATTTTTCTTTACAAATCGTAAATTGGTTTCTACTGTATAGTTGATTATAATATTATCATTATCCATAATGATATTAGAAAAATACCGTGGTTCACATTGCCCGGGCAGGACCACATTGACCGGGCAAAGTGTACTTTGCCCGGTATTCCACATTGCCCGTAACATATATATATATATATATATATCAATATTATCTAGTTGTTCATTTTGAAGTATGAAGTTAGTCAGTAAGAGCCATAATGAACACTGGTAATCAACATCTAAATAATAATTTGTTTATACTATAATTTTACAAAAAAAATGTGTACTATACTAACATATGTATTTCATATTATAAGAAAATGTTACAAATTTTGAATACATTAGAAAAATAAAAATAAATATTATTCTATAACTTATTCATTATAATCCCAATGATGCCATATGGAGTCATGAGATATTTTGATAAGCTGTAATTGAAATAATTTAAATATTACAAAACTAAACCGTTACTTATGTAAATAAATTGATTTTGTTTCCTAAATAATTTACAGAATGACTAAATTTATTAATTTACTTAACTAAATTAAATTAAATTGTGTACCATTTCTGCAGTTATTGACTTTTCCAGTTTGTTGTGATATTAATTGAAAATAACATCGTAAATAATGGTTTTAGAGCCAAAACATATTTATATGATAAGAAATAACACATGTTTTTCAATATAATATGATAAAACTGATAACATACCACCAATTGCTGAGATAATAGTAGATTATAAAAACTATGAAAACCAAAAAAAATAAAATTAGAGATATCCCAATTAAAACATTCAACCAAACAGCATGTAAAAAAATGCTAAATAAACAAAAACAACTCTAAGAGTTATGATATTTTTTTATCTCTAAGTCTTTGAATTATGGAATGAACATGGTCTTTTTCTTATGTGGTCATATACTTTGGTAGTTATTTGGTCACTTACATTAAAATTTAAAAATATTTTAACATTTCCGTTCTTTATTAAATAGGTACAAAGGTTAGGTTAGGTTTGTTTTACTAGCGTGAAAATAATGTAAGTATTATTAAAATATTAAGATATTAATTTCCAAATTATAAAATTTAATGAAAACTGTGTTTAACGAAGCAACACATATGTATAGGCAACTTAATTGACATATATGTCGATATTAAATTAATAAGAACTTTTACAAAATTACTATAACAATCATTAAATAAAATGAAGATGATGACATTTTTAGTATTATAAAGTATATGAATTTTAATTGTTTTAGATTGTGTGTTGTTTGCCGTAGATTAATAATTTAAAAGTAAAAAAAAAAAAAAGTTAAAAAATTATAGCTCGTTATTAACCTAGATGTTAACTCGATATTAATCGAAACTTACTTTTATTTAATGATTGATGAAAAATGTACACTATAAATATATATATATAACAATTTCAATTGGAAATTTTGATTAATATCATATTAATACACAATGCATGGACCAATAAAACCGTATTAATCAAAACACGAGTCACGATGATACAAAATGATACATGACTCTTCCTTTCATTGCTGTTTTCTTAACCCATTTATATTAAGTCGCAATTAAGTTCACTTTAACTCATGTCAAATATAATCTTTGTGATTACCCTATTTTAGTTACATATGTGCATTTAATTCATTATGTTCAATCTTGAGATTCGATGTGTGACGAATCGTGCAATGGAAATTGAGACATGACAAAACAGATAAATCGTTAGGTATAACATTATTATTTAGGTGTATTATTGGTCGCATTTTAATCTGGGGCCCTCATCTTACGGAAAAAAAAAATCAGTCAGTATGACTACTCTTTTGTCTTCTTCAAAATTCTAAAATATCACTCCATAACAATTTCCTAATATATAAGACAAGCATAAGACATGTTTGATCTTATGGTAATGTAATTGAGGTCCAGCAAATCCCTATAAATAATCCAGTCATTCCAATCAAATTTGATCAAGACTTCTGTCACACGGTCATTAGTTCGTATCTAATCTTACTTTACATAATGACCTAAATATAAAAACAACAACTGAACGAGTACAAGTATTTTATAGATGTTTTCACTTATACTTTAATGTTTGTAATACAATCCTTTTAGGTTTCACATATTTAAATCAGTGTTTCTCAAATAGGAGACGCTAGCCTTTAGTGGGACGCGGCTGTATTACTGGAGGTCCGCGAAATATTTATTTTACCTAAACTGTTTTTTTTTCAGGCTTAAATTTATTTGAATTTATACATGTCTAAACTTTAATACTATAATAAATACAGTTGTCTTAAAAGTATATTAAAAACCAATATTTTACTATGCAATTAATAGTTAAACTATGTGAAATAGTACATTCATTTTAATACATAGATAAGAAAAAATAATTTAATGATTTTGATTAAAAGATTTTTGCATTAAATTTAGGGGGCCCCATGACAGAAAAAAGTTTTAGAAGCACAGATCTAATCTAGGGTTACCATATTTTATTTGACGAAAACCGGGACAATTTTTTCCCCATTTTTTCTCGTTTAAAAATGTATTTATATATTAATCATTTACTACTGCGACGTCTCCTAACTGGATAGAAAGTCTGAAAGAAACATTTTTTATAGTATGGCTATTGTGATTAGCTCATTACAACTGACAAAATATTAATTAATGGTCGATTAATATTAATATTGAATATTAATATTATGGTTGTTTGAACTAGAGTTTAATAAAATACAAACATACATTATCAAAGAATCATTCCGGGACAATTGGCTGTCCCAAAACAAATCATCGGGACACCGGGACGCCATACTCAAAATCGGTAATGTCCCGGCCAAACCGGAACGTATGGCAACCCTAATCTAATCACACTGCCAAAATACCCACCGCGTCAAATAAAGTGTAAATTATATAGAGACTTTCTATGAAATGTTTTAATTAAAAGGTGTTATCAATTTAATACTTCATCATATTATTCATGGCATGTTGTCAAATTATTCAATATATTTATTCTACAGATTGTAAATTGTCTTATTTTATAAATATATAAAAAAACATTACGCTGTATTATACAGCTATACTGTGTTAATCGTACTCAGAAGATATTATGCAATTACGCGGAGCAATAAAGATATGTATAATAATATGTATAATAATGTAATAAAAGATATGTATCAAGATTGTGTACAATAAAAACTCTAATTTGTGAGTGTGTTATATATACATAGGTGAGTGCTATTTTATGAATAATGATATATGCCATGCTTATTAATTACTTTTACCAGTATAGATTAGGTAACGCCATTCTGATAGCAAAATGTATCCCAACGAGCGTTTTACAGTTTAATAAGATGTTAGAATAATACATAGTATCGATTCTAAAATTGTTCATTCGTACTTGTACGTTAGTTTTTTCCAAATTTGAGTATTATGAATTCTAGCTAATCAAATCACAGATCTGTAGAAAGTTGTTTACATATTAAATTATAAAACGAGTTATTCTTAACGATTTTATAGTAGATGTAAAACTTTTTTATTGTTTTAAGTACACCTATTATTATTTTCTATAATACTCGTATTATATTATCGTTAATGAATCCTTTATTATCGTTTTTCGGGAAAATATTTTACTCCCTTGTAATCTCTTCGATAGCACTCACAAATTATATTACATTGAGATATATGATGTATTTATATTTCTCACGGGACCTTTGCAAATAGAATATTTTTCAGATAATTACGTACCATAATTTTATAATTTTAAAATTCGAACAAACGATGCACCAAAATAAAAATGCCACAAACATCGGATTTTTATTTATTTATTTATTTATTTATTTTTTTTAAATGGTGAACACGCTAATAAATGTAAAAATGTTAAAAACCCTGGAAAGATATTTTAGTGTTTCTTCCATCATAATAACACGCAGTCTGTTTATAAAAAATGAATTTATATTTAAAAGTATATTTAACAGTGATTTATTCAAATGGCGGTTGATTTCCGACCGTAGTGTGTAAAGGACTTCAAGGCGAACGGTTAAGCGACTTTTTTCCTCCAGAAACCTAACAACTTAGCATCTTTCGGTATATATTATAACCAAGGATCGGGACTTAAATTACATAAAACCATAAAAATAAGCACTTTAAAACATCATTCTAAGCACTCAAATAAGCATTTAAAATTTTAATTTAAACAAAAATATAAATAAATAAAAAAAAAATAAATGATCTAATATATCAAAAATAAGCAAAAATTTCTAAATTTTTATTTTACATAAAAACGATAAAATATTAGACATATTTTGTAACTGTGTTGAATATAAAATTAAAGATTACAAAAAATATTAAAACAAAAAAATTTAGTCCATATCATTATTTTTTAATTAAAAAATCAAAAAAATATAAATATATCTTTATATATTATAAAATATTTATAATATAAAAAAAAAGTTTAACTTTGACTTTCCAGACACTTTACCTTATTGTTTATGGATCTTCCAAGGCATTTTGTGAAAAATAAAATGTAAACGATATTTATAAATAGTTAAAAAAAATCTGGGGGAGATCAGTGGCCTACGTCATCGTTTATAATTAAACAGAGATATGCAAAAAAGCATTAATAGTCCGAAAAACAGGAAATAAGCATTTTTTTTAAAAATCCTCGAAAAAAGCAACAAAGAAAAAAGCACTTTAAAATTTCATAATTGAACGTATTATAACATGACATACACATCTATAACTCTCTGTTACATTTTATGTCAAACAATAAAAATAAGCAAATGCTATAAGTCCCGCGACCTGATTATAACCATCAGTGAACAACGGCCGGCTCTATAGACGCCGCGTTTTTTATCACAATGCGCAGAATATAGTTATTATTAATAACCTCGTGGGCATGTTGTCATATGATATTTTATGAGTGTTTTTCACTTCCAGGCCCGGTCACGTTATCGACACGGACATTGGTTGCCGCCAGGCAGTTATAAGTATTGTTAAACGTAATTTTGACCGCATCGTCATTGGACGAGTCGCGACCAGCTGACGAGTAGCTTTTCATATTTTTAATGATTGTTTCTTTCTTTTTTTCCCCGACGTTACTCGTGACAAAGATATCCTATAGTGTATACAGTAGATAATTTAACTATAGCCCACTGAAGGGACTATACGAGTTTCCTATTCTGGGCAAGCCAATAACGAACGATTCTGATTTCCGTTAATCTTACTTCCATCCTCGTGCTTTGAAATTAATATGTTTTGCACAGTATTATTAAAATACTACAAGGTTTTGTACCTAAAACTTAGTTTTCCATATCTCACCGTTCCACTGATTACGTAAAAAGCATTAAGTATACGTGTAAATCAATAAGGTACGTAAGATACAGTATACACCCGATTGATTTGAAATTTTAGCAAATCATTTTTATTGAGATACATAACCGATTTATGTTACACGAAACTAAATTTCTTAGAGTGAATCGATGGAATAGTTAGGTACAGTAGAAGCCGCTTAATAGAAACACTTTGGATCTAAGGTGAAATGTGTCGATTAACTGATTGTTTCTAATAAACAGTTGGTTTGATTTATACCTACTATGTTAAAAAAAAAAAAAAAATGAAAAATACGAGAAAAATATATAATTTAAAAAAGTAAATGTATTTTCATTGTCCATTGTTGCGTGTTCAATATTCGAACGATTTTTTAAAATCCTATTTAATGTGAAATGAGAAACGTTTAAACGAACTGCGGTATCACGTAAAGTAATATTTGGAAGCACATCGTATGACTTTGATAACTCTCACTTTTTATATGTTTAGGCACTGTACTTACGATAAAGTACAGTAAAAATAAATTTAAAAATAGCAAAGATAACCGGTGTTTATGTCAACTGATCTTCCTCTAATTGTTTCAAATAACTGATGTGATGTTTCAATCATCCGATTTATTTTCAATGTTCTAATATACGGCCGGTCCGTTACGGGGAATTTTGTTTCATTAACGCGAAAGTATCAATTATTCGCATTCTTAATAAGCGGCTTTTACTGTACTTGAGTGCAACGATAATAACGACTTTTGAGAAAAGATTTGAAGAAATTGATACATTATTCAATATTTTAGTGACATTAAAACCTATGAAAACACAACTCACTCTAGCTGGTAGCAATTCGCTGTTAATATAAATGTAATTCTTATAAAGTTAGAAAGTTTGGTCTGGATGGGGGGGGGGTTAAGATCCGGATCGCAAGTTTAAGAGACCACCTAATCCGTCGGACTAAATCTGCCGGGTTTTCAATTTTCAAGGATTCAATCCTTAGGACGCCATACACGGTAAGACTTTTTAGAGGATTTAATCCGCCATAGATCAAATCCGTCATAAAATTCGTTCGTGTGCGGCGATATTAACTAACAATTGTTGACCAACAAATATGAAGTACCGTTGTATCAACCGATTGTGACTATACTTCAGTATACAAATGTACTCAAAAATCACATTTATTACAAAATTCTAAATCTGAATAGAAAAAAAGAACAATCATATGGTTTTGGGGGACAGGGCTTCGCCAAAAGTGACAGTCCTCCATAAAATCAAGACCATAAACCTGGTCAGAGGAACCGTAGCGCTGGTGCGATCGAATAGGATGCACAGAAATGTCATTAGGTTCATTTTGCTATTTTCCAGTCGATAATACGTAGCGTAGCGGTGTACAACTACGGTGCACATAATGGCGCGCGAGTGGAACGCGAGATGGCGTTACATGTAGGTGCGGCTCGTGAGCGACGCGCGATGCCACGGCGCATCGGTGAACCGATATATTCCGGAGACCGTCCGTTTTCGCGAAAACGAATTCGCGTCATCGACATTCCGACACAAGCAAGGACGTCCATCGTCAAAACTCCTGGACGACACGTGTGATCTCTGCCTCTCGGCGATCGTTATCGTTCATTCAATAATCGACAATGTCGGTAGGTTTATAACAATTATAATATATGGATACTAATTACTAATATTCACGATTTCCAGATTTCGTTCTACCGAGGTGAAGTTTTGTCCATGAGAGATAAAATGATATGACAATACAAACTTAACACACGTTCATTATAAATTAATAATTATAATATTTTATGTACAAATGCATAATGGACACGGAAAAACCAGAGGGAGGACATGTCCCTAATTGCCCCTCCACAATGAACGTCTTTGAACATATTTTATGTTACACAATGTCGATAGGTGTGCGCAGACCTGTAATTCAGGAGGTGCCTGCGATACTTTTAAGCCCTAACTTAGCAACACGTGTAGGTATATTTAATAATTTATAATGTATAAGTAATTAAACAATCATAATTTTATACTTTTACTGTGGTACGTTAGTCCCAATGAATATGTTTTCCCCGAATCTCGTACCTTTTTCTCGGACAACATCAACGGTTTAAGATTTGTATTTTTTTAGTCAATTGTAGCTGTTATCACCATAAGATTTTGCACGAAAATTAAATTTTTTTTTTTTTTTACCACTTATATTAGAATAAATTACATTTAACTTTAACATTTAGGGGGGGGGGGTAGGATTGTCTGGGCACACACAGCAACCTCCGTGCTCCTAAGATAACGTGGGTAGATCGTCGTAGGAAAAAACTGGAAACGCGTACGGTCGGAACTCATGTAAAAGAACATTTATCTCTACATGGAATAACACTCGCGAAGCAGACGAATATATTAATGTAATGTTTAATCGTTTAACCGAACTGCACGAGAAAACAAACAAAATCGATGGGCAAAATGCACGCTCGGGTCAGTTAAGACTAATGCATTAATTAAGTGTTGCTCGTTTGATTTAAGTGTCCGGCAAAGGTCAGTATTACAGAGAGCAGTCATTCGTCTTAACATTGAGAAATTAATTATTTAATAAATAAGAATACAATTTTTCCATTTAAGCGATCTGCTTATAGTCTACGTATTATACAATAATATTCCAGACAAGATTTTTTTATTAATATCGCTATGCAGGTCAATAACAGTGTGTCCTTACGAGTTTTCATAATACTATAGTCGCATTCAGAAGTATTAACTTGCAATACAGTTGCATACCTATCGAGGCTTGTTAAAAAAAATTTAAAAAACATTTCTCAAGTACACGATAATTGTATTTCAATATAGCGAACGTATATTTATGTTGAACAATTATTGTGTTTTAATAACAATAAGATGTGTATGTTTGGAAAAGATAATCATCATATTATGACGATCGATACGTGTTTGTTTGCAACAGTGGCTCATTGCACACGGGACGTCGATTGTCCAACGAATGGACTGTCGTCACTCGCAAACAGTACAATAGAGGCATAACAGAAATAAAAAATAAATGGTATATGCACACGATTACGATATTATTTTTATTTCATCAATATTTAATTATATTTTAATCTTGTATTGATTTATTTGCATAATATTCTAGTCAAGCATACACTTCGACACGAGAACAGCAGACATGGTGTGTCGAATACTGCAGTCATGATACGATCAGAGAAGTATTCATTCCCCATAAAATGTTTGACCGTTTAATCGGCCGTCGCCTCTTACAGATGTTCCAAACACTAGAGTAAATCATAATAGTATATTTTTAAATGTTTCAACAACGTTAGAAGAATAAAACCAATACTACGTGCCGTGTCGTGTTACTGTTCAGTCAATGGAAAATCATTAATTCTGAATATGGAATAAGACGAATGCTTGTCCGTAACAGGATTCGGCCCACCACTAGCCGGCTTGGGTAGCCAAAATAGTGAGAGATGCCCTGATTACGGGGACCGAGTTGATCAACCGATATCAACTTAAAACCTCATCGGTGCCACGGGAGAGGAGAGCCCCACTGTACGCCCGTCCGGCTTGCCGTACGGGAAACAGTGCCCCTCGTGGTTGAGGAGCCTACCTCGGCTGAAACGTGGTGGCTGTGGGACCGGCGCGACGATAGTGGAAACCCAAACCACTGTACCTAATGGGAGGTCCGGTACCCAAGGCGGCACTTAATTGAGTCGTCCTGGGCCTCAGAAAAGGTACGGGTCTCAGGATCCGGTGCTGGTGTTCCATAGAAGACTCGGGACCGATCACCCGGCTTGCCGGTGTCGCTCCCGCTCGTCCTCGGCCCGCGAATAGCGCCTAGCGCTAACATGCGGACCGGGAGTACGTAGGCGCAAGCCAAAACCCGGGAATCACGTGTCCGTAACAGGATGTTTTACTTTAATGTATTTTAATATACAACCATGTGAAACGCTGGTCCCCAAATGACTTGTCACAAACGAATACTTGTCTCTCAACGGCTTGAATTTTCAGATTCTCAGTAAAATGAGGATTTTTTTTTTCATAATATTTTCATTAAAAAAAAATAAATAAATAATTTTTCGGAGGGTTACAACAAATTTTAATTATCTTTACAAAATGAAATTTGTACGATTTTAGATAGTTCAATGAATTTCTATTTAACGATAGTAGTTATTTAGATTAAGATATTCCATGGTTCAAATTATTTAAATAAAGTTTGTTCCATTAATATGCACTAGACATTTTTAAAGCCCATTTTTATTATTTTTGTGTAAAAAAAAAAACTTTCAATAAGTTCAACTTATCTAATTTAAAAATTTGGTTCTTCTATTAACATCATCCTTAGATATATAATCCTTACCCCTACCCATTTTACTCAGAATCATTTTTTCGAGAGTTATGGTAGTAGATTGGTTTCAAGTTTGAATGACCAATGCAATAATACCATTAACCAATCTCTATATCTCACTCAACCGTGGTACAGTGTCTCACCTGATTTTCACCTTTTATTAATATTTTAATATTTATTCGTATGCGATAACGTTTATTTAGTTCACGGGAACAATATTTTCGAAAAGTTTGAACCTATTTAAATTATACGATGTGCATTAATTATTTTAGTTCATTATATCTGCAAGGTATGTCCTTGCAAAAAAGGATCGAAAAAAAAAAAATTTTCGTTCAATTTGATGTGAGAAACAAAATATTCTCCACATCGAATGACAAAAATATGTTTTGAAATTTTAATGGTGTTTTTTGTCGAATAAGTCGAAAGCAGAGAAATGTTTGCAACCGTCCGATTTGATTAAAATATAATATATTTCAATTTAAAAACGTATATTTTGATAATAATTATATCGCATAAAAAATCGATTATTTCTAGCAGTCTTGTTTGTGGACTAATAAAATGGTTATTGTTCGAACCGTGGTAGTATGGCACGTACTACAAGTATTGCAACATTAAAAATCGATTAATTTGTCTAAATTGAAGGCATGCCACTCGGACCATATAGGTAATAATATATGCATATAAATGGACATCGTGCGGTAATTTGCTGTCGAACTCAGAAGTAGTTTCAAATCGTCTTAGTCACAATTTTCTTTTCGGCCGTCCGTTCACGGCAAACGAATCGAAGATAAATCACATTCGATGGCGTGTCTCGAGCCGAGCTGAACGTGTGTACACGTCACGTTGTACATGTATTGGTAATATTATTATAAATGGGTATTGTTGTTGTAATATTGTTATCCATCAGCTGCTGTAAATGACGACGGTGACGTGAATGAGTGGTAGTTATCATGAATTCGTGGAGTATAATTTTCTGCCGCTCAACACGCGGTGTATTTGTAGGAATAATATTATGTTTACAGTACGATTATATCACATTGTATAAAATATTATGTTTATGTGGACGCGTTTTCGCCGCTTTAGGTTTGTTCGTGGTTTCAGCTCACTAACGTGAAGGTATTAACAAATATAGTGGAGTAGAAATATTCTTAATAATAATAGTTAATAATAATCTTCTGTTAGCATTAAGACTTTTTTTTCTATTTTGTATTTTGCAGACAATATTGCATCAGTACGACTGCATTCGATTTTTTTTTAATATATGGATGTAACCTGAAAAATATTGAAATCGGCTGGATACGAGTTCGAATACTATGTTTTGAAATTGTCGTGCATACTTTTCTGAATAACATTTAATTTGTTCGAGTCGACAATCATAGTTATGCTATCAAACGATAGTAGAATTAATCAATATCTTGACCGAAATGTAAGAAGAAGAACAAGTGGTATAATCTTTATGTTGTAAGACATAGATACAATAACTGTGTAATTACAATGATCTAATTATTTGGGTTTTTTAAAATATCTTGTTATGAAAGCTCTTATAACAGCTTACCGTAGTATTGACGCTTTTTATTTTATTAGTTAGACCAGATCAATAACATCATAATTTTAGTAGTTATTATAACTATGTAATACTACGTAATATTATATTATTGCCGAGCTCGAAGAGATATCACACTATATTTTGGTTAACCAAAGTTGCCAAACATGTCATACTTCTGTGGGTATATTTGTGATTTTTGTAAATATTGTGTTTCTTTGGTGTTTAAATAATACATTCAATTACGTACATTCAATATTTATTTTAAATATCTCCTTCGCCATAGTTATTACTACTAATTTTAGATAACGTATTGTACAAACAGTAAAAAGAATTATAGTGCTTAGGTGGTGCGTTTTAAATAAAAAAATATGTCAGGTGTATTAAGAAATGAAATAAATTAAGTAGTACACAAACACATACATATACATATACATTCACTCATGTCAAATTTTGTTTACAGCATTGAAACAGATTAGTTTTAATTATTTTATTGGAATGTATGCTTCAAAGTAACGATAAATCATTTATTTTCGAAAAACAATTAATTTTGATCCATGAAAGTGAGATATTTCTGTAAATACCATTTATTTAATATTGAGTGTTCATAGAAAAACAACTTCATAAGTCCTAATTTAACGTAGTTATGACAATATCAATCAAAATGTAATCAAATTAATCTTGAATTAAAAAATCAAGTTTTAATAATTATAACTTAAAGAACAAGGTATCTAAAAATAATATCAGGCGATGTTTGTAGTTTTACGTATCATAAGAACGCATAAAAACAGTATACATTAAAAATATTATACATTATTAAACATTAATTTTAAGATTTTATTTGAATATATTTATGTACTTGATATGTTATAGGAATTATTTTGTGAATTTATAAACATATTATAAAATAAAAAATTGTGAAGTGCATACAAATTGTAATTACCTGTTTTAAATTATACGAAATACTTTGAATGAGGTTTTTTTACTTTTTCGTTTTCCATATTATTTCTTCGAACTATTTATACATTATTTACATTAGATAAGTACTTTCAGGTTATCAATTTCATTCAATTCAATATTTGGAATGTAACTCTGTAGTGTGATGCATAAATGGAAAAATATTAAAAAAGAAAATGTTATAATAAATCAATAAAATTAGCCATAAACTATTATTTTAAATCAAAAAACGGTCAATTGTTACTATAAATTAGTCAAACTTGTTCAGGAACATTGACTGTGTTTTTCAGAAAAATATAATCGAAAAAATATGACAAAATTATCAAAAAAAAATGTCCTTTTCCTCAAAATGTGGTATTGGCCCCTTCTAGCAATACGCCAAAGAATTATTTTAACAATTTTAAATCCACAATGTTCTACTTGTTTGATGAACTACGAACACATAGTTTAAAAATAATAAAAGTTTTCTCTTGTTTTGAAATGAGCCGGTGAAATATTAGAAATGGCATGTATAAATGTTTGCGAGAATTAAAATGATGCCTCTGCATTTCAGACAAAATATTTAAAATAAAAATACAAATTGAAAAAAATGAATGGATAAAAAAAGGTTTAAAAGGTTATGAGCTATAAGCGAAGATATTTATGAAGATTAGAACTTCTTTTGTTTAATAGAAATGGAAAGGAAATTATGCCTCAACTTTTATCGGCGTGGAAACGACAAAGGGAAGAGGTGGGGACATCCCTACAAGATTTCGAGTGATTTATATTCTTGAACTTTAAAATTGAAGTGCTTTGAAATTTGGAACATTTATTTTACCAAATATGTCATAAAATTGTTTGAAATAAATCAAAGAATTTTTTTTTTGCACAGACAGATACGATGATATAATGGTTTTAAAAAGTTAAAATAATTTATTTAAATTCATTAGTATGACATTTCATCTATAATAAAAACGTTAAGAAAACTCCGGTAGTTATACAAAGATACTTTATTTTTTTACAACAGAAAGTCACTATATGGTGACAGTCATGATGATAATACTACGAACTAAACGTTTTGTTTTATCAAAATGCACTTTACGTATGTTTCGTGAGTGGAGGTTAAAAAAATGACGTCGACCTTATATTTAAAAACGTTAATCCACAACAGTACACTTAATTTTATTACATCACGTAGCTTGGAAATGATTAAACATGTTTGTATAAATAAAAAAAAAAAAATACAGTATGAATTAATGTGTTACTAGTTAATCATAATTTTGATTATTATAATAAAATATTGTTTTGCCTTGACTTAAAATTTATATTATTGTGGTATGGGCTACAATGCATATGTGTGTGAGTGTACTTTAATTTGAGTTAAAACTGATAAATTAGAAATAGTCGAATTTACTTAATTTATATGTTTATATTTAATTATTTTTGATATATTTATTTTAAATCGTAATTTAATTAACGGGTTTGAATAATCAGCAGCAATCTAACATTTTAATTATTTTGAAACTTTAGTTTACACTATTCAAATAATTTATATTTATGTAAATATCGGAAATAATATTTTGTTTTCCTTATGTTGTTGATATTAATGATTACCGATTGAGGTAAACATTAATTTAAATGGTGTAAATTAATATAAATACATTTTACAATATATGACGGCTGTGAACTTTTTACAAACTTCATCTTTGTATTTCATTAACGTAATAATTACTTAAATCTAAAATATTATTATAACATTTTCGACTTCGTCAAACTATTTAAATAAAAATAAAAACCTAGACATATTCACTTTAATTATGTATTCAGTTAATACGTCTGATAAAAATTCGTATTTCATTTATCGAATATTTTAAAATAGTATTTATTTTACATATAACATAAAAATTATCACAGTTTTGTGCAAACACATGGATCAATTTTATTAATAAAATATACCTAGTACCTTGATAAGAATGATTTATGATTATTATGTAATAACAACATATTTTATAATTTGACTCAAATATGTTGGAGAACATAAAATTAGAAATAATGAACTCAACAACCAACAAATTTTAAATGAGTACATCAAATAAATTTCGTATGCATTATATACTACAGCAATGAAAGTAAATGCAGAGAACAATAATTGCTCATAACCATAATTTGAATCTATAATATTTTGAGTTATATCTACAAAATATAAAAGTAATTTCGACATTATTATTGTAATAAATGCATTTATTCATTTAATTTGAAATACGTAACATTGAACTTAATATTATAAATATGTTGGATATCGAAACGCAACATTAAGTTCACCAAAATGAAACGGAACGAATAATAGTTTTTTTGTTAATACACGTTCATTGTGTTTGCGAAATACATTTGATTTCTTAGGTAGAAGAGCAATACGAAAAAAGCTTTGAATTCATTTAATGAGCACAGTAAAAAATGAAACCCGTTACACTGTAAAAAAAAAGAGATGTCCGAAGTAGGTATTATGATTGATATACTATTTTAGGAATATGTACATGATGACATATAATCATTAAGTAGTTTTTCCTAAATTAATACTCATGCTTAGACCCATTAAAAATCGATCGGATTAAGATTACTTTATTTATATTTTCTTTCGATATTTTTATATTTAATATTCTAATATTGTAATTTTTGTACGCTATAATACCATTATACACGTACAATACGGATACTACAGTTATTATTGTTACCGCAAAACTGTTCTACCATCAACACCTCCAATTATGGTCCGGGCTGTTAGGAGTTATGAATTCAATTACTATTGAAAATAATTTTTCTTACATCATCGGTATTGGTTATTGGTTTTATGCGCTCTTGCAAGGTCAACGGACACAAGTCGATTGTTTCATCGCACTGCGGCCACTAAACGTTTTTGCCAGATTTCGTATTCTGCACAAGTGTTGGATAAGCGCTATTATTGAGTAAACAAAACACGCTGCGGCGAATGCATTAGGGTAGCCATTTTACATCGACGAGTTCAAGTGATTGTCTGAAACAATACAACGCATTTAAATAGATTGGTATTTTATGTTTTACGAAATAAATACGCATTTTAGCGCGAAACGCTATTCGCCTATGTAAACGATGTCGTATGGAAATAACGCAGTTTTATAATAAAAAATTATATCCGTTTGTTGTACAAATATTGTCGCTGAGTTTCTGATTATTGTCATCGAGGTAACAAACAGCTGTGTGTTATCAGATTTAACTTTAAGAAACACTAACTGACATCAATACTACTAGTATAATGGGAACGTGCGACGAGAAGATAATATGATAATAATTTGTAATGATAGCGATTAATTTGATTAAAACTATAATGTATTACGCATATTTGCTCACTATTACGCATTATTGTGCTCGAGTAAGCGAAATAAAATAAAATGTATAAGTTGCAACGTCTAAAAGTTAAAAAATAATCATAAATAAATAAATTTAGATTAAACTAGAAATATATTTGACGACACTTGTACGCAATGTTCTTTAATCTTCTGGGACATGTCTAAATATTGGCGCGAATACAGGTGGGCACCTACTTCGATACGCACTATAAATATATATGTAGATACGTACAAAAGAATAAATAAATAAACTGTTTCGTTTCTTTCGATTTCGTTTATTGTTCGTTTTATATCGTACGAACACTACCAACGATTTCTAAATGAGGACTAACACTTGAACGTTTTATGATCGTCGTTTTACGTGTTAATTTTTTCGACATATTATATTTAATATAACTTCGTAAACACGTACAATAATCGCATGCCTCGGAGGACAGTTTCGCACGTTACGCTTTTATATTTACATCGCGTGCGATGCAGCCGATGTTCTACCGGTGAACATTTTGATGGCTAATACAGAGCGTGTGCTATCTATTTTCGGAACCACCAATCTAAGTTAATGTTAACGGTGTTCGATGTAAAAAAAGCACAAAAAAATTGCCATCAGTTTTATTCGAAATAATATTAAGTGAAAATTCCATACAAGTCAAATCTTAAACTGTTTTATCGGCAAATCTATTATTTTCACGAGGATTACTTACACCTACATTATTAATCTAAAAATTAGTATTTTTTTGAAATTATTACTCAAAATGTATTCCGTTTTGTTTTTCAAACTTAAATGTTTCATATTAGACTAACATAAATAAAGTAATATTACAGGACAATTAAGTTTGGATGAAATTATTTTTTCTTCTGTGTTCTAATCTATAAATTCCATTTATAAAAATTTAATTTAACAGTATTTATTTTGTGGGGGAAATTGCCCCCACTGCCCCCATTGTTCCGGCGCCCTTGAAATAAACTCATATATTGGATAAGTTTCAGTGCAAAATTTCTTTTTACTGGGAACAAGATATATTTTTTAATGACAAATACGCATGTTAAATGTTTTAAATATGACATATATATAATTTAATATGTTAAAATTATAACATAAATTTCTTCAGTTTCACATACGTTTTAGTATACATAGATTTGTATATTTAATGTCAATATGTGATTGTCTATAATATAACAGTGTATGGAATCGTACGTAACAGTTTTTTTTCTTTTATTCTTTATTGACTCCGACTACAAATGTTAATAGTTATTTTTTTTAAATAATCCACAGTAGCTTAGGCCATAGTAGGATATGTAACGGTACAGATGTATTGATTTGGGTTAGGTTTTTTTTAGTGTATTACTACCCGGGGTTTATCTGCGACTGCATGGATCCATCACTAATAATCCCTTCTTTCACCCATTCAACATTCTAGAAACGTCGGACGTTAGCTTTATTACAGCGTTTTTTAGACAACCACGTTTTAACTGAGTCATACTTTGTCCTTACATACACTGAAGTTTTATCCAAATCCAATCGTTATCTTTATAATGAATAATAAATACCTGTCTATATTGGAGTGTACTTTAACTAAAAATATATTTCAAGGAAAATCGGAAAAATTTGAACACATTTACTCCTTCATTTCATTAAAAGATTACTCGGAGACTAAATTCCACTGCCCCAAAATAACTCGCATAGAAAACATTAATTAAAAATAATATTAAATAACATTCAATCATATAAGGATTTCATTAGATTATGTTATGAGACGCTGTATTAATAAATTGATTAATAAAAGCAATTGATCAATAATTTATATTTAGAGAAACATTTAATAACATTTATATTATCCGAATTTAAGCGTTTTAATTTGTTAAATATTAAGGAGGATAATTTTCCTTAGGGATGGGTCGAAAAAGTTCAACTAAAAACATCAAAAATGGACAATTAGATATATTATTTTTTTTTATTTGAGATGCCTTCCGAAAAATTCCAAAGATCCGTTAATAATTTTTCATATCACCAAATAACATACTTATGAGATGTCAACGATTCCAAAAATCAATAAAATACTCTGAACCCGCAGTCAAATATTTTAATATATTATTTATGAATATTAACTCCAACTGAAAAGCTGTTTATTATACTTTTCCTCCGGAATATTATGACTAAATATCATTCGCAATGCTTGACAATTTCATATAATAATATATATAAAAATAAATAAAACTCATTAGGGAATAGTTGATAAAGGAGGTGTCATCCCTACACAAATCTCACGGTTGATATTAGAGTTAAGCTTAAAAAACAATACAATATATTGCAATTCACTTAGCTAATCGCACACGTTCGATCATCATAAAGAGTTTTGATTTTATAGCATTGAAAAGTACTGAAATATGCACTGTAATATGATCGAAAAAATCTTAAAATATGCCCAAAAAACATCAAAAATAGCAACAAAGATTAAGCAAGAAAGATTATGTTTTTAATATATTATATATTTATTTACAAATATATATATATATGTATGATATAATCTTATAAATTAATTACATTCAATATAAACAATATTCATAAAAAATACAAAATAAAGCATTATATTAATATGCATGTTAGCAAAAAATAGCATCAAACCTTGATAAAAGTATTAAAATTCTAAAATACTCCAAATATACAAAGCAAAATAGCAAAATTAAATTACATTTTTGGAGTCTCTGGTACATAAAACTAATTTACAACTAGCATTGCTATTTTTGTTTGTATCCTACAGATATCAATTAGCAAAAGCTATAAAATCCGAACCTTGACCATCACACAGGTACAAGTCGAAATAGTTTTCCGCGTGAGAATTATAAGTGTCGTGACCCCGGCCGTTGCATCAAATCAAATACCGGTTCGAAAACAGCGTTCCGCCGTAAACTCGCCGGGTGGTCTGCGCAGAATTTCAGGATCAATCGCAGTGCAAGGGTGGACAAAAGCACGTTAAAGGCAATCAACAGTTGTATACGCTTATTGTAAATGTAATTAACATCGAAATGTTTGTCTGCGTACGTAACAAAATATATGTAACCTATACAGTGATGTAAAAATACCGTATTATATTTGTAATTTGTATCATACGTGTATTATACATGTATTATATGTATAGCATACTGTATTTAAATAAAAAAAAAATGTTTGGTGATTACATTATAGTTAAATATAATAATCGAAGTATAGTAAGATCAGAACTATTGCAGTTTGATCCATTTTAAATATTAAATTAAATAATTAGAATTAGTATGTAATTATATAATTTGGAAGTGTTTATAGTGGTTTGCACAACTATTTAGACTCTCCAACACTATAGTTTTAATAAAAAAAAACTTTTAATAAAAAAAAAAAAATCAAAATATATTATAAAATACAGAAACATAAATTGATACATTTTTTTAAATAGTTTTCAGAAACTTTCATTATAATTTGTCAGAAAATTATAAATAACTAGCTATTAATATATAATAACAAAAATTTCAAAAAACAAACAAAAAAAGAACCGGATGGGCCTCGCTCTGCTGTACAGTTAGGGGTGGAGTGCACCTCGCTTATAGGATAGGTCATTATTATAATGGATTTGTTAAATTTGAATGCAATGATAGATATCATTGTATACGAATAACGATTCTGAACGGAGTTCATATGTTAGTCTAGAATATAATACAATGTTATTTATAAATATTATATAAGTATATTTTATTTTTAAACGAAAAATTTAGAAAAACCGAAAATTTAAATTGTCTATAAATAAGTCAAAATATGTCAAAATACTTTGAAATTTTAACCATGTATAGAAAACGTCAATATAAAGATTTAATGATAATTTCAAGTTGTTGCGGTTTTTCGTTTTTGAGTTAGGGCATTTTAAAAAAACCGATATCATTTGTCAGTCTAGAACATTCTACATTATATTATATTTTACATGTAATTTTATGTCAATATTCGATGTTCAAACGCTTATAAAAAAAAATTGTGCCTATGGATTTTAATAATTTTTGAATGACATTAAGAACTACTTCTGTGGAATCTTCGATTAAATTTTCAAGTATTTTGTAGAAGCCAAATTTTTTTTATCACCGATTATAAAAATATAATGTAAAAAAATCGAATATTTTAAATGACTATAAGTGGCTTAAAAATCAATATAATATTTTGAAAAAAATATTGCATAAAAGAAATACCAATCTTAATAGCTGGTAGAAATTTCAAAAATCTGCGACTTATACTTTTTGAATTATAACAAATATTTAAAATCGTCTGAGAATAAATCGCTATTTTATGCAATTTCGTAAATATTTAAATTTCAAACAGTCGTACAATTTTTTCCTCTTAGTCTGGTAGAAATTTTTTTAAAGATTTTTGAAGATTAGCTCATAGATAACCTAGTGTTAAAATTTTGAACCTTAAGTATGAACAAAAAAAATTTTATGAATTTTTATCTACAAAATAACATGCAAATTATCGTGATTTTTACACATTTTATACAAATTTGAGAATTAAGGGCTTATAAAAAAAAATTGAGTTAACCGATCACCGATATTTTTTAGTTACGATAAGTTTAACTTATTATAAACCTAGTATAAAATTTTCAAGAGTTTTCGCTCAATCAATTAAATTTTATAGATGTTTAAAAACAAAAATTTAACAAAAATCGAAAATATAAATTGTCTATAAATAAGTCAAAATATGTCAAAATACTTTGAAATCTTAACCATGTATATAGAACGTCAATATAAAGATTTGGTGAAAATTTCAAGTTGTTGCGGTTTTTCATTTTTGAGTTAGAGCATTTTAAAAAAAACCGATATCTTTGTCAGTCTAGAATATTATACAGTATATTATATTTTACATGTAATTTTTTGTCAATATTCGCTGTTCAAACGCTTATAAAAAAAAATTGTGCCTATGGATTTTAATAATTTTTGAATGACTTTAAGAACTACTTCTGTGGAATCTTCTATTAAATTTTTAAGTATTTTGTACGATCCAAATTTTTTTTATCACCGATTATAAAAAAAAAATGTAAAAAAATCGAATATTTTAAATGCCTATAAGTTGCTTAAAAATCAATATAATATTTTGAAAAAAATATGACATAAAGGAAATACCAATCTTAACAGCTGGTAGAAATTTCAAAAATCTGCGACTTATACTTTTTGAATTATAAAAAATATTTAAAATCGTTTGAGAATAAATCGCTATTTTATGCAATTTCGTAAATATTTAAATTTCAAACAGTCGTACAATTTTTTCCTCTTAGTCTGGTAGAAATTTTTTTAAAGATTTTTGAAGAGTAGCTTATACATAACCTCGTGTTAAAATTTTGAACCTTAAGTATGAACAGAAAAAATTTTATGAATTTTTAACTACAAAAAAACTTGCAAATTATCGTGATTTTTACATATTTCGTATAAATTGTAACTTTGAGCACTTATAAAAAAAAATTGTGACTTACGATTTTAGATTTTTTTTTATCAGTTAAGGAACAACTTATAAGAAACCTTGTATTAAATTTTCAAGATTTTCTAGGCAGCCAAAAAAATTTTATCGTTATTTAAAAAAAAAATACTTAAAAATATTGAAAATTTCAATTGTCTATAAATAGCTTAATAAAAGTCAAAATACTTTGAAAATTTAATGGTGTATAGAGAACGCTTATCTTAACATTTGGTGAAAATTTCAAGTATTTACATCGATTAGTTTTTGAGTTATAGCAAAATAAAAAATTTGATTATGTCAAAAACTGGTTTTGCGTAAAAACTCCCGTTTTTCCCAAATTTTTTTATGGTTTTTCCCGTCGCATTTAAAAAATATTGGAAATTTTTTACTTTTGACCCCCCAAAGTACCAAATAGATTCACTTTCCTTTCAGAAAAGTTGCTACATAAGGCAATCGAAGCATTTTTACTGCCCCAAAACGTGTCGACAGACACAAAAAAAAAAAAAAAAAAAAACACACATCATTGTAAAATCAATACATTCTTCACTCCGTTCAGAATCTAAAATGTAATAATCATTTGTTCTTTTTTTTCTTCAAAAAATTATAATACATTTTATAACAATAAAATAAAAATGAATAATATTTATTTTTAATACTCTTTGTTTTTGTTAATTATATAATTACAGCCTAACAAATTAATTCTCTCTCATCCGAATCAATGTGTGTATCTTTTTCTAGTAACCTTTCATTTTCTTTATCTTCAAAATTATTGATCTCAAGATTATTATCTTCAAAATATTCTAAATCTTTACCATTTTGTAACTTTAAATTGTGCTTAACATATATTCATTTAGAAACTCTATCTGTAGTTAATCTATTCCTTTTGGCTGTAAGCACTTGTTCATAAGCAGAAAACGATCTCTCTCTTAAAGCTGAGGTAGTTAGATATGGTAAAATAACTGATAAAACTGTCGCTAAATTTGAAGACTAATAAATTCCATCATTCCACCAGCATATTATATTCATTTGATTAATATCAGTAATATATATTTTTTTTTTTTACGCTATTTGAATATTATTTTTTTTTTACATAATGTGTTATAAGTTAGTATAATACAAAATTATTCATTTTTATTATACAATTTTCATTACTAACCTTGCACGAGCAACGGTTGCGATTTCCACGGAAGTGTGCGTTTTTTTGGACACTGCTGTCTCAGAAATAAAATGAAAAAAAAAAAAGTAATTTGTGTACGATATTTTTATGTTAAACTATCTTATTAAAATTTACCGATAGAAATAAAAACAATAACAGTTCAGTGATGTTCTCTGCACTGCGGTTGTGCGGTTACCTATTCGTTGTACGTTTTCAGTACCTACATCGGTGTATTGAAAACAACAATAAAATAAAAAATAAAAGAAAGAAACATAGGGAAAAAAATCGATATTCAATAATAAACTAAAAAAAGACGTCACATTCTAAATGTTTTGCACACTACATCCCGTTTTAATATAATATGTGTTATTATGTGCATATCACGCGCTTACAGTGACAAAACCGAGATTTTCGTGCAGGAAGATAATGTGTTAGGTGATCACAAAATTCTTGGACACAAATTTCTTTTATAATCATTAGAAAATTAAGTGTTGACAAAATCCTGTACTTCTATCAAACAAGTCAATATTCAACATCATATGTGTAACAGAAATAAATTTACTCTTAACGCACCATCAATATATTGATAGCCAAACGTGTATCTAGTTTATTCCAGGTGAAGGTAAAGAAACATTTATAAATCAGTCATATTCTATATGATTGTACGCATTAATCTAAAATGGATCGCAATAATATAAAATTAAGCGTACAATGTATAAAATATTAATTTTTTTAGTCACGTATTATTGTTATGACATTGTGGCTCGCAAAATGGTATAATATGAAATTTTTGCTGGAACGTGTGTTTGTATATATATAAATAACGTTAACATAAAGTTTTGCCTAACATCAGTTTCGTGGTTAGTATTTCTTGTAAAGTGGTTGTAAATTTATACTCTGTGATTTCTCAGTACGATGGTACATAATATTTATTTGTCAATGAATAAAATGTGTATCAACATGAATAGTTGATATTTAATGTACGGTGTAACATTATGAAGTTAATTAAAAAAAAATAAAAAAAATCGCATTATCTTACAGTTTTTTGCTTTTGTAGTGTAATTAAACACTGATTGTTATGTTTGGTAGGACATGTGGGTTAAAATTATTATCATTATCGTTAAACTCATTAATGAAAATAAACCGTTTATTTAAATATTATCCGATGACCAAAACTACAAGAGGTTCATGATGTTTTATGTCCTCAAGTTGACTATGGTCAACCTGCGTACACAGAGCGTGAGACCGCCGTTCGCTCAAGAAATGTTAGTTTGGCATTTCCTGCTTGAACCAACGATCACACTGTGTATATGCTTTATATTATATATTATATACTAGCTAAATTATCTGACCTCGCCTGGGAGATATTTGACTGTTTTAGAAGAGAACAATTACTTTTTCGAAACGTAAAAGAAAAAATGTTTAGTAAAGAAAAACGTACATACATTGATTATGTTAATTATATTTATTTAGTTTTATTTATTCTATATTGTCATTGTTGTTTATTTCTTCGAAAATATAATAAGCTTCACTAAACAGGTAGGTGTGAGAGCCCTATTATTTATTATATTATATAATTTACTATATTAATTTACTTTACCTATATCTCAGTCGATATTTATTGAAATCAACATTTTATACAAAATAAAGTATTTTATAGATAGCAATAAAGTGAAAGAATGTAAACATATCCTGCCAAAAACTCTTTTAACCCTTAAAAATACGATTTTTTAAAAAATGGTTGGTATACAACCTTATATAATAATTATCATGCAACATTACAATGGATTTCTTTTGTATATAATATTTATAACGATATAATTTATTAATTTATTTTCCTCGCAGTAGTTTTTCTTTTAAATTTAAAATAAAATAAAAACCGTGTAACTAGCGTTTGAATTCGCCTCATAAGACTAGTAAATCCACTCGTTATATCGATTGAAAAACAAATGTCAATAAAGCTAACCGATAAGCCACGTTATCTTGGTCAAAATAATCGGTAGGATTACAGAATAAATGATGTATACTCCATAAGTTTAATGAAGATTATATGTCTTTTTAACGTGGTTATCTAATTATTCTGAAAGAATAAGTAACCATGTTGTGTGTTTTTATTGTGATAGTGATTTTAACACAAACATAAACAACATAGTATTACGTGTTTCTTTAAGGTTAGAATTATACCAGCAGAACCGTTTTAGATTATAAGAGACACCAGGTACTAAAATACTTGTATATGGAGGACTTTTAAATACATAAATTATAGACGGAAATGTCGACTTTATATCCTACTAATTACGATACGAGGACGTATGTTTTTTTAACACATAAATTACAATTATTAGCTATTAATAAACTTAGTTTATTCAGTAAAAAGTTAATTATTGTTTGAATCTGTTTCTTACAACTTAATTGTTTTATTATAATTTTAAAATGTACTGTTATAAAAAGTAATTTACTTTTAATTAGTGCTGTATTAGGAAAAAAATCAAATCAAATTTGTATAACTATATAATTTATAACCAATCATCATTAGGTTTTTTGGTATAAATATACAAAATACATATTTTGAACAAATAAAAATAAAAATAAAACCCTTTTTATTAATATTGTTGTATTATTACTTTAACTTTTAATTAAATACTTTTTACTGTATATATAATTTTATATTATTTCACTTTATTAAATCAGAGAGTATATGACCATAACCAGAAGGTGTAGGGTGTTTATTCGTAATGATCAAAAGGTATATGTAGTATACCGCCGTATATCTTCCACTACAGCACTACTTTTAATTACAACGCATATGTGAACATAAGAATTATTTTGAAATCAATAAGTAATTTTGTAAATTTGAGGCCCTATAAATTCCGAGGTCTCCGGCCCAGGTCCTTCAGGTCTATGCCTTAAGACGGTATTTTATACAAAGCATATGAGATACTTAATACTAGTACTTTGAACGGTCTGGTCTGGTCTAGTCCATTTATGTCGTATAAAAATAATTGAAGGATTGGACCTACTCCATTTATTTTTGCAATATTTCGGTTACGTCCTGGTTTGAACTATTATTTTTTCAGTTTGATCTAGTTTCTAAAATATCAGATTGGTTCGGTCCAGACCAGTCAATCATAGTTAGATGGTTGTGGTTCATTTGATATCCATTTAATAATGATTTTAAATTTTAAAGCCATTATTTAAAAAAATAATAACACGTATATTATCATTGGAATCAATAATTTACCCCTGCGCCGTTGTGTTATGTACTTTGTATAGGTATCTCTGTGCTGTTCATGGTGCATATTAATAATTGTTACGAAAATATTTTGTGTACAACTATAGGGCTTGTATACAATTGCTACACCGCGCTGTCCGGTAGAATTTGTATTTATATGCAATGTAATACGTACTTTTCTATGCACTAAATATTATCAACTTTCTAATTATCTACGAATAGTTCAAATCAATACCTATTACAAATTATGTGGTATTTTTCAAAATTGTTCACAGTTCGAAATTTTTTTAGTTTGAATCTTTGTCCGCTCTATCAAATTGTATTATATTTTCAGTCCGATCCGGTTCATAAACTTTTACAAGTGTAGTCTGAAATTTGTTTAACCGGTCTCGGTCAAGTTAAACAAATTATTTTAAATTTTCAGTCCGATCTGGTTTAAAAATAATTCAGCTAACGGTTCGGCCCAACTTTGGTCCTTTTTTAACACTTTCAGTCAGGCCCGGTCCTTAGAATTCTAGACCGTGCATAGCACTCTTCACTACATACAAGTTATATTCTTAACGAGCGTTAATGCCGTGATTAATACCTTTCGCGATTGTAAAACGAATTTCGAATCCTTCTTGATATATACGGTTTTCGAGAAAAATATCCAAGAATAGATGTTTGGTCGTGGTGCGACAATCAATATTAGCTCTGCAAAACGTGTATATTATTCTCGTAATATGTACGATCGCAGGAGAAAACAAAACGCAACGAATAACGGCGTGGCCGTTGCTTCGTCCCTTCACCATGGACCGACCGACGAATATTTTTCACCGCAGTCGAAGATTTTAACGCTGCACACCGCAGGATTAATTGAGGTTAGACGTGTGAAAAAATATTTGTAACTGATAATTTTACGAAACAACGTGAACGATATGTTATTATGATGATAATAATTTTTCCATTAATCCAATGCTTCATCCCATCTAAATCAATTTATTTTCGCTTGCGAGTAAATTGTAGGTACATATAAAGAAAAACATAGAATACTATACACCATCGAATGACTTCGACACCAAGTATAGTCGGTTGATATTCCGTGACGTTTTCAAATCGATTTTTAATGTTGTATCGAGTTACTTACAGATAGTTAAGTGATAATTGCCATAGTACATATACTATTTGGGTTTTCATCATTCCCAGACAGAATTATTAAGCAGTATATTATTTGAATATTTAATTCGGTTGGTATATTCGGTATGTACCAAAATGTACCATAACATAAAAATTGTGTACACAATAGTTTAAAACATAATTAACAATTTCGTACGTTTTGAGGTATATTTCTGAAATGACATACAAAAATACTCAGTTTTAGTACAATGGATTCCTGGTAAAAATACTTGCATAAAACATGTATCTAAATCAGTAATGAAATGAATAAATGTAATTTAAAATCTTAGAATAATTAATAATACTTAGTAAAAATCATAGAAAACTGCATAGTAGAGAAAAAAATCCAATGCTTATATATCGAGTATGACCAAGATTAATTTATATTATTTATCAAGAATTTATCATCGATCTTTAGAGGTAGCAAATAGTAACAGAAAGTTATTTATACTATGTACATTTTGTGGACAAATAAATATAAAATAAATACTTCAATGACAATACTTGACCAATTGTTTAGACTGTTTACATTCTCGTATGTATTGACAAGAAAAAAAAAAAAATTTTTCACGCGTTAGTGGTGATTGAATAATTCGTTATGTCAAATGTACTATAATTTTCACGCAATTTTTTTGTCATTTCATAGAATAGTATTTTTTAGTTCAGGAATCGAGAACGGTGAAGATAATGACATTGTAAGAAAAGAACCCCCGTGCAAAAAGCCTTTTCGTGTTCATTGAACGTGAAATTACCATTTGACATTATCTATCCATTACATTATATTTGACCCGCGTCTCATCATAGTTTTAAACTTGTCCATCCACCGTGGTTGTGTTGAACTCATCGGACTTTTATCGTAATGACCTCAGACGGCGGCAAAGCTACGGTTCGTCGTCTACAGCGAATCTACACCGTTATGAAATCGATTCAAATGCGGATACCAACGATACAAACATGATTAGCGATTACCGTAATCGTATTTTATACTCGCAAAGGGGCGAAAAACGCTGAAATATAAAAATTGTGATATGCATCACGATGTTATATAATAATAGTAATTTATTAAAAAGCTTCTTTCTTTCCCTCTTTTGGGTTGGTTTTTTTCATATTCGTCGTTTAAGTAGTTTAGTGGTTAACCCGATAGTAACGTGCGGAAACTTTATAAATATTTGTGTGTGTGTGTGTGTTTGTTTGTGTAAAATAATCGAATGTTTATGAAACATGACGATTAGCAGTAAGACTTTCTCGGAATATACCGATATCATATCAGAGGCGGATCCAGAAATTTTTTACGGAGGGGGCGCAAAATAAATTGTTTACTTACGACTAACCTGCCTGAATTGTAACATAATACGTAAAAGCAACAAAAATTATGTTGGCCCATAGCCTTCAGAAATATATAAAATAAAAAATTGAATTAAAAAAACATTCTCAAGCAATTATTTTTAAGTACAAAATTTACTAACCGTGGCTATACATACCAACACACTAGTCAATACACAATACATTCAAAATAATATTATTTTATTTTTCGTAATTGTTAATTACACTAGTTAGTAGTTGTATGGAACCACGAAAATAATCGAAAACCCGGAGAGGAAAGGACGTTCGAAAAAGTCAAAACGATTTTCCAAGTTTGAGCAATATAATGTAGAATCGTTGATGGAAACAAACCGCTGAGAAGTGGTATGTTCACGGGATTAGAACGAAGAAGTGACAAGTCGACTGGAATCTACCGGAATGAGGATTTGTAGAGGACTGGTGATGACGACGGTCATCAATCAACACTTGAAATGAGTTTTTTTTTTGTTGTTAGAAAAGCGTCAAAATCGCAAATGAAAGATTTAGGCGGATCTCATTCCAGAAATCAAGTACATCGTTTCACGATATGAATACGTATAAAATGTAAAGCATTGTGTGGCAACAACCATGCGAAACTGATCTTGTGCACACATGTCCTAATATTTTATTGTCTTTTTTTTTTTTTTCGAAACGTTCAAGTTCGTTTGTATTTCGTTTGAAATTATTGTAAAAGAAAAAAACCCAAAACATGCGTGATCCAACAAACCCTGGCGCCATGACTGGATGGCGACCGCGGTCGTTTAAAATGTACCGACGGCGGACGTGGTGGAAGTCTACGGTGGAGCGGCGGGGGAATGAATCACCTGCTGACGCAGTGTCCGTTGAACTTTATAACATAAATAATATCATTATGCGGGCCCCGTCAGATGGCCGACCGACGCTACCGAGTTGTTGTACTCGTAGTGTGTACGGCACGGTAATTAATGAGTAGACGCGCGACCTTGAGGATCGACCAGCCGATCGGGCAGCAGGACTCCTCCTTTTCCTTCTCCATCTCCTACTCCTTCCAGACACGCTGTCGGTCCAGTGGTATGCATGACCTCGTCGGCGTGACGCGCGCACATGATTATGACGCTATGGTCTCCGGCAAATCCTCGATGATCCCGTTCCAACGCGTAGGCAACAGGAGTTATATCAGATATTTCCACTATTACCACTACTATCGTGATTTTCGTTATTGTCTCGACGATTTACTAAAAAACTACGCGTGTTCATAGGACGTGTTTCTCGTGTTCTAACAAAAACTGTATACATGTTGGCAGCAATCCAAAGGACAATTGCGCGCTTGTCTGCGATTCTGCACCGTATTAATTGACTGCAAATTTTCGACCGGCAAATATTTCACAAGTACCTCTTACGCGTGTACCTTGGTACAGTGGAATCAACAGAACAATGATAGCGTTTAGAAGGATAAAACGTTCGATGAATATTGATTTATCGTGACGCGAGTGTGACTTATCCTAACGAGCCGTTCTGTTCGCCTGCGTTTACTAATCGAAATAATAATATTTAATTTCGTTCTCGTATAAAAAAAAAAAAAAAACTGTACACACTACAATAATATATACTCTGATATTTATGTAAAACAAATAACACGATGAATCAACTCGAGGACGCATATTATACAAGTCGGTGAACTCGCTTTAGCATTAATGTACAGCACGCATCGACAATGGTCTTATATTATATACCCCGTATTTAATAACTCCACAGAGTATTGCACCGAAACGGTTTTGGCGAACACTTTTTTTTTTTTATTCGACCAAAATGTATCATGTTAACTAATTGAAAACATCACGCGGAATCTTTTTACGATGGTTTCGGCTATAAATCTTTGATAACCGCAACTCTATTATAGTAATACGATATGAGTCATAAAAAGTCATATGCGCATAAGGATTTAACGTAGAGAATCAATTACGTTACTTATCCATTGATCATTGGTTATTGTCTTAATGGTAATAATAATGCAATGAAAATCAAAAATATTTTCATAAGACAAGAAAATCTTATTTTATTAAAAATAATATAAAATTTTATTAAATTAAAATTCAATTTTGAAACTTGTTTCGGACATATTCGCATTTTTGTATAAGGGATAGAAGTTTTTCAAAGCGATGGCCGAAAAAAAAGTCTATCAACTCTTAGACTATAGTTATTATCACGGAGTTCACGTAAAAATATCTGATGGATGACTCGGGTCGTCCACGTTTGTCATTATATCTCAGATCTTTTGAGGCAAGTGTATTTGTGTGCGTGTGTGTGTGAGTGTGAGCATGAGAGAGACAACGCTGTGCAATCGTTGTCATTTTGTCTATTCTGCGAGACGAGAAGGCGTGCGTGGAAACGATGACGGTGTGGTAGCAGTAACAGCAACAGCAATAGCAATAGCAACAGCCAACAATACTATATATACATAGATATATGTATGAAGACGGATAAGTACAAAAAGGTTTTTTTTTTCCATTTTACTTACACGACATCGTAAACAACCGGTGATTAATTATTCATGACCTCCGAGGAGGCGGTGGCGGATGTATAGTCTGCACACACGTACTTGGGTATTTATTCTTTTTTTTCCTATTCCGCGCACTTCTTATACCCTCTACCAAAGGACAAGATACTATTCAGAAGAGAGTGTACGTTTAATATAATATACAGTACGACCACCACTGCCGGTGCTACTCTCAGTGATATATAACTAAAGCTGTGTATGGAGCCGTTGCGATCTCTGCTACCGAACGTCGTTCGTTTAATGACTACCGAACGCGGTGATAACGCTTGCGAAGGAGGTGCCGCTCGTTTCCTTTGATCCTCGTTTCCTGAACGGAATACTTGGAGCACACACACCGTATGCCGGTCGATGCTGAAGGAGACCGCGCACGAACCTTTCTATATATGATTTACGTGATATATTAAACATCAAAGCAAGACTGTGGTAGAGGGGGGGGGGGTGATCCGCAGTAAGACGAGTGTGATTGTGTTGTGCGAATAGGAGACATAAAGATGAAAAGCTTTGTGTTGGATCGTGTGCAGATATACGTACGGGAATAATGGTGACCAGCTACGTTTTCAAGTGTCTAAATCAAATGTGTGTTCAATACGGTATTGTAACATATTGTCTTCTGTCAATGGCTATGTAATCAGTATCGTTCTAAGGCTTATGTCCAGTGGATGATCGGAAATCATTACTAGCACCTAGACCTTTTTTTTTTCTAATGACGACCCAGATCTCTGATACGAGAATATGATATAAGTTATAATATAGCGTAATGCTTAAATTATTACTTATTACTATGCTTATTACTTCATTCAGTCAGATATTTTAGCGTTTGTACGCTTAATAATTTATAATCTAGTATACGGTTATTGTTATTTCAAAGAATATTTATATATATTTTATTATATACTATTTGTATACCGAAACTCAAGTTCATATGCTTAATAATCAGTGTTGGGAAATATCTAGATAAATGTATCTAGATAAGTTATCTAGATAAAAATTATTTATATTTTATCTTATCTAGATAAATTTATACTCAGTTATCTTTATCTTCATCTAGATAAAAATCTTGTTATTTATGAGTACCAATCTAGATAATTTATTTAAATAGAATACAAATAAAATTTGAAAATTTAAAATGTTTTTATATTTTCATTTTTACATTTTTCTGTACATCTATATACCTATTACACAGATAATAACTGGCAAGATGACAATCTTCTTGAAGTTTATTTTTTAAAAAAAATAACTCTTTATATTATATGTTTATTTTCAAAATGTTTGAAATTTGTTAAAAAAAGACAGAAATGTATTGTTATTTTATTTTTCAAATCTAAGATTTTTTTAATATTAAGTTAGAGAATTATTTGGCATCTTCTTATGAAGTTTATTTCAAAAAAAATTTATTTTATATTTTATGTTTATTAATATTTGAAATGAGTTGAAAAAATGATATTTATATTAAAATGTTTTTAATTATGAATTTTTTACCTAATATCTGTAGGCTGTGTAAATTAAACATGAAATTATCTCATATTTATCTAGATAAAAATATACTTATTTTTATCTTTATCTAGATGAAATTTAGTATAACTATCTTTATCTGTATCTAGATAAGAATTAGTATAGTCATCTTTATCTTTATCTAGATAAATTATTAGTTATCTATTCCCAACACTGTTGATAATAAGTAAGAATTATGTGAATTTCTATTGTCATCGAAACTATTGTGAAGTAATCACGGATATTGACTTCGAGTTTTTAAAATAAGTCATGTATAATATAAACGTTTAACTACAAATTGAGATCGTTCCTATTAAATGAATTTTAAAGCTATACTCAAAGATATTTACTATAAGTATTTTTACATGGATTATACACTTTTAATAATAGATTAAGTATACTAGACAGTCACCATATAATACATGATTATTAATAACTCGATGCTTTAATTGTTTTATTATTTTTAGTCATGTACTCGAAACAATATACTTTCTGTTACGTACATACCTATTACCTAGAAAACTGTGTGTAATTTTAATTCAAACAGATGCAATGAAACTCCACAGTCCGATAAGATACAGGGACAGGCGAAAGATATTGCTATATGAATCTTTAAAGTTTGAAATTAATGTAGGTACTATTGTTCTCAAAACAATTCTGGGTAAGAGGTCGAAAGGATCAGTTTCAGCATAAATGAATATATATATATATATCGGTAAGTTTCTAGTATTGGTACGACATTTCTTAATGAGGTAGTTTTAACTTAAAATCGAAAAAAATTTTAAAAAAAATGTTTTGGTTTTATTTTTTACTTTAAAAAAAAACAACTGTCTCAAGTATCAACTAGACATAATTTATAATCAGAAATCTTTCATGATTGTAATGATCAAAGTAATTCTTCTAGTTAAAATCGTGTACACAGACACACATAAAAAATCTTGGTAAAATTAATACGTTTCTTTTTTCATTATGAATATAAAACCAAATCCTTTGAATACATGATATATTTAAGTATTTAATTTATTATACACGATAAGCTATTACATTTTTAAGACACGACATATTTTCGTTAAAAATATATATATATATATATATATGTGCGTAAAATATGCTTAACTAATTATTATTTTTAAAATTAAATTCTTGAAATGAATTAATGACATGTATTAGTCGTGTGTTGATATTAACCGATATGGGGCTGAATGGATAAATATAATATATGCGTTTTAATAAGTGACGATTACACATAACAATCAATAAGCTATATGCGATAGTGGCCAACCATAATATTATCCGAACGAAAGTAACAACAATATTGTAATAATAATAACTGATATTACAATTGATGGGGCGAAAATTAATATATTACAAGGTTACTGCATTTGCTATTATTGTTGATGGCAGCGGTAAAAGATAATGCATTTTATATTGAATTATATACCTGTGTGGTCAGGAAAAATAACGATTATTGACATTCAAATAAATTATAAATCTTCATTGTGTAATACCATTGTAATAGGTTAAAGTAATTTCCTGTATTATAATAATATATCAATATCACATATGCGTGTGATAGTGAGATCTGACAATAGGTTGTGTTTAACGTCCAATGAGAAATTCACTATTTAAAAATGAATATAAATAAATGAAAAATAGAACTTAATCAAACAAAAGTGATGAAAAAAAAAAAAAAAATGATTTTACTTTTAGAGGATTACTGTCTTGGAATTGCCTATACACCATTCGTGACGTAAATCATGATTGTAGACTAAAATATTCAGCACCTAAAGCTCCGTAGTATTATAATGATATAGCAAAACGCACGTGTACACATTTTTTAGTAATGTTATTAGTAAGAAAAAATAAAATAAAATAAATGAATTCGCTCAGGTATATTCTTGCTCTTTTCATAAGTATATAAACTTGATTGTCTGGTATACATTATTCTAATTTCTAATCCTGAGCTGAATTTAAGTGCTTATTGTTTGTTTATAACATAAGTACTCTTGCATAATACTTATGATGATAAGATGTAAAAACGTTTCTTTACCTTTCGATCTTATGATTTGAGGTTAACTCGTTTATAATATTTTTAAAATTATAAATTGTGTTTTGTTCGTCGTAGACAACTAAAATTGGTCTTATATAAGACAATAAACTTAGCAAAACGTTTTCTGTTATGTTGTAATATAAACTTATATATATGGAGACATGTAGACGCTTCATTTTAAAATAACTTGAATTTCTCTGACGGTATAATGTGAAAAATTTGTATCAACGCTTTAAATAATAAATACTGGTGAAATTGGAATCATACCTGATTTATTACAGCTCACAAGCTGATCTTTGTGTATATGTGGTGACGTCATTTTTTCAACGATTATTTTTTTCGAATAATTTTCAAGTGGTAAGCGTTATTTGTTTTCGTTACATTATGTTTATAAATATACGTAAATATAAAATAATACATCCGAACGGAACATATTTTTCTAACATTAATACGATACAGCTAACACTATACAACTATTACGATTTCTTAACAATAACCATTTACGGGCTTACTGTAAAATGAAATGAAATTCCTTGTTTTTCATGTATATTATCACGGTAGGTAATTTAACATTGGAGAGGCGGTATACATTTTACTTGTTTAAATGTAAATTTATACATTTACGATTAAAAATTGTTGGAAGAATTTAACCGACATTGTCGAAGAATATTCAAGTAAAAACAAAAAATGTATTATTTAAGACAGAGAACGACACAGGTCGGTTATTAATGAAATAAAATAACTTCATTGTCTTTTATTTTTCAAGACAGTAGTTCACGCATAAATTAAAATATTACCCATCGATTATTCAGATCTTTCTTTACAGCATAATTTTTTTCGTACGATCAACACTTTGTACACCACAAGTCAGATATATTCAGTATACTGGGCTCATCATGTTAATCTATTATTATTGTTATTATCATCATCATTATTATTAGATACCACGTATTGGTTTTTTACGTTTTGATGACATGTCAATTGGATGTGATCAAATATCCGCGTTTACTTCGATGTATTTCGTGTTTCTCGTTTTACTTTAATTGCCAAGCATCACTTATTACGAACACGTTCTACTGGGGACTGAAACCGTTTAATTGATCGTTAACGATTCCGGTATTGATTCTTAAAAAAATAAATAAATGTTTCGGTTCTTTGCTAAAGAAAATTAAGAATACCAGTCTTGTTATCAGAAAAATTTAATATTATTTCTTATTCAGTGAATGTATTATAAAATACCCGTTTAAATGTATTATAATAATAATCAGTGGCGTAAATTGGCCTCAATTTCTGGTGGAAACATATTTTATTTTCTAACCCACCAATACTTATTTCCATTAATAATCCCGGCCAATTAACATTTTTTTTTTTGTAAATCTAATAAATAAGAAATATTTTAACAGTAAAACCTTTATTATTTGTAATTATATAACATTAAAATTTTTTTATTTTAAACTGAGTCGACGTCCTCTTTCAAGACATGTTGCATCAAACTCATCAATTACTTGGTCGAAATCAATGCAATAATTTTTTTCAATTTGTAAATTAGCTAAACTACTTAAACGCTCTTGCTCCATCGTCGTTCTAAGATATGTTTTCAACCTCTTTAGACAGGAAAATGAACGTTTGCAATTTGCTGTGTTGGTATGGTTAAAAATATTTTTAAAGACTCTGTTATTAATGGAAAACCTTTTTGTTTATAATTTTGCCCTATATATAATCTATTTTTGCTTCCAATTTTTCAGATACTGAAGTATTGTCATATTTTTGGTTAAATATTCTATTAAAAATTTCCAACTCTGTCTTCAAGTCATGTGTATTGAAGTTATATGTGTCATTAACTAAATTTAATAGATCTTCAGTTGGTTTTTCTGACATAAATATTTCACTTAATCCACTTATAATATCCATTTGATTTTCTTTAAATGATGGGATTGGATGTGGATGGGACAAGACAATAGGTTTTTATATTGATAATATGGATACGAGAATTTGTTTTTGTACGATATCTCATGAAAAAACCGCGAAATAATATGATATTATGAAATATAGGTAGTATATAATTTCAATGATTTTCTGGTGGTGCAAAAACATACCTTTGCACCACCACATTTTAGATGTGGTGGTGCAAGTGCCAAATTTGCATCACCCAGTTTACGCCACTGATAATAATACGATAGTAGTAAACGAACATATATTTTACAATTTATTGTTGTCAAACAAAGTAATATAAAGCACATAAAACACAGAAGTACTATTATAAATCGAAAATTACAATCACCAAGATAAAGTTTTGGATTAATGTAACCTTTCACTTGCAGATTATATTCCATAATAATACACTAGCGGGCAGTGTGTCTATTTTATTATTATTTTATCATCCTTTTATGTCGAAGATAATATAATATTGATTCTAATTATGGTGTATACCAAGAAAGATATTTCTAAGAAATATTATTTTGTAATAAGTATACATGTACTAAACACTTCAAAAATATAATCATTTAAAATAGGTACCTATCCAGAACGCGAATTCTTTATATTTTTAGGTATGATAATGGTTCCTAGATTATTTACAAATAAAGTAGTAATAAATAATTAGTCATGCTAAATAAAATTATATTACCATTGGAACCTTTACTTTTGGAATTGCCTAAGAGAACCTTTATAATTTAAAAATTTTGGTTCGATATCGGTTCCTAATATTTAAAAGATTCCAGTTTTAGAATAGGTTCTTTTCGGTTCGGTTCGTGTCTTTGTGTTCTACAAAAGAAAATTTTACACCAACTATAAATATCGTAAAAACATTGCTTTAAATTGTCCAAAAATGTATTATTCGTCTTGCGATTGGTGTTGTGAGTGGAAATGTGTTACTGGATAAAATTAGAAAAACGATATCAATAGAATTGTTATTATTAAAAAACAACCGGCATTGTAGAATACAGATTCTAATAACACAAGACCATTGCAGTATACCTTGTATCATGGTATTTGTTAACCAATTTTGGCTTTCAATGGTCAATTGCAATAATGTTTACCTAATGGAAATTATAAAAGTGTCTTGTACAAGTAGCATAGTTAAACGCTGTATGGTATTAAGTTTACTTTATTTTGTATCCATCACGTTGTGGACCATAAGGTTCTTATTAAACCTGACCTAAAAGACATAACGATTTTACCCTCGCCCAACGATTAAAAGTTTAAAAACGGCGATGCGGGGACACGCTCGGTGGAGTATTTGTAATAACTACGACGAAAATAATGTTCACGAGAAAACGAACTCAACGAGGTCAACAAAGAGTTGTTACGTAAGAAAAAGCTAGTGCTTATTTTCGCAAAATGTAGTACTCGTAGTAACGATTACAGTATTATGTCCGAGACGATCGAGGACGCGGTTAGCCGGGATGTACGCGCACGGTAGCTGGAACACAGAATTCAATTAGTCGGGACAAATATTTCTGCGGCGTGCACTGAAATCGAGCCGAGCCCATATAATGTTGTACCAAATGCAATGTCGGCGAGATTAAACTCTCCACAAGGCGATAGATCGGTGGCGGTAGGCGGTTCGGGTCTTATTATTTCTTTGCTGTGCCCGATTCTCGCAGCACACCGCCGTGCGGCGTACGCGGCAAAAAACCCTGCGCGGTGGTCAACGGCAATCGTGGCGGAGGCGTCTGCGCGGTTTCAGTCCGAAACTGTGTGTGCCGCACAGTGTGCCGAACACGACGACGAGACGGTCGTATGGCGCTGCAGATACTTACATGTTGGCGCAGTGGTCGGGGAAGGAGCGAGAGGAGGAAAAAATAAGTAAAATCAACAGGATACGGGACTGCGATCCGCGCGCGACGATTCCCGCAACATCAGTAACGGTTGCGATACTCACGACCATGTGCCGCATGTGTATGTATGTGTGCGTGTGTACACGCGAGGCTTAATAGAAAAAAAAAAAAAAACCACGTGCGGAGTGAGAAGGACTCGGCATTTAGCATTAAGCCTGTGTGCGCGTTCCGCATCCTCCGATTGTTAACCGGTTTGATGGATTTACGGGCTTGCGTATTATTTTACGCGCGACGACTTGTCGGCGATTACCCACACGCGTGACCGTTGCAACGGGCACCTGGAAAGCGCGTTACAGTACCACGTCCAGAGTGAAGGATACGATGGTCTGAACAGTTTTTCAGAAGTTACATCTGTTGTACTGGGCGGAATACGTTACTGGCCGACACATACGCCTTTTGGGTTTGGGTACGCGAGTTTTTTTTTTTTTTTTTTTTGACCATGTTCGGTATGCTTACGTGACAAATGACTCGGTATCGTTTGGATGTCGACAATATACAATGGCGCAGTGTTCGGATACTAACGTGCCCAACGTGCATTGCGTGACGAATGTGTTGTAATATTTTTAGATCCTCGGTGCAGCGATGAATGTTTGGTTAAGACAAAAATGTTATCCTTTGAAATCATTTATTTTTATATTTTTAAACCTATCTTTACTTTTTTTTTTAATTTGTTAAAAACACATGGAAATTTAATCTTTAACACTGCGTGTTCATTAAAAGCTGTTATTTCGAGTCGACAAAAAAGAAGTTACCGGAAAGCCATTTTTTTCGTAAAAATGCGTTTTACAAACCTAATTGCGAAATTATGAGGTTTTTTATATTTATATAGTAATATTGAAAATCTGTAGACTTAGAGGTATTATTATTCCTTTTCGTTCCTCTGTTCCTCTGAGTTGATTTTTAATCAATCAATGGGGCATTGATTACAAGTGTGTATAGTAATGCCCTTGTAATATCAGTCATCGTCATTTTTAATTCACTTGATACCTGTATTTCGACTATAAAAATATTTTGGTCGCTTCCCGTAATCGAACGAAGTCATAATCAGAAAAATGCATTGTTTACTAAAAGTTAAGTGACATTTAATGCATTTAGGGAGCTCCATTAGTCAAACTTAAAAAAGTCCAATTTTTTTTTAATGCGGTCGACCCAGGTTAAAAATTTATTTTAACTAATATAGAGTTATCCGATAACACTATAATTTGTGTTAATATCAAGCCAAAATTAAGGGTTTGCAATCAAGAGGTACAGGAAATGTAATGTAACCGGCATATTTGTCTGTTTTCATTTCAGTTTCTCATTAAATGCGATGTGAACCAGTCTCTATGGAATTTGTTCAGATGAGCTCAGAGAACTTCACAAGTATTACTCGAGCTGAATCGTTACCTTAGGAAACGGTGTCCTCCAACATAGGTTTCATAGGTATATAATGTTAGTAGAAAAACTATTGTGATACTTTTATTAGAATGGGATTTATCCACGGTGATTATATTGTGTTATACAAAGTGTCTTAATGTTATCCGTCGAAGATCACCTGCCTGTTTTCATTGTTAAATGAACGTGACATAGTTTTTCTTCGCAACGAATAATAATTTGGACCGGAAACTATACAGTATTAAACCTCAGATACATTACGATGGGACGGAAGCGGTAAGTCACACCTATCCGTCAACGGATGATTATAATGTAATCAAACAAATAAAACTGGGATAAAAAAATAACTAAATAAACACTTCGATTAAATTATAATGACAATTATTTTGTTTAAATTAGTTGAAATGTTGAACTGATTTTCTTCTACCAAGTTGTTTTCAGTTGATTATTTGTTTTTAATCGAGTTATTATGATTAAGCTATTTAATATATAGGTATCATTCATATGAAAATTATTTTTCGTTTCATTCCTCCTTCTATTCCACAATGCTGCATGGCGGAGGGCGAAAAACGTCAGTCAAAACCGATTTGCATTGTTTAGAATCAGTTTAGATTAGGTAACTGTACATAATCTATAGCAAGAGAATACTGGATCACACCTAATGCGTTTATATTTTCCGCGATCACATAGAAGATCGCTGGACATTATAATAATTTAACATGCGTATTACAATATATAGCGCAGTACAAGTACAATAAAGTACAGTAAATACAGTAAGTCCGTTGTCATCGTGGTTGACACTGACCTAAACGCGCGTTAACGGTCGTCAAACCCTCGCGACGAATAGATTGTGACCACGTCGACATTATTTCTTATCGAAGTTCTTCGTCTCGAGAATTATGAGAGGACACACGACACGGTACAGTTTACGGTGGAAACTCACGTTTTCGATTACGTGGATTTATAATATTTTATGTCTTACACAACTTATTGGTTTCGCAAGAACTCGTTCCGTGTTTATATTTCGGCGATGGTAAACGAATAATATATGTATTAAAATATTTACATATTTGTTTTTTTTTTTTTATTTCGAGTATTTTACAAGATTTTTATAATGTGTAGCGCAATATATATATATATCTAAGTGATAAATTTTTATTTTTAATCGCCTCTTAGTTGACATGCTGATTTGAAGAAGAAACAATCTAGAGGTGAAACTATCCAGAGATAGGTTAAGATGTTTTTAGTGTTAAATATTTTATATTAGATTAGAATCCGGGAAGCCATTATCGCTTCAGTCTTTCGGGATGATTCTCGGGTATATAGTTAGTTAAAATATTTTTAACATTGAGTTGCTGCGGCTTTAAAGCCGGTTTCTAAATTTGGCATAATGTCTTTAAGTTTTTTCTATTTTTGGTATCTGGAGGTCTGTATGTATAATATTGTATGATTTGGAAACGTTTAATCGTAATATCTTACATAGGAAAATTTGAATTTTTCGAATACTAAACTGTTAGATAAGTTCTATAGTTGAAACGATATGTACTCAAACCGAAAAAAAACTAATAAACAATATTGTATATGCTCTTTGGTTCGAGAAGTAAAAGCACAAAATCACTTCAATACGCATTTTTCTTTGAATACATATATAATTCGTGTGAAAGAACAGTTTTTCCCATCGTATGAGAATAATTATGTGTTATTCAAATTAATATATTATAGTACTACCATTGATTAGAGAATATTTTGTACAATTATTACTATTATCTGTCTATCGTGCTTAAGTCGAAAAGTCCGTTGTTGGCTTACCGTGTAATGCAATGCATTGTACATGCCATAAGCATTTAGTCAAATCAGACAATTTATTAAATTGTCTGGGCCGTACTTTTAGAGAGTTAAATTTTTATGCAATTTTAAATGCCTATTATGGAGATTGGTGAACACTAAGAATGATACATTTTCGTAATAATTGTAATTAAATTATTATTTTTATTACATATATTTATTGAACACCAATCAAACGCCAACGTAATTTACATACAATAACAAAATAAATAACTAATAAAAAAATATATATTCAAATAATGTAAGAATATTTCATTTTTTAATATTTGCAGACCTCGTAGTGAGCATTTAATTAAATTGCATATTATTACAATTCCTAACGCACATAAAAATCGCCAAAATTAGAGGTTTAATTTGAAAATCATAAAATTCAATTTGAATTTAATTTGCGAAATATTGATATATCTAGGTTTCTAGTTTATCTGTCAACTTGATGGGGCTAACTTCATAAACGTAAATTTATGTTGTACATGATGAGACTAAAATGTATTCATTCTTGTCCTGATATTCATTAGTATTTACGATTTTTTAATATATTTTTTACACTCCATGCTCCACGATGATATGTTTGAAAAGAGATTTTATTCGGAGAAAAACTTTCAAAAACTTTTGTAAATCGTCATCGGAGCAGTTGGGTACTTACATATTTTGTGTTCAATTCGACGCGTCAATCAATCGGTTGTAAATCTACCTTGATACTCGGCAGATGTGGTTACGCGTGTGCGCCTCAGGTTTAATATAATATTTTATTCGTATTTTCGTAAAGTTCACGGCACACACGTTCTGCGCCATTAGTTCTACGATCGTACGTTTCATATTTTTAATTCGAAAAAGATTATACATATTATGTACTATCATCGACGAAACACCCGGCTTACCGTGTTATTAAAATATTTCGTTTGCTTAAAAAGTCGTACGAGATTTTTTTTTGGCCGTTACACTTATGTATAGGCCTATGTTTGCCGTTATAATGACTCGTTATACTACACTCAAGGCGGTTCGTTAAATAATACATTAGACAATACGTGCCAGAGGGTTTTGCGATTATTATCCACCATACTTAACGTTGTATTATCATCGAACGCACCTGCATTTTGTTAATCAATCGAACCGTGTGGGTGTGTCTTTCTGGTCGTAACAGTGTGTTTGATCATGTATTGATAAATATGCATGCAGGGGAAATGATTCCAAGCAATTCGTAATCGAAACAGCCATGGAAAAATGTAATTTAAATTACGGTTGACAGTTGGATATTTTGCGGTCGGTTCGGTAGCAGATTATCATATTTAATAGCATAAAACGATTCGTCTGGTACAAGAAAATGTAAATGGAATCAAGCGACGGTATACTTGTATTTTATAATTAGATGTGCTAAAAATAGATTTTTGCATAAGTAATTATTTACGCATACTTAATTTATTTGATTAATTTAGGTTGTGTTAATATTCCGTGGTTAATGTATGAACCGTTCAAAAACAATAAAATAAAATATATGATTCAACCGATGACTTAATATATACTCTTCGTAACTAATATTACATTGATTGATTTTATGATACAACTACAACGAATCAAAATATTATGTAAATGAAAAATATTAATTATTAGAATATTTTCCTTAAAAAGGAAATTGTTTTGCAATTGACGCGTGTATGAAAATTTAGAAACTCATTGTTATAGAATTTGTAACCATAGCATTCGTTCAACTTTATAATACGAAATATTTGAATCTGAAATCATCGTATTATTCAATTTTTTGAAAAAAAATGATGAAATCAAATTTAAATTACAGATTGATTGATTCAATTATGCATAAAAAAATCTTGACAGTCAAAACTACATTGGATGCTAAATAAGTATTTTTTGCAAATGCATTTACATGCTATGGAAAGAAACGCAAAAATACTGTCTGATCCATAGATTTTAATAGATTTTAAACTTTTTTTTTGCTATTATTTAGTTTAATATACTACTATTAAGTATACATAAATAAATCATACTATTAGATAATCATTTATCATCAATCATACTGTAATTAATATATTAAACAGTACCTCAAAGAATTATGAGTTCGAATAATCGTATTTCCAAATATTTATATAAAATTATATATTTTCATAAAAACTGAAAATATTTTTCTTTTTTCATACCACATGACTAAAATTATAAAAGCGTTAAAAATATAATTATGTCTAAGTTAAATCGAAGGAGAAATTTTTTAAAAAAAATTACAAATATTCAATCTATCAAAATAGAAAAAAATGTATATACGAGAACTGATAATAAATAAAGCGGAAGAATGATATGTACAATATTTAAAAATTGTTTAGTCAATTACGATTATTATTTATAATTTCTCTTACGAGTACAAATTATATAATACTCTCTAAACGATGATTAATATATTATTTTTACCTTTTTGCGGTTACTTCTAAAAAAAGAATTACAATTAATATTATATATTTATATGGACAAGGTGAATATTTTTATGTATCGTTAATTGTATTGTTTATTTTTTTTTACTTGTTCTCTTTACTGAAACACAGTGACAATCGCGGTACTATCGTATAACAACTGAAATTTAAGTTTCACACGATAACAATATTAATCTGTAATTTGTAATATCGTACCAGTATTTATGTATCGTTAAGGTTTCTTTTTGAAAAATATTTCATACTATTATAATGGGATAGACATTTTTTTTTTTACAACATTTAATTTTACGATGATATATTTCAACGTCTTATGTATTTGAGATGAATCACTTAAAATATCACGCGTATCAATGTCAAAACCGTAAGTCTTGATTTATTATTCGAAAATAATTATTTGAATTATAAATATATAAGCATATAAATTATTTAAAAGTTTAAATTGGATTTAGGAAGTAACGTTAATATAGGCGCTAACAAGTTTTACAATATTAGGCCCTATGCCATAACTTTAATCTCTTCAACTTATTTTTCCGACTCGAATATTTTCCCGCAGATCTGTTGGTGAATACAATTAATTATTAACCACCGCAAGCACGACCTGGTAGAAAAATCGCAGTGTGATAAAGAAACTTTTTCGCCATGTTATTACCCGCTTCGCTCGCTTAAACTTTAAATTGTTTGGAGTGTTAAATATTTATTAAATACAGCTTATTTATCTCTGTTTTGAACGCACAGAACAATTTTTCGATTCGAGACTAAAACGTACAAATACTCTTAAAATATATTTCAAATATGTTTCATTTCCGCACATAAAATTGACGAACATGAGACCAGATGTCGATAAATAATTATATAATACAATTCGCGAAATGAAAATTATAAATAAGTTTCACAAAACGTGGAACTTTCGTTTGTCACAGAGATTTGACACGAAGTACTATGATCGGTTGAATCATATATATTAGATGAAAACATGTAACTATGATACTCTCCGACTGAACGGTCCAGATAAAGAAATACGAGCGAGAAATTTCTTCCATAAGAACAATATTTTACGTAAATGTAATTTTTTTTTTTTATTAAACACATAATTTTAATAGTATTTGATTTTTTTTGGACTGTGAAAATAATCGATGTAGATAGCAATATACTTGGCATATTTTACATTTATAAATTCACATTATACGCTATATTATGATATATTTATACGTAATATTTGTATTAAAAAAAAAAAAAAAATCAATAAAAAATATATTTTACCAACAATTAATGAACGGTAAATTATGCAAATAAAATGTGTGACATCGTAAAAATGCAAAATACTTTATACATGTATATATATTTAAGATAATTAGACATGTATTATTATTTTGAAAATATTTAATTAACATCATTGTACAATTTTCAGTGTTTTTATTTCCAACGAATTATAAAATTTAAAATTTAAAAAATGATATATACATATTTTATTTATTTTTATTTATAAATATACACCTAGTTCAAATAACTTACTCATTACTCAAACCAAATGCAGTAGACGCCGCTTATTAGACTCAATATCGTCTGGAACGGACGTATCCAAATATGTTAAAAAAAAAAATCGGTTATAAGACTCAACACTTCGGTTATAAGACTCAAATTTCGTAAAATAAACGGTAGAAAATAAATTTTTTTCGTTATGATTTAGAAATAAATCGGTATTGAAAAATTATATAATATTCGTGTTGGTTATTTCTAGCTTCTGTTGATACCTTATAACGTATAACAAATTTCATCGCAGATAAAAGCTTTCAACACAATGATTATCGTTATTATAGTGAAGAATAAATACACTCCTGGCGATTATCTGGTGACTGCACAGTTATCGTAATTACGAGTACATAAATACACATACGCACATATGCACATTTACATATACAGTTAACAGACGTATTAAGGAGAGCTGTCCATCACCGTGGTACTAATTTCAATGAGTACGAGCAGTATATTTCCGGAAAATTGGAACAAAATAAAAAACAAACTAAAATTACAAATTTTTTTCAAAAATAATAATTATGTACATACATGCATACATAAAATGTACTAATTATACCTGTAAGAGCAAAATATGTATGCAATAAAATAAAATTAATAAACAATTAACATTTTTTTTCCACTTCGCCTATAAGATTCATTCGGTTATAAGACTTACTTTATGCTGATCCCAAAGTGAGTCTTATAAGCGGCGTCTACTGTACTCATCTTACACACTCAAGTGTAATTTAGATAAATAATTGTAAAATGTATTATAAGTCGTAATTAATAATAGTATAATACTCTTGAGAATTCAAGAAACTAAATAATACAATTCTATAATCATTAATTATGAACGATTATATATTTATAATTATAGTGTGCAATTTGACTGATATTTTAAATTAATAAGATAGAAAATATATAATAAATATGTTTACTAAATATTATATTTTATTCCATATAAAAATAAAGCGTTTATATAAGACCAGAAAAGAAAAAATTATACTTATATACAAAAATTTCTGATTTTTATTTTATTTATATATATATATATATATGTATGGTAATTACTTGTAAATTGTATATTAAATATAGTTTGTTAATATAAGAATTAATTTGTTCAGTAGATTTACTCAGATAATTTGTATATATATACATAGAACTGAAAACAAGCAAAAATGTAAATCTTTGTTAAGGGTTGGCTTTGAAATTACTTATTTGTTCGTCATGCAGTTTTTTTTTTTTTAATAAAGAAAATATAACCAAACAGGTTGAAGGTATAAATTTAGTCCTATAATATTAGCGAATAATTAGATATTAAATATTTATTACTAACGCCGAGAGTGTTAATTTTATAGCATTTAAAAATAAAATTAATTAGCTAAAGTGCAACGTTTATTGTGTGAGACGAATCGACTATGGCAAATATAAGTGTACCTGGAGCTATTGATCGTAC